>CM049397.1:35937197-36097197 GCA_026929865.2 Hyperoplus lanceolatus
GTCTCTTTATGGTTCCACTCTCTGTTAGCTCTGTTCACATGTCGCGTCATCAAAGAAAAAAATTATTTGAGGCGGCCTGAAAGAGTTAAATGTAAAGTGCAGAAAAAATGGCATACTGAACTCGTAATCTAAACATTATGTGCTACATATAAATACATAAAATCAATGCATGATGTAGCACATTAAGGAAACAAAGTTTTACCGTTATAGTGTTTATGGGGAAACCGGAAGTGTAATAACACTATTGTTATTACTGTTATTTTTTATCAAATAACCACTCATTTAGTTTTTTATTGGAATAACTGTTTTTTCAGTAAAGTTTTGATGATGTTTCGATAATTATTCTTCCTTTAGGTTCTTAATGCAGAAGTTGGTCTTCAGTTAATTCAACTCGTTTGCAGCAGAGTGACATCATGGCGGCTGCAGCATCAGGTGAGTCAGTCAGACTTTGGCTGTGTTCGAAAAGCCATACTAACGTCCTACATCATACATACTCACCATCTATATACTACATACTCTCTACTCAAAGATCAAATGTGTATGCGAGCTGCGTCGAAACGTTTTCAGTTGAAGTATACTCAAGCAATGAAGAATTTCTTCTTCTTCTTATAAGATTCAGGCCGTTTAGACGCTGTTTAGCGTATAACCGCCCTCTACAGGTTAGATATTGAACTAGATTCTTACACTCCTGTGTTCATCATCTGTGTTTTAGACCTCTTGTTTTATAATTATGTTTTTTTGAGGCAGAGGATCCCTCCGACGCTCTCTCTCCGGCTCATCACAGCACTCAGCTGTCAGTGAGTTGAACTGGACGAGCCGCGGTGTGTGGAACAGCGATCTGTTCTGATCTCTCTCCACTATCAGACTCACATCACTCATTTCACTTAGTGACTCTAATGTTGTTAGGTATTTATCTTCATCTCTTATCTATTGTAAGAGTTTATGAATGACTGCACGTACAGTTGTCAGATCGCGGACCCCAAACAATGTCGTTGCCTAGCAACTTGCTCGAAAATATTTCATTTTCCTGGGCGGGTAGATTTGACCCAGTGCATTGTGGGGCGGTTGAGTAGGAAAAGTATACAATCGATTCATACCCAAAATCTTCCCGGAAGTTAGTACTCATCCGGGAATTTCTCACATACCCAAACTCGCATACCCAACCGTCACATACTCAAATTGAAGTCAAAATGAGTATGAGTAGGACGTTAGTATGGCTTTCCGAACACAGCCCGAATTATTGTGTATGACACACTGGTTGCGTCCCGAATCGCATACTTTCTACTATATAGTATGTAGAAAGAAGATTTAGGATGTCCCGATTCTTGTGGCCAGATTTAGGATGTTTAGAAGTACCCGGATAAGTGCATCCTATTTGGGCAATTCTGACCCACAATCCAGTGCGCACGTGAAGTGACGTCACATCGACGAAGCCTCCATATGAAAACAAACAGGGATGCGACGGATATAAAAGCAAGAGCCAAGATCAAGGCGCAATGTTATGATGAAATAAGAGAGTAAAGTATGTCCCAATAGTATGCCTACTGCATCCTAACTAGATTCTTTTTATCGTCGGATGTAGTATGTAGAATAGAAAAAAGAAAGAGTATGCGATTCGTAACGCAACCACTGTCTGCTCTCTGTCCACTAGGGATGGGAATCGAGAACCGGTTCTTTCTCTTTCTCAGAACCGGTGCCTAGTGAACCAATTCCTTGGAATCGCTAACATGCCTGCTTAACGGTTCTGCTTAACGGTTCCGCTCGTTGCAAATGCGTCCTGACTTCACACTCGCGCTGCTTTGTTTTGGTTCAGAACGCAGCAAACATGACGTCGAGGCAGAAGCGCTCTAAAGTTTGGTTGTAATTCAAGCAAAAAGGTGACAATATGGCCACTTGCAACAATTGTAAAGTTTCCATTTCGTCAAACGACACATGCACATGCAAGTGCGCAGACTGCGATTCTGATGGTTAAACATTTAAACGTCCGCTCCGCTGCCTTACTAGTCGGCACCAGAATTGCCCATTACTTGGATTTGAACATACAATGTATATGAATTAACGTGTGTGTAAGCCTAGGTGTGGGCTGATGAAAGAGGGAGAAACATAAAAAGGCGAGAGCAGCATAAAGCAAAGCAAAAAGGATTTATTGAGCGCTGTTTACTCTCGACCCGATTTCGGATAAGCGGTTGAAGATGTATGTATGTATGTTTCTCGTTCATCAGCTGTTATAATGCTGCCTTTATGCACGGCGGTGGAGACGAACCCAACACAACACACAGCGGGACTCGGCGGTCCGGTGATAAGAAAACGTTTAACAAGACACTTTATAAAGACAGTAAGACACACTTAAAATAATGATCCCTGCCCAGTGGCGTGCACAGACATTTTGGGGGGCAGGTGCTCAGTGCAAAAAAAAAGGGCACAATATATTCTATCGATGAATGACCAAATCATTTTAAGGGTACTTGTACAAACCCCCCCCCCCCCCCCAAAAAAAAATAAAATGTGTGGACAGCTTTTAAGATATTTCAATAACATTTGAGGAACAGTTCAACATTAAAATCTGAGCTTTAAAAGGTGCTGAACAGTTAACATGTAATAAAAAGAGACCAACCATATGAATAAGACTGCTTGGTTACATTACAACAAGGCACAAGGCTACTTTTTCTGTCATTTAGCAAATAAATTAAGGTTCAAGGTTTTTATTAAATGTCCCACGAGGGCAAATTTGTGTACAGCAGGAGAAGTTTAACGACACATGACAAATAAGACATCAGGACACAATAACACAACAATATATACACAAGTATATACACAAGCCTGAGGAGACACACAGTGCATTAAAATAAAGTGCCAGGAAATAAAAATAAAAATAAGTAAAAATAAAAGTCATCAACAACCCAAGATATAAAAAATTTAAATAAATAAAAATAAAAGTCATCAGCGACACGAAAATAAAATCAGCATCAGCAGCATTGACCTGCTGCAGGCCGCATTGATTTCCCAGATGGACGATGGGATGAAAGAGAATTTGTATCTGTTATTGGTGATCTTGGGTACACACAGACGAAGGCCAGATGGCAACGACATGAACTCTGAGTTGAGTTAATGGGTATTATCATGACGGATGTAAAAAGCTTTCCTGAGCAGCTGTCTATTGTAAAACGGATCAAGGCTCTCTAACTGGATACCAGTGATTTTAGAGGCAGTTTAATGCAAGTGAAGTGTTAATTATATAGCCTCAAGTAAACCTAAACAACACTAAATATTCAGCATACTGATAGATTCACATGCTGCACCAATAACAATCCGCAACATTAGTTGTGTTCATCACGTCATATCTATTATTGTTTTGGGCTAGCTTGTTAAGCAGGACAGTCGGCTAATTTATGCTCAGCTGTGTGGCGCTGCATGCATGATATAGGCTACTTTATAACAGAGACAAATAAATGCAAGTTATAGCTTGGCAACTGAGGCTTAGGGGGGCAAACAACACACTCTTGACTCCATTCATGTATGTGTTACCTCGCTGGTGGGGCAGGGCAGGCCGGGGAGTAGGTGTGTGTGTGCAGCAGCTGTGAACTGCTGTGGCAACGCGCCTCCGTTTGTGTCCACTCTGCGCGTTCACGTTGACAAAGGAAGTGTGTGCGGAGGAGGAGGAGGGGGGGGCATATTTATTGGGGCATTATTGTCAAACGTTTTTAATCGTTGAGCATTTATAGATGACAATGTCGGCATGGGCCACATACACTGTAAAAAAATAAATAAATAAATAACTTTCAGATTATTATTTTTTTTTTCCAAAAGGGCACTTGATCTGGAGTCTGGAGTTAAAGGTGGGGTATACGTTGTCCAGAGGACATTTGTTTATATTTATAGTAACTGCAGCAATAGTCAATCCCCTACGAGCTGGGTGTGGCTCGATATATCGGCTGATTATAGCACATCTCCGAAAAATAGGCAATTGTCAAAATGGCCTATGTTTTGCCTTTTTTTTTTTTTTTTTAAGCAATCATGTTGAGTGAAATGCATTGCTGCCCTGGAGGTAGCCTACATGCATAGCATTAAAGTTATAGCATATTAACAGCAGCAGCAGGTGAGTTGTAATACATTGGATTAATTCACACTTGACAGTTCCCCCTGACACCAATAGCAGAGTCATTGGTCATCTCTTGACTGTTAATAGTAATTGATAGAATGTATATAGTGCTTTATTGGAGGTCATTCACAGACACTTTACATTACTCATATAGAAAATCATACTTATAGAAAAAGAAAACAAAATACTGACAAATTAAAGATAAGGTTTGGAGTGGAGTCAGGTGTCATTATGCTTTCTTAAAGAGGTGAGTTTTGAGTTGACTTTTGAATGAGTTTATTTAGTCTGAGATGCTGATGTTTGGAGGGAGGGAGTTCCAGAGGGTTGGGTGCCATTACATAAAATGCTTAATGACTGAGTTTAAAAATGCGTCATGTCACTTTAGACATATTTGTTACACTTTATTTTTTCTAGATAATGCATATTTCAATTAATAAAAAGTTCCTGTACACCTATCGACTGTAACAAGTATTTATATATATTTAAGGGTTCAAAAAAGTAAAAAATGTTCCATATATAATTTGGGGATTTAAAAAAATCCCCAAATTATATATAGCTTATATTAAAAAATAATAATCGGCCGATATAATCGTTATCGTAATTTTTCTCTGAAAATAATCGGCATCGGCACTCAAAAATCCATATCGGTCGGGCCCTAGTGTAAACACCCAACTTTTATCAGCTCGCAAACAGTATGGACAGGTAGCGGATGGTTACAAGCTGATGGCGACAAAAAGTGTTCTTGATTACAATGACTGAATATGCCTTTAAATGAATATCTGCTCATGTTAACTGAGTGACACAGCCTCACTGTGAGTATAATATTTAATCTCTCTCTCTGTTGTGTTACAGCACCTGCATTAAGGATTGTGTTCCTGGGAAAAAGTGAGGAGAAACAGACACGACTTGGTAACTTCATCATCAATGACCAACATTTTCATTGCCAAAAACTTTCCCCAACAAAACATTGTGTGGGCGCCTGTGGACATTGGAGAGGAAACCCATTAACAGTAGTCAGAACTCCAGACATGTTCAGTTTGACTGTGGACAAGATGATAAAAGAGGTAAAGAGCTGTGTGGCTCTTTGTCATCCAGGACCAAATGTTCTGCTGCTGTTAGTGAAGCCTTCTGATTTCACTGAGGAGAACAGACAAACACTGAAGTTCATCCTGAGTTTGTTTTGTCAAGATGCTTTTAATCACTCAATGGTCATCATGACACATAATGAGGAGCAGGAGAATGAAGTGGTGAAGAAACTCATCACGGATTGCAAACAAAAGCAGCATCGAATCAATCTTGAAAAAAAGATCTTTCAAACAAAGATCGACAAGAGTTAATGCAAAAAATAGAAAATCTAGTGAGTGACAACAGGGGAGGATATCTGAAGTCAGGTGAAGAGGCTGGTCTTGTGACAGAGTTGAATTATCCCAAACCATCTCTGAATCTTGTTCTGTGTGGGAGAAGAGGAGCAGGAAAGACTTCAGCAGCCAAGGCCATTTTAGGTCAGACAGAGCTTCATTCAGTCTCCAACTCATCAGAGTGTGTTAAACATCAGGGAGAGGTGTGTGGACGTTGGGTTTCCTTGGTGGAGCTGCCTGCTTTCTATGGGAAACCTCCGGAGGCAGTGATGGAGGAATCACTCAGGTGTATTTCCCTCTGTGATCCTGAGGGTGTACATGCCTTCATCCTGGTGCTACCTCTTGGTCCCCTTACTGATGAAGACAAGGCAGAGATAAACACAATCAAGACCACATTCAGCTCTAGAGTCGATGACTTCACTATGATTCTGTTCACTATGGAGTCAGATCCTACAGCTCCAGTTGTTGTTAACTTTGTTAAGGAAAACAAGGAGATCCAGGAGCTCTGTCGGAGCTGTGGAGGAAGATATAATGTTCTCAACATCAAGGACAATAAACAGATCCCAAAGCTGCTGGAAGCTGTGGAAATGTTGAGAGTTGAAGGATTCAGATGCTTCACAAAATACATGTTCACCAAGGCTCAGATGGAGAAGGTTTTACAACTTGAGGCTGAACTGCAGGATTTGAAACACAAAAGTGAGATAGGATTACAAGAGGATATTCCGGGCACTGAGTGTCTCAGGATGGTGCTGATTGGAAAGACTGGCAATGGGAAGAGTGCAACTGGAAACACAATTTTGGGAGAAGATCATTTTATATCCAAAGCCTGCTCAAGTTCAGTGACCAGGTTTTGTGAGAAGGCAAAAGGAGAGATTGATGGACGACCTGTCATTGTGGTCGACACCCCTGGCTTGTTCGACACAACTCTGTCCAATGACAATGTTCAACAACAGCTTCTGAAATGCATCAGCATGTTGTCTCCAGGACCTCATGTCTTCTTACTGGTGCTACAGATCGGTCGCTTTACACAAGAAGAAAAAGATTCAGTGGAACTGATCAAGAAGTGCTTCGGAAAGAATTCAGGGGACTTCATCATCATTATATTCACCAGAGGAGATGATCTCAGTCAGTCAATTGAGAGTTACATAGAAGAAGACCGTGACGGCTTTTTGATAAAACTGGTAAATGAATGTGGAGGAAGATACCAAGTCTTCAACAATAAGGATAAGACAGATCGCACACAAGTCAGGGAGTTGATATCAAAGTCAAACGAAGTGATGAAGAAAAATGGCGGCTGCTGCTACACTTCAGAGATGTTCGAAGAGGCAGAGGCAGCGATACAGAAGGAGGAGGAGAAAATACTGGAAGAGAAAGAAGAAGAGATGCAGAAAGAGAGAGAGGATCTGCAAAGAAAACATGAGGAGGAAATAGAAGCACTGAAGACGAGAATAGAACAAGAGAAAGCAGAAATTGAACAGGAGAGAGACAGACAACTTAAAGAAATTAAGGAAAATATCAATAAGAAAGAAAGAGAGAGAAAGACAGAGCAGGAAATGAGAGAAGAAGAGGGAAGGAAGAACAACAAGCTGGACGAGGTTCAACGACAAGTTTGGGAACAGAAACTTAGAGCTCTTGAGAAGAAAATGTCAGAATCAGAGGAAAAAAAAACCATTGACAGAGAGTTGGGGCAGAGTAGACAAGAGATGAGAAAGGAACAGGAGAACTGGGAGAAGGAAAGAAAAGAATGGTGGGAGACACGACATCAAGAAGATGAACAGAAAAGACATGAAGAACGAACAAAACTCAGAAAGTTACAAGAAGAATACGATCAGGAAAGAGTTAAACAAAAAAAGAAAAGAAAAGAAGAATATCGAAACAGAAGAGAGCTGGAGGAAAAAGAGAGAAAAGAATTATGGGAAACCTACAAGAAAAAAATGGATGAAATTAATAAGAACTATGAAGAGGAGGCCAGAAAACAAGCTGAAGAATTCAATGACTTCCGAAAGAGATACACCAATGACTTTGCAGCGTTGGTAGAGAAGCACATGGAGGAATTACACAACATGAAGCAAGTCCATTTTAAACAAATGAAAGAGGCAGAAGAAAGCCATGGCAAACAGTCCGATCTCTTACACAACCTCTCCAGCTACAAAGAAAAACATCTTAAGGAGGAAATGGAGGACTTGAAGAAAAAGCACAAAGACGAAATAAAGGAACTAAAACAGAAACACAAAGACAGATGCATCATCCTCTAAATCTTGATCATAATTACATTGTGTATCTGAATCTTATGGCAGTGGGGGCGGGACTCGATAAGCCTTTGGCTTCTCCTGCTACCCTTCGGACGATAACACAAAGTAATATGTATGAATATGCAATGTGAAAATTATGTATTATGTGTAATTGTCCGGAAGAATAATAATAAATAAATAAATAAAAAATTAACAGACTAAAGATAATCGGTTTGTTTTGCTTTTTTTTTTTGCTGGACCAAGAAGGTGGTGCAGTCAAGGGACTAAATGACCACGTTAACATGCACAGCAATATTCCGATATCAACCCAGTTAAGATATTATTCTGAATAAGACATCGCCATGTGAACATGTGGTAGGATGGCCTAGAGGAAAGACAGGTTGACCAGTAACCATGAGGTTGTCCAATATATAGTCTTTTGACTTTAAAATAAAATCCTGTTAGGGCTGTCGCGGTGATAAAGGGTGGCTCAATAGTATGGTATGTGGTTGTAGACGCAGGGGGCTTTCAACTCATTCCAGCTGTTCATTCGCTTCAGTTTTAACTACAGTTGTGACTTCTAAACGTTTAAATTTTAAGAAAAACACTTAACGTTTGGAAAAATCACCAATCATTTAAATGTGAATTAGGCCTTTTTATATTACATAGTAACATGTGCATGTCTCACACAGAGCCATAGCTGTTCAGCACAGCATCCTTACGTGCTGCACAGGATTTGAATCAGGGACGTTAAATGCTGCGACGCACATATCAGCTGATTTTCCGTTGGCACTGTGTTAATATATTTTTATATATATTCTGGGTACTTAGAGTGAGGGACGGGGCGGCGGGTGGTAGGCATGTTCAGAGACCTCAGTCTTTACATTGAAGATGACAGACAAGGCAACAAACGTCTACTTAATCATTACTGTTTACACTTTGATCTCAATGATTTTCGAAGTATCCGCAATATTTGGCTCGCCCTCGGGCATTTGTATTTTTCCGGCATATTATTAGACGCACTGAGAGGGCGACTTTTTTTTTACTACTAACTCACTGTAAATGTGTCCATTTCTTCTGCAACTACTTATTGCCTGTTTTATGTTAATTTGCCAATTACAAACAGCTTGAAGTTGAATAACTGTTATATGATTGAAATTACAATAGGGGCCTATTTATTCACTGTTATTTCTTCACGGCCAACGGTTGTGTCATTCAGGTTCGCAAAGCTCATAGAGACTAACTCGAGAAGACCCAAAGCGGGTATTTCTGTTAAAGAGGCTTCTAAAAAGTTCCGAATTAAGGGTCTCAATAATTTTGTTTATAAGAGTTTTCAGTTTTTTATCTATTTAAACTTTTGCAAATATTTGTAAAAACATGTTTTCACTCTGTCATTATGGGTTAATATATTAAAGTGCTAATAATGGTAAAACAATTGTATACATTTTAAATAACGAGTAAAACATAATAAAGTACAAAAAGTTTCTGAAGTTGTAGTATGTCATCTTACATGGGAAGCCTAATGAAATGCCGCTATGATCATTTAACTACAGCACACTGTAGCTTATAATGTGTCTCATCTAAAAACATTCCTTAATATATATTTTGAATATTTTATTTTAAATATGTGCCATGGCTGCTAATATAAACACCCACAGTCACTTACTTTAGATTTATTCTTGACCTTAAAAAAACGCAGTTGACAAGATAATAGTTTACCTAATCAAATATTTAGAAACTTTCACATTTCTATGCAATGAATGAAATAACCCAGATTTAATTGATTGCAGTGTAATAACTGTCTCTCACATTTGTGCTTATGAAATGAATGGATAGTGACTAGAAGGTAATGTAATATATCCTTCATAACATAAGCAAGCTTGTGTTATGTGTTTGACCAATATCAAGCTTTGTTACAAGATATAGTTCCAACCATAGCAAACAATTTAGAAATAACAATAATATACCAACAGGATTCCTTCTTACACAACAAAATAGGCCATTAGTGAGTGCCTTCTGTATCAAAAGTGACTCATTTGAATGTTTGTCAGCAACTGCCTCATATCCATTACATTTTTATGATGTATATTAACATTGCAGCATGAGAATTTTTTTTTAATTATTTTTGCACTGTTTTAAAGAAGAGCCTTTGTCTATAACACTATAGTTGTAGCTGCAGACACATACTGACTTTCCATAGTCTCTTTTACAAGAGTGCTATACTATTCTGCCAGTAGGGGAAACTAGAGAGGTGCTGTTTATTTCTCCTCATCACAAACAGATGAAGTCTGCGTTCCAATCCCCATCCTTCCCTGCTATTTAGTTTGGTAGAAAAAGATTTAGTTTGTCCCAATACATGATGTCAAGTGCAGGAAGCTGAAAAATACCCAGATGCCCAACCACATCCGATGGTGATTTTTAGTGTTCAAACCAACTGCTTTATGGAGGTGCTGACCCACAATCCACTGCGCACTAGAAGTGACATAATATCGACTGAGCCTTCAAGTGAGGACGACCAGCGATTTGAAAGATATATAAGCTTAAGAGTCAAGTTCAAGGCGCAAAGTTATGACTAAATTTACATGTATAGGTATGTCCCAATTGAGGCATACGGTGTGCAAACTAACTACTTTTTATGTACAGACAGCTGCCGTGTAGTATAGTTAAAAGAAAGATTATGCAATTTTAAACTCTGGGGAAGTGTACCTGCAGCTGAACTACTTGGAAGAAGTAGAAGAAGACCTTTTATGTAAATGTAGTAATATCACAATATAGAATGCTCTGTTACAAGTAAAAGTCGTGGAATCAAACATGTGTATTAGTAAAAGCGTGAAAGCATTTGCATAAAATATAATTAGAGTTAAAATACTCATAATGCAGAATGCTCATTTTACTCAAACAAAATTCATTGAACAGATAGTAGCCTAATATAAATCATGTTTTAATTACCAAAACGGTATGACCAAGATTTTCTCTTTTTTGGATGCGGACTTACATAAATTGTTTCACATTAAACATGATCTATTTTTTAAATATACCGTATGTATTTTTTTAAATTCTAGGTCCCCTTGATCCATAAGGTTAATGAGGGAAAAAACTGAAAAACCAGTTGAAAACAAGAACCCGAATATTCAGAAGCTTTCATTCCAGGGAGCATTTTACAATCACACATTTTACATTTCTGAATGAGTTACCCCTTCCCTCCTAGCAGCCATCGGTTTCATTCCATTACCATGTAAATCAACGTGTAGAGACTTGAAACCTGCCCTTTAATCTCACTGTCAGTCAACATGTCCTCTTTCTCTCTGATCTTCCTCTGAATTACCACTAAACAAAACTGACCCTCTCACAGGGGTTCAAAGCAAGGCAACTTTATTTGCACAAAGGCAACTCAAAGTGCTTTACAAATTTACAAAAAAAAAACATCAATCAAATAACAAACTATTCAGTTAATAAAAAATAAAATAAAAAAGCTATTGTACAGTAGAATAGGCAATAGAAAATAGAATAGTTTTTAGCTTTTACTTAAAAGCGTTCACGGTCTTATATATCATCTTAGATATTAGACATTGATCATCTGGAAAGCTATTTCTGGTCTGAGTGATTTGTAAACAAGCAATGACATTTTGAAATTGATTTTCTTGGTGACTGGCAGCTAGCTGTAAATATTTTAGAACTGGTGTCATGTGCTCATATTTTTTAGTTCTGAGTAATTTGGAGTTGCCAAAAAAAAAATGTAATATCCCAGCGAACACACCATTACAGTAGTCTAGTTTACTGGAAGTTAAAGCATGGGACAGCTTTTTAGGTCTTCTTTTTGAACATTATGTCTCTATCTCTGTGCTGCAAGGTTCAAGTCTCTGCACGTTACATATCATAAAAGAGTAGTTTGATTTTTGAAGAGGACACAGGAGGTTTCCCATCCAGCTAGGAGGTTTCTCTCATGTTCACACCTTTTTTGGTCATTTTGTTGTTGCATGTTAATCAGATTCACAGTGAGTGTGTGTGTGTGTGTGTGTGTGTGTGTGTGTGTGTGTGTGTGTGTGTGTGTGTGTGTGTGTGTGTGTGTGTGTGTTACTGTGTGTGTGTGTGTGTGTGTGTGTGTGTGTGTGTGTGTGTGTCTTCCTGTATGTTTCCTCTGTGTGTTGCAGACTAACACTCCTCAGGCTCTTTTTGAACAGGCCTGAACGAGCCGGAGAATGTGGACAATGTCTACGGCCCTGAACCAGCGTGCCGAGGCAAACCGGTGCTGTAACTCCACTGTACTCAAATCTTTAACACTTCAGTTTCTGCTGCAAGACGACAACAACAGAACAACTAAAAAGAACAACTGCATTTCTATTTTTCACTCTTGTTGGAAAGACCAGTTGTGATAATCGTTGTGAATAATGACTTGAAAGGGCTTAGCAGTAATGACCATAATACTGTATGAATACTGTACACTCCCTTCATGTAACGAGTGGAGCCTAATCGCTCCTCAGAATCACTAAATCTCCTCCCAGTTCTTAACTTTTTCTATAACGGCTTAGTTCATGTTTGATATGCATTACATAAGCATTAACCAATTGTTAGGCTTAGTTAATGCTTAACTTAGCATTAGTTAACTGAGCATAGTTAACCACTGATAAGTAATAAGCAATAACAGTTAATGCTTAATAAGCGTAACCGTACCGTTAATAGCATTAAATACACATTAACTAACAGTTAACTAATTTCCCACCTATTGTAAAGTGTTACCCCTTATTGTTTATTTTGTGGGTAGAAAAAGAACCTGGAAAGTCTCCGGTGTTGTGAAGGAAAAGTAAAACGTGTCACAATCTGCAGGACTGAAGTACAGCAGAATGCCCTGCAGCAGCTCTGCACAAACCTCCATATAAGGAAAGCAGAGGCTCAAAGTCTGTGTCATTTACAACGTCAAACCATTTACATATTTAAAAGTTGAAATATTTATTCAGAAGATATTCTTTCCTCCGGAGTGTATAATTATTCTATAGCTCACGTAGTTGCAGTATTTTAATGCATTTAGTTTAAAGATGTAAACGTCCAACAACACTCTTTCAAATGAACTTAAAGTGCATCATCGTTGTTTTACAGATTTGGCGACTTTAAATCTTGAATTAGTTATTTTTTGTTGAAAGTTTGAAATGTCACTATCGGTGAAGTTCAGTAAAGTTCAGCAGCGCGTCACAGGATCTTCCCTTGAGCAGGTGTGTCTGTGTGTGTGTGTGTGTGTGTGTGTGTCATGGAGGATTTTCGGCTACAGTTTAGTCCATACAAGGACAGATGGGAACCAGCTTTTTTTTTTTTTTTTTTTGGGGGGGGGGCGTGTTCACACCTGGCTAGGACCGTCCCACCTGTTGATATCTGCAAATAACGCCCTCTGAAATCCTGCGTTATGTTTGGTTGAGTTTGGAGTAAAAAACAGGGGAAAGAAAAGATTTTGAGGCAAAAGAAAGAAACTTCTTCATCTTTACGACGGCTTTGGAGAGGCTGTATGTGAACGTACTGACGTGTCGCTGCAGGTTCAGAGTGTGGACACACAAACAGGGACACCTCTGCAACTAAATGTAATGAATGCACAAGTCCAACTACTGTGAAGTATGTTCAGTTAAAAACTTTGGTCACTCAACTTATTTATGCACTGAATATTATTTATACTTTATGATGCTTATAACTTAGAATAAGAAAAAAAATCATCTATGTTGAATGTATTGTCCTGTGTGTGTGATTTGATATTATTTTACTGTTTTTACTGCTGTAAAACCAATTGAACTACCGGGGACGAATAACCTCGATTTGGATTTTGAGGTTTTTTTGTGAGATCTCTCAACTGATGGAAAAAAAAAAGTTTATATACAGTTTATATGTGAGGTGTGAGTCGACCACACCTCAGCAATGTTATACCATATTGTGTGGACCCCAGGAAAAATAGTTGTTGCTTCCTTAAAAATGTATGGGATCCTAGATTTTATTTTTTTAAAGAAATGTTTTATTTGGTTGCCAAAAAAAAAACTCATGTGAGCCCCAAGTCTGCACTGTGCAAACAAGCCATAAAGTGTGTATAGCTGCTGGTTCAAGGATCCATTCACATTTTAATCTGTCCTTTAAATGTTACGTTACCCAACGTAGAAACACACAGGATAATATAATGACAACTTAGATGTATTTGAGCAACTGCCTTTTTCAATTAATTCCAACTTGGTTATGAAGAAGAAAACGCTTTGTCTTTAAATTTGTGAATACATTCTTCCAGACATCTGACCCACAATCCAACAGTGAATAACTCAAGCTGCAGATTTTGTTATTAAAATTCCCAACAGTGTAATGTTTAGCTTTTACCTGCTCTGATTGGCTGTTGGTGAACTGCACCCTGGGAGTTGTAGTCGACTCCTTTCCTTCAGTTTTCATGTGCACATGCTTTTTGTAGCTTTGAATTTTCTCTGTAAAATAATTTGATATTTTGTCATTTTTTCTGATGATTCAACAAGAAGACAAAACTCTACTCATCATGCTCAACCCCTTATGTATAACTTTAAGGAATTTGAACTTTACTTGAGGTTTTTCCTCCTTATCAAAGGTAAATCTTGTAAATTTTTTCCTGCTCTGCACTTCCTGTCTGACAGCTTTATATCCTTTCAGATGATAGAATATACATTCCCTGCGTTCCAAATCACATACTTTTACTTTTTACTACACTACATACTAAAGTACAGAAGAGTTTAAGGAGAGAGAGAAAAAAATAAGATAAGGAAGATTTTTCTTTTCATTATGTCGAGAAATGTCAAGAATAAAGACGAATACTCCAAAATGCTATTGGAGTAAGTGGGGCATCTAGGTATTTTCAGCATACTACAATTGACAATTGCATGTATTGGAACATCCTAAATCTTTCTCTGGTGTCTAAATAGTAGGGAAGTATGGGGATTGGAACGCAGGGTATATATTTAAAGTAGTTTTTCAAAATTAAAGTCACGGAAATGTTGGAATAAATATTCAAACCTGGCTCATGATAACTAATTATGTGAAAATCTGCATCTCTTTAAAAAGTTAAAATGTATTTCATTTTATTCAACATATTAGTGTCCAACCTTCTTTTCTAGGTTGGTGCGCAAGAAGTTGAGATTTTTTGGTTCACTAATAAACAGCCTAGGCTCTGTAAACTGGTGTGTAAACCAAGGAAATGTAAAGAAAGCAGGCCCATCGTAGCAAGCAACATGCCCGTTTACAGAGCCTAGGCTGTGTATTAAAACCAGCGCACACTCAGTATGGACAGGTAGCAGATTGAGAGGAGATATTCACTGATTTTGCCAAAGAGTGATTTCGTCAACAAACATTCTCCAGAATCGCTGACCCCACATTTGAATGACTTCAGGCTAAATATTTGTATTGCTACCAGTTAAAGATGTTGACGACCAACATTTTTTTTCAATTTACCTCAATTCTAGTGGCTAAAGAACCAGAAAAACAAGAAAAACGTATCAAATGATTTTTGAAGACAGGGAGAAAGTTTCGACAGAGAACAGATGACAACAGAGGAGAATGAATATTGTAATGAGACTAAACTTTACTCATGTAAACTCAGGTTGTTGATCCTGATTTGCAGGATTAACTTGCATCTTAAAATACACAAACCACAAAACATCCACTAAGAAGTTCCGGTTTCAAGCTTTTGTTTTGACATCAGATAACAAAGTTTAAGAATTATAATGACTACTATGTCTGAAACCTCTCCCTCTTAAAATTCAATGTTTCGAACACAAAACACATTCATAAAGTCATGGGTGTAGGTTTCCTTTAAACATATGGGGAATAAAAAATCTCCTAAAAATGTGACCGTCAAGACTCCATATCCTGGATTCTGGTGAATTTGTATGCACCACTTTGTGCCTTATGCATCGAAATGGGTTTATTTCTGTAAAGGATCACGGAGTGCAATAAACAGGCAATATCTGGTATACCAAGTTTGGCCCATAAGCCCTTGGTTGAATATGATCGAGCCTGTGGGCGTGATTATAACCTTTGCCATTATTTAGGATTAATCACACTCTTAATATAGATTAGTCTAAATTATATGTTATAATACAAATCCAGATATCAAAAGTCGGCGAGGCAAGTTTCTCACTAGATTATATTGTTAGATAGTTTTCTTGTCCACCTGCAGAAAATATTTGTATAAGTTTAAATTGTGAAGTTTTTTTTTTCACAAACTTTATTTTTGTACCAACTAAAACTTAAACATTCTCTGATTGGTTAAGCAGTACGAGAAGACTGAGCGCATATAGAAAATATATATAGATATAGAAAATATAGAAAATAAAACATTTGACTTTAAAATCACTCCAAAAAAGAACAGCAAAGGATTAAACTAAATACCTTAGAATCCATAAGAAAGTTAAAAAAAAAATAACAGTAAAAAACAAAAAAGAAAGGTCTATTTTAAAAGTTTTTATAAAAATTTAATTTCATATTTTTCAAAAGTTTTTCTTGAAGTTAAACAACATTCATGAACATTTTAAATATTGATTTAGAGCCATTACATCTACATCTGTGGTTTTATTGTTTTGCCATTCGATGGTCCAGAGGGGAAATATTCTGGGTTATGAAACTTTCTGTATCCCTTCCATGGAGATGGTTCCGAACTTTCCTGTCTAACGGGCCTATCACAGCTCTCCTGCTGCAAAGGAATCCTAGATATCAGTACAAACCCTGCAGGCTTTTTGCTGCTAAAACATTTCAAATATGCTCTATTTTCTAATGTAGGCTATTTATTTGAAAACTCCCCCTGCTCTTGGCTATTGTTTATTGAAATATATCCCATCTATTAATGACTCATTTTGTTGTTGTTACTGAATTTTTTAATAAAGTAATAATAAAAAAAAAAGCATTTTAGTTTTTCCTTGGGGGCGTTACGTAAGCCGGACAGGTTTCCATCTCCGCGCGCTCCCTCCCCCTTGACAGACTCTCGCTGCAGCCAATCAGCGCGCGAGCTGAGAGGACCTGAAGGATCCTGCTCACCTGGACCAATGAGATCACCCGCTGACACAACATTACCTTTTATGGACAAGGCCAGAAATCCCAGAAGTGCGAATATAAAACTGGTGCTGTTTGCCTGTGTGTGTCTGCATTCACCGAGAACAGCTGGGGCGGAAGAACACCTGCAACACTTTACCGACTAGACACACCTGAAACACACCTGCACAGGTAAGAAATAAAGCGTCATGGTTTAAATACAACTGTTTATCTCACACGTAAGAACAGCTGTAGTGGGGATTTTTCCAAGGAAAGAGATTTATTTATTTATCAGGTTAATCAACACTGACGCACTTCAGGTGACAGCATCTGATGTTGGATCTTTAAATGCCCTTCCCGGCTTAAGAAATTACTTAATATTGGAAATGTGAACTTTAAAATAAAGAGCAAGGATCCAACTTAATGCAAGAATAATCAGATTTCCTGCAACGTTTTTTCTCTGAGACACAAACGCACTCAAATCTGGGCGTAGTTGGTTCTTCGCTGAAGAGTTAATCTGGAGATCTGTGTGTCCGGGAATCTTGACAGAGATCTCTACAGGAATGAGGATGTTTCTCAGCAGTTCAACCTAAAAAGTAAAATCTAGTTGAAGAGGGTGTGGGTGTAGATTAAAATAACTCTATGCCATGAGGATGTAGACACCTGCGCTAACATATTAAATGAGCAATAGCACAAATATGCAAACGGAAATGATCTGTCAGTGGGCATCTCTTGTAGAGGTGTTTTGTATTGTGACGCAACTTTGTTTTAAAGTAGAATTTATAGTGTTGAATTTAAGAAACTATTTTCTTAATTTTGGTTCAACACAACGCTTTTTTTTTAATGAAGACTTTAAAAAATATATATATCTTCCGTTTTCCTAATGTCTCTTACTTGCTAGTAGCCTTATGTATTGAGGAAGTTTTTGCATAATGTACATACACTAGCAGACCACAACTAAACAAATTCTCCTTTTTAAAAAAAAAATTAATTGGTCGCTCACTAACGAACGGACGTTGCATTTATCTTGACTCATCTCTCACGGGGTTGTTAAAAAAAAGGGTGTAGTTGTGGTTAAATGTTACATCATAAAGGAAGACAGTCGGTAGGCTGTAGTGTCTGTAGAGTTTGCTAAACGGGAGTGGCTTTGGAAGCTGCCTCAACTCGTTTGAAATGTCCTGAAGGGATGGGACTTAAACGTCACTCACACGCTAGTAAAGTTGATCAGGTCGGACAACTTGCAGCACTGCCACGCCTCACAAAACGACTGTCATTCCAGTGTAGGCTGATGGGAGGGGGAAACTGAGTTTGAAAATGTTTTTAGGATGAAATTTACCGCCAATAGCAAAAGCAGTGCGTCCATGCGTTATAGCCTGCACTGTAAAATCGGTGAGGGTTTTTTTTTTTTTTTTTTTGTTGCAACATCAATCTCAGACCCATCATGTTCAAAGGATGTTGTCACTTTTTAGAGACGATTTTGTTACCCAACACTGTTTCACTCAAAATATCAGTGAGCTTAGAGGGGGAAAAGTTGCATATCCTCACCTCAATTTTATAACCTCCTTTTACTAAAACAACAAACTTCTTGATTTTATTTTCCGATTCAGATATCTTTTAGACGGAACATAAACACATATTTGACTGGTAAGGTGAAAACAAGACCCGTAATGCTATAACTGCCTACCTCAAGTTGCCAATTGACTACAACTGGGTCAATTTTGTATCATCATAATGCAAGAAAGGCATATCAAATTATAAAATAGATATATTTCTAAGATATATAGCAAAGAAACACACAGCCATATTAAATATCATAGTTAAGGAATGTAGGTCATTGTTGGATCAGAAGGGGTTTTCAGAGCGTCTTCATCAAAGGGTTAAAACCATCCTAGTCTCGCAAAGCCAGACCAAACTACAGCAAGTAGTATGGTCTGGAAGCACTCCGTTTAGAGCCGTCTATTCGGGGGGGAAACTGGGCTGGCCTGTTTTTATTTATTTAAACCAATCACAATCATCTACGGCGGGGCTAACCCCGGGAAGCAGCCAATGGAGGCGTAGCGTTGTTTGCCGACGCCAGCGCTTAATAGACGCTGGCGGGAGTGGTCAAGCCAGACTACAAGACCCTTAATGCTATAACTGCCTACCTCAAGTTGTCAATTGACTACAACTGGGTCAATTTTGAATACGACTAATAATATAAAATGTCAACATTGTCAGTCTTTCTCTTCCCCCTCAGCCATGGATGATGATATCGCAGCCCTCGTTGTGGACAACGGCTCCGGAATGTGCAAAGCCGGGTTCGCAGGAGACGACGCTCCACGTGCCGTCTTCCCGTCTATCGTCGGTCGCCCCAGACATCAGGTACGGTCCCCAGCATGATCCCAAACTGCTCTTTGAAACGCACACATTCAAGATGGTTTATTTGGCCTATGCACAACAATTACAGCAGCAGTCATTGTCAAGGGAATTCTACATGTTTCATTTCATGTATATTTAATATGGACATGGTCTAGACACTTGAACAACACATCTCTTAACAGTGTAGCCTATCTAATGTGAATTTTCCAAATCCTGTCCCTAGAAGGGCTTTTAAACAATCATAAAACGCATGAAACATAGCCAAATAAATTAAAAAAACATTCAAAAACATGCATATTAGGCATGCACCTGTAGGCTACTACCCCACTCCCCCTCCAAGCCCCATACTCACTCAATCACTTTCTCACATACTTACACACCCCCAACCCCATGCCACCCTAACCCTTATATGTGACTACAATTCTGACATCTGAGTATTAAACATTTCTTCAGTTTTAATTCTTGTTTGTGTGTTTTCAGGGTGTGATGGTGGGAATGGGACAGAAGGACAGCTACGTAGGAGACGAGGCCCAGAGCAAGAGAGGAATCCTGACCCTCAAGTACCCCATCGAGCACGGCATCGTCACAAACTGGGACGACATGGAGAAGGTGAACAAACACATTTTGTACTTTTATTTTATTTGTTTACACTTATACATCTGGAGCTCAAGTGTTACGTCATCTGCAGAAACTCGGTCGCTTGACTATACTAATTTCCACCACTGAAAAGATCCCACTGATTTGGACACCTTAGCAGTAGCATGGTTGTCATGTATGGATATTTAATTCAAATCAACATTATTTATAGAGCACATTTAAAATGACCAAGGTTAAGCAAAGTGCTTAACGATAAGAAAAATATTACAAGGCAGATTCACAGATGGGTAAAAGACCACAAGCAACATAATCCTTAATAGTGCAACATATGTAAGCTAAAGGTACCAAGGAGCTAACTAAATTAAAGGGGGACTAAAAACCTTTCTGTGCATATCTCACTTTAATGCCAGTAGCTTCATATTTGATCGTCAAACTAACGATCTCCCCTCTCCTGCAGATCTGGCATCACACCTTCTACAATGAGCTGCGTGTGGCACCAGAGGAGCATCCAGTCCTCCTCACAGAAGCTCCCCTCAATCCCAAGGCCAACAGGGAGAAGATGACACAGGTGGGGCATTGTAATAATTAGTTTTTTTCTGAATTAATTAGGTCTAAGATACTGAGATTATTATTTTTAATGAGGTCTTGCGATCACATTTTTATTTTCCACATTTCCTTCTTTTTTTTTTTTTTTTTTTTTTTTATGAATCAAGGAATCAAGTGTTTTGAAAATGGTCCCTTACAATGCAACTTTTTGAATTTTAGACACTTTTGTACACAAGTTAATCAGACTCAAAATGGATGACTAGAACAATTGTGTTTGGGAAAAGGAGAAACTGGTCTCTTCAACCACAACGTTTGATATAAGGTTAAATCATATTTTTATATACAGTATAATTTATTTAAAGGGGTGTTCCCATCAACATCTATTTCAAGTGTAGATGGTACAATATTTTTTAAAAATGCATACAATTTGACATGCAATTCTTCACACACTTGTATTTGCTTTCATAGATTGTTGAATAATGTTAATTTGACCAAATAGATGAGCAATATCTTTTTTAAATCTTCAAGTGAGACTAACTTCAGATATATTTGTATGCAGCAAAGTATACTTTCTGGACTGAAACACCAGCTGCACATGATTAGCAAACTTTTAAAAAATATATATAATTTCTTGGTCAGAAAGCAATGACTCTATGACGTCCACAATGACAATTTTTCGTGTCTTTCTCTCTATTCCAGATCATGTTCGAGACCTTCAACTGTCCCGCCATGTACGTGGCCATCCAGGCCGTCCTGTCACTGTACGCCTCCGGTCGTACCACAGGTCAGGACTCTTAACCGAAACATTTACCAATAACTGTCTTAGCTGTAAACAAAAAATAAGACCATGAATTGATCAGAAATGTGATTTTAAAGACTGCTGCTGTTCTGCTTCAAAATGACAGGTATCTTTTCTTTTAAGAAGATGGGTTTTATTATCCATTCAGTAGAAAGCTCTTTGAGCAGCACCTAGTGGCCAGAAAAACAAACTGCAGCTGAACATATTTCTGTAATTGGAGTTTAAATCAATTCAATTAATCTTTAAGAGTTGAACTATATAAAAGGTGCAGATCAGAATAACCCAAATTATTTTCTCTTTTTAAAAGCTTGATGTGGACAGGTGTTGAACTAGCATCAACACTGAACCAATGCATCTGGTTCCTCCAATTTAACTGATGTCCAAATGAAATCAAACTTAACACAGAAAAGTGTGTTTATCATTTTGTAATCTTGTGGCGTTTGTCTTGCAGGTATTGTGATGGACTCCGGTGACGGTGTCAGCCACACAGTGCCCATCTACGAGGGTTACGCTCTGCCCCACGCCATCCTGCGTCTAGATCTGGCTGGCAGAGATCTGACCGACTATCTGATGAAGATCCTCACAGAGAGAGGCTACAGCTTCACCACCACCGGTATGAGTCTAAAACATTTTATTTTATTTATTGGGATCAAAATATCAGTACTTTAAAACATCTCAAAATGTAAAATAATTTGTATTTATAGGAAAGAAAGATGGATAAAATATAATCTCTATAATTGGATAAATGTAGTTAAAGTGAACATTTTATTATAAATGGTACAGGTTCAACACTTTATTTATTAACATCAAAATATAAGTTCTTTAAACATCTCAAAATGTAAAATAATTATTTGATTTTTAAATAGGGAGGAAGATGGATACAATATAGTAGACTGTATAATTACATATATGTAGTAAGAAGTGGAAATACTTCATTTGAAATGGTACGAGTTAATCACAAAACAAAGGTCCTGAATGGTTGCAGACTTTTCTACTTTATCAAATTAAGTCTCCTTGGGTTTCTTGAAAGGCGCTATATAAAACAAACATAATATTAATATGTTGTTGAGTCCATTTTGTAACAAGTGTATCAACTCTTGTTTTGCAGCTGAGCGTGAAATCGTGCGAGACATCAAGGAGAAGCTGTGCTACGTTGCTCTGGACTTCGAGCAGGAACTGAGCACGGCTTCTTCCTCTTCCTCTCTGGAGAAAAGCTACGAGCTTCCTGACGGACAGGTCATCACCATCGGCAACGAGAGGTTCCGCTGTGCCGAGACACTCTTCCAGCCCTCATTCATCGGTGGGTCGCGCAGCCTTTACCGCAAAATGCCTACGCTTAAAAAAATACTTTCTTTAGAGATTAACGACAAACGTGGCGTACTCTACTATACAATGTCTAGACTCTACTAAATGTCATGAAATCAGAATCCACACTTTGGCAGCTGTAGGTCTAAGCTTTTTTTAAATAGTTTGATGTCTTGGTGAGTTCATGGGGAATCTCACTTTAGTTTTCTGTTTACGTATTAAACCATGAAGCCACAACTGCAGAATATTTTGACAAACTATTAGAAAAGTTCCCTTCAAATTCTCTAGTCTCAAGGATTCCTATCTTTCAACTTTATGTGAAGTTGTTTGGCAGCAGACAACTGATCAAGTGGTTCATAGTTAATTACAGTTTCTGTTCTTGTATTTCCTGTGCATGAATCAAGTTAAAATGTCCACTAAATAATCCCTTGTTCCCATCTGTGTGTTTTTAGGAATGGAGGCTGCCGGCATTCACGAGACCACCTACAACAGCATCATGAAGTGCGACGTGGACATCCGTAAAGACCTTTACGCAAACACTGTGCTCTCCGGAGGAACCACCATGTACCCCGGTATCGCTGACCGCATGCAGAAGGAGATCACAGCCCTGGCCCCACCCACCATGAAAATCAAGGTAAATGTTGTTTATCATCCATGAAGGAATCGCATTTCAGGAACGGGTAGAGTAGATAAAATGTGTTCCTGGAGTAGGTCTAACTTGAAGATGATTATGATCTCGTGACTGTAAGATGGCTAGAGGTTACTACTGCCCCAGTGGACAAAGCTGGCCTTCAATTTCTAGAATATAATCAGAACAGACTGTCTGAACATATTTCTTTTTTGAGAACTGCTTATGCTTTATTTCGTCAAAATAAAAATCTGTATTGAATGTCAAACATTTCATGAAGTTTGCATGGTTAAAAAAAAACTCAACTCAGATCCAGAAAAGTAATTTGACTGTAAAGAAAGGCTTTTACTCTTCATTTTAAAGGTCCAGTGTGTAATTGGTTAGCAAGTGGGTGTAGACATCTAGAACATTCACCACTAGAGGCCTTTTTTAAAATGCACATTATTACACAAAGCACCTGTTTTAAGCTTCCCGTCTGACCTGGTTTCTCTCCCCACCTCCAGATCATCGCTCCCCCAGAGAGGAAGTACTCTGTCTGGATCGGAGGCTCCATCCTGGCCTCCCTCTCCACCTTCCAGCAGATGTGGATCAGCAAGCAGGAGTATGACGAGTCCGGCCCATCAATTGTCCACCGCAAATGCTTCTAAACAATTCCACCTCATTGTCCTCTTCCTCCTCTGCCCCAGGGCGGAAGTTTAATATGGTTTTTCAACTGTTACATCCAACTAGAAATGTCTCTGGTTTATCTTGTGAACAGACTTAAAGCTGCGTGTTGCCACATACAAGATGAATCGAGCGACTGTTTACATTTTAACGTCTCGGCTCGGCAGATCCTCGGCAACGTAAAGAACTCCCAACAAACGTTCCAAAAAATGTTTTGCCATGTTCACCTAACTTCAGCTTTCACTCCTTGGTGATAAACTAGCCAAAAGAAAACACAGTATTATCACTGAACGTCTTTCTGCCCATATCTTTTTACCTCCTGTTACATCAAATGCAATAAATTGTACGTCAATTTTCTACAACTCTGCAGGTCCGTTCTGTACATTGACCGAGTCAACCTGTATCGATACTCATGAGTGTTACTTCTCAATAAAATGCCAACATTTAATGTTTACATCTTCTGTTGTGTTTTGCTGCTTCAGTTACACATTTAATATGTTTAATTTGCTCACCACTCTCATATGGCACGCAAATGCTTTTAATCACTTTAAATGGTACTCTCCTTAAGGACAAATGCATTCTGTAAAAGGTTTGACTTCTACAGCCAAACCTTTTATTAGAATGCATATTCTTTTTCTAAAGATCAAAATATCAAACGGCAAGCAAATGCCTAATACTTTAACGTAGCTCTTGTCTGTTGTGCTGATAGTGATAAGTGGTTGCTCACTAAATCTTGATTCGGTGTAAAAGCAATTTTATATTCAAGAGTCTTTGGGGCCAATTATTTTTTTGATATTGACCACATCTCCTTAAAAAGGTTTCCACCTTTGCCAAAATGTTTAGAGTGACACCGATTCTTTGACTCATTCTACTTCATGATTTGTGTTTAGAAATAATCCAATGTGGTCCTGGTACCAAAAGCTTTAAGACTACTGGTTATTGCAACATCCCAATTTGACTCATTTAAAGAAAAAATATTTAATTTGAAATAATTCAATGACAGTCTGATCAAAACCACCACTATTACCCGTTATTAGTAGGCTATCTGAACTTTATTTAAGCTCTTTTTTTTAAACGAAAACCAGACGTATATTTTTTTGATTTGACAGTAAATAAATATAGCTATCTTATTTAATTTATTTTAAACACATAGCCACCCTTTGAGAAATATATTTTTAATTAAATTGGGATGTCCTTGTTAAAAGTAATAATTACTAAACTTATAAAAGGGGAAATTATTAAAACTGAGCCGGCCTATCAAAATAACAAAACTGATCAATAATTCCACTTTATACCGCAGTCAATCTCGGTACTTGAGCCTACGAACTACTCTGTCCTGTTGACATAATGCATTGTACAGGCAGAAATATTTTACTTTCTCCAGGCAGCAGCAACAATATTTTCCCCGCTGGGCTTTGTTTTGATTTATAGACGACGGGCGCCATCTTGTGGAGCCCCTGCTAACTGGAGTTGCGAACCCCGAAACTATTTCTAACTGTCCCGTTGGTTTGTGTTGGTCTTTCAACAAACTCAGTTGAAACACGGGAATTACTTTAACTTTAACTTTTAACTTTTTATGGACATTTTTTTGTTTCACGTAGATGTTAAGAGCTTCCAGTTACTACGGTAAGTGATCCACTGTCAATAACTGTGTCATTTGGTAGCCTACAAAGTGATTTGTAGAGCAGGCTATATCATAAGCTATTAGTAGCCTCAATTTTGTAGCTTCATAATCTCGCTCAAAACATTTTTTGTCTGTATTTTTAGAGATGTTTGCCACGAGAAGGATAGCAGATGTTATGCTTAAATTTATTTACACTGTCATTTATTTCACCTCAGCCTTTCGTAATTACCGTGTCCCGGTTTAACGTTGAATGTTTACAAGTTAAAGATAGCTGTTGTGTGACAGACATGGACCTCTAAAGACAGACCTAACATTATGAACGTCCTAATGTTGTTACCAGGTGGCAGTTTGTGGGACCAGTGATAAGACATTACCGGATGGTTGGAGCCTGCAGGTGGGGTGGAGCAGGGCTCTCTTTCAGCCTGGAGGAGGCTCACCAATGTCGGATAGACGAGGTGAGTTGGTGATAGTATAGGGGCCGCAGCCAAAATAGGAATCTGCTTAAGGCCAACTCTGCAAAGTCTTTTATTTATTTTTATTTTTTTTTAAATTTGGTCATTATTTGAAATACTATTTATTCCATTGATATACATTTAGATCAGTTTTAAAGTATTTGGCAGAGTAGCCTATATGAAACCACAAACACTTAAATAATCCCAGATAAACCAAACCAGTTGCCTAGAAAAAAGTTGATGCTTAAAATGTTAAAGACTAAGATGATATTCAGATAGTGTCCGATAGAAACATGTAACTGGACCAGTAAGTAACTGATAGAACGAGCCTTTAAACGTAATTTTTGTGTAATTTTTATTTAATTAATACAAAAATTACAATCAAATATAATAATGCCAGATTTCTGTTGCTGTCTTTCCAGTGTTATTTTACCTGACATTTCTTTCTCTCCATCAGTGTGTGGAGTATGTCCCAGCTGAACCAGGGTCCCAGCTTCCAGACTTCAGGTTAAGGTAAGTTTTTATTTTGGAGGGGGCTCATTTACTCTACTACTGTGGACTTTGACTTGATGTCAAACAATGCCCTGCAGGTTAAAAGTATAGCCAAATTTATTAGTTCCAGTTTCCTGGGATTTCTAATTTTAAAAGATTTTTTAAGCAAATGCTGGATTTTAGATGTTTTACAAGGTATAATGGCGGAAGGGCATAGGGAAAAAGGTGTTTAAGCACTTCTCATAAAAGCTAATTTTTCCCACACAAGTCGGTTTTTATCAGACGCTGCCTCGGTGCAACGTGCAGTAGCAGGTGATAGTGAGTCTGAGCGGTATTTAAATCTCTCCGCATTTCACCTTTTTCATCATAGTGAATTATTGTGTTTGTGCACAATAATTGTACAAACTTCACCCTGCCATGACATCTAGTCATGATGAAAATCAAAAGACAAGACTTTTCTGCAGAATTTGTATCATAATACTTGGTCGTGTGCGGCGTTCATTTTATACAAGAGGACACATCTGCTTCATTTGATCCACCGTCAGCAGGGGCATCTGGTTCTGCCTCAGTGGATTCAGTTCCATGGCACAGTAAGTCTTGTTTTCTAAAGTTTTTTTGTAAAACTCCCAGTTATTAAGCATAATGATTTTAAGCAACGTGTGGGAAGTCGTTAATGTCGCAAGGCAGCATAGCTATCTTGTAAAATGTGCCACTTGATAAAGCATAATTGGTAACTGTAGTTTGCTAAGATTGTAAATGCTAATGCCACCTTCTAACCAGAGGGTGGCAGCATTGCCTTAAGATAATACAACATTTTCATTGTAAAAACTCTGAGAAAAAACTTTATGTAAAAACACAAAATGGCATCAGCAAAGACAACAGTGGACAGACGCAAACCTCAACAACAATGATCTGACCAATGACCATGATAAAAAAACATCAACTATTTATCTTGTCTGTGTAAAACAGGCAGTTAGTATGGAAGTGATAAAGGCAAATTATATCTGGGCATATCAGTCATTTAGTCCTGTGCTGAAACACTACTGTAGGAAATTGAGGTTAATTACTGACAGCATCAGACTGCAAATAGCTGTGTTTAAAGGGTTTTTTTGACATAAGATGCCTTGTTGCAATTGTTTTAACTTTTTCCTGTATATTATATTGTTATTATTATAATGCTGGATTATTACAAAAAAAATTTAACATGGTAGACATAAACAGTATTCCCAGTAAGTCGTACAAGGTGCAGGAAAATACGAAAATAACCAGAGAGGTATAAAAATAAGTGGTTCAAGGGAAAAACTTTAATATCTTTTGTAATGATAAAACAATAAATCAAATATCAAATACAGAACAAACCATTGAAAGTTCATCTGAATTAAGTCATTAAGTTGATGTAATCAGGTATGAAGCATAGCCTAAATTGTTATTTGACATGTAACACAAAGAAAATCAACGAAGTAATTGACCATAATGTCATCTTACATCATTTTGATTGTTTAATATTTGCTGGTTTGACTGTTTTAGAGAAAGCAGAAAGTATTAAGTATTAAGTTGATTTCACTAAACAGAAAACATACTATAAGAACAAGAATACAGAAAACTTTTAGAATGTACAGTTGAGTTGACCCAGAGGTGTATACAACAAGAAAAACATGTACGGATACAACCAGAATTTTTTTTTTTAGATTTTTGCTCATCACAGCACATAGGAAAATTGTTGAACCTTGAAAGGCTTATTTACTGCGTTCAGTATGAACACTTACCTATGTTTTATAGTCCCATTAGATACTAGTGCAGAAACCCCTTTATCACAATCTGCCTGAAACAAACAAGTTCTTCAGATGTAATGACAATCTTAATAATAACTATAATTCTTTTACACTGCCTTTCAAAGGACCCAGGGGCACTTTACACACATAAGTAGGCAGACAAACCCATGAGTTGATCCAGAGGGATGTTTACGAAAAAAACAGTAAGAAAATATGAAAAGAAATTATCAGAAAAAAAAACATTCAGATTTTTCATCATCACCATCAGGAGGAAAATTATTGAAACTTAGACAGGTTTGGCACATTTACTGCGTTTAGCATTAACAGGCACCTTGACATTATGACATGATAAGATATTTATATACACACACATTGATTACATGATACACAAATAAGAGGTACTGATAACAAACTCTTCTAATGACAGATTTTCAATAGTGTCCAAAGATGCAGTGATGCGGGTATTGGAAGGTTGAGGTCTGCCACGCTGAAAGCTCTGTCTGATAAGGACTGGAGTTCAGGGGGAAGGATTTTGGGGTTGCCTTTGACATGATGAGATATCTATATACACACACATTGATAAAATTATACATGAACAAAAGAAACTGATAACTACTTAGTAGAGCTCTGCCTTCTCCATAATAGGCCAGATTTTTCAAAAATGTCCCAAGATGCAGTGATGGGGTCTGCCACACTGAAAGCTCTGTCTGATAAGGAGTACAGAGTTTTTTGTAGGAGATGTGGGACTTTACCAGAAGCCAGTGAAGGTGTATGAGTGTGGGCTGATGTAATGCCAAGGCTTGGCAGCTGAGTTTATACTGGATCATGTCTAGAGCTTTGCTGGGTGCCCTCGACAGGAATATATTAAACTAATCCAGACGACAGGTGATGAAGGCATGAATGAGAGTCTCTGCCTTGGAGTCTCACAGTGATTTCTGGAGTCTAGAGATGTTTTTGAGGTGGAAGAGAAGTGGATTTGTTGATGGCTTTGATGCTTGACTGGAATGAGAGGATGATGTTTAGATTATTTTTACTTTTCCTAGTTCCTGGGCCTAGTTCCTGCGGTCGAAACGGGGCTATTGAAGCATCACATCTGTTACTATGGTTACCTGCAGTTCGATATACCTGGAGCACTTCCAAGATGTTTAATAGGCTGCTGATTCAGACACCTGACAGCCAATCAGCATTGTTCTCTGTAGCCATGTTATGTTTAAGTGAAATCTCTGAATCTTAACACTTTCAGTTATTAAACCAAAAGAAGAAGGAGTTCCATATACCTTGAGTAAGGCCTTTAAAACAGCTGGGCCTCTGGGGTTCTACAGACTGTCAACATGTCCCTTAATGCCCTAGGCCCTGAAAACAGCAGTTCAAGCCACTCCTAAAAAACAACTAGATACATATATGAAAAATAAGGCCCCTCACCACCACCTCAAACATACAGCAGTCATACACATTCACACGAGGCAAGGTGGGTGAAGTGTCTTGCCCAAGGACACAACGACCATGACACAAGTGGCCGGGCTGGGATTGGAACCGCCAACCCTAGGATCATTGGCCAACCAGCTTAACCACCTGGAGCTACAGGTTCGCCCCATGGATGGCTTTGATGCTTGACTGGAATGAGAGGATGAAGTCAAGATAATTGATACTTTTTCTAGTTCCTGTGCTTGAAACGGGGCTATTGAAGCATCAACACTGTTACTATGGTTATCTGCAGTTCCATATACCTTGAATACTTCCAAGATGTTTAATAGAAGGAGGTGAATCTAAAACTGCTCTGTTGTGACATTTAAAAATAAGTTTTCCGCCGATCAAACAGTATCGCCCACCATGATGATGGGTTTTCTTCTTTTGTAAGTTTCTGTATCAGTTCACTTAATTGATTATCATGTGTTTGCTTCAGCTTCTTCTTTTCATCCTCACTTTTCACATTCTTCATTTCCTCTTCATGTTTTGTCAGTAAGTCATCTATTTCTTCTACATTTGTTTTTTTTTTCACAATTTCCACAAAGTCTTTAATTGCGTCTCAATGTTTTTTCTTTATTTGTTCTTCATTGTGGGCTGAAAGTGCCTGTAAGATGTCATACTGTTTTACTTGCTTCTCATGCTCTTGCTCTTGTTGGGCCTTCTGAGCTGCAAATTCCTGTCTTTGCCTCTCTTTGAATTCATTGAACTTTTCAGCTTTTTTTCTGGCTTCCTCTTCATAGGTCTTCTTCAGATCCTCCATTTTTTGTTATAATTCTCCTCTAGCTCTTTATTTTGTTGTTCCTCTTGTTCCTTTCTCTTTCTGTCCTCTTCCTGTCTTTTCTTTTCATCCCTTGCTTTTTCCTGCTCATATTCTTGTTGTAACTTTCTAAGTCTTTCTTGCTCCTCTCGTTGTCTCTGTTCTTTTTCTTGATTTCGTTGGTCCCACCATTCTTGTTGTTTTTTCTCAAATTTTTCATGTTCAACTATCATCTCCTCTTTACTTACCTTCAACTTTTTATCTATGTTTTCCTTTGATTCTGACTCCGATCCTATCTTTTGCTCCAAAGCTTCAACCTCTTGTTTCCATGCCTGTTGTTGATTTTCTTCCTGTTGTTTTATCTTTCTCTCTTCTTCTTCTCTCATTTCCTGTTCTTTCTTTCTCTCCTCATGTTCCTTGTTGATGTTTTTCCTTTAATTCTTTAAGTTGTTTTTCTTTCAATGCTCTCTCATTTTCTATTTCTGCTCTCTGTTGTTCAATCTCTCTTTTCTCCTCTTGTTCCCTTCTGATTCGGTCCTCTTCCTTTCTTTTTTTATCAGACTTTTCTCTTACCCGATCATATTCTTCTTGGAGTTTCCTAAATCTTTCTTGCTCTTCCTGTTTTCTTTGTTCATTTTCTTGTTGCCGTTGGTCCCACGTTTCTTTTTGTCTTTTCTCATCAATCTCTCGTTGTTTTCTCATTTCTTTTCTGCTCTCCTTTAGCTTTCTATAAATGGTTTCCTTTGACTCTGACTCTGATTTTATTTTTTGCTCATAAGCTTCAACTTCTTGTTCCCACTTTTGTCTTTGATTTTCTTCCTGTTGTTTTCTCTTCCTGTCTTCTTCTTCTCTGATTTCCTGTTCTTTCTTTCTCTCCTCACGTTTCTTGTTGATGTTCTCCTCCATTTCTTCAAGTTGTTTTTCTCTCAGTTTTCTCTCCTTTTCTATTTCTGCTCTCTGTTTCTCCTCTTGTTCCCTTCTGATTCGGTCCTCTTCCTTTCTTTTCTTTTCATAACTTTCTCTTTCCTGTTCATATTCTTGTTGTAGCTTTCTTAAATCTTTCTTCTCCTCCTGTTGTCTCTTTTCTTCTTCTTGCTTTCGTTGGTCCCACCTTTCTCTTTGTTTTTTCTCTTCATTCTCTAAATGTTTTCTCATCTCTTCTCTGCTCTCCTTCAGCTTTTTATCAATGGTTTCCTTTGATTCTGACTCTGATCTTATTTTTTGCTCCAAAGCCTCAACTTTTTGTTCCCACTTTTGTCTTTGATTTTCTTCCTGTTGTTTTCTCTTCTTGTCTTCTTCTTCTCTCATTTCCTGTTCTTTCTTTCTCTTCTCACGTTCTTTGTTGATGTTCTCCTCCTTTCTCTTCAAGTTGTTTTTCTCTCAGTTTTCTCTCCTTTTCAATTTCTGCTCTCTGGTCTTCCATTCTTTTTTCCATCTCTTTCAATTCCTCTTCATGTTTTCTTTTAAATTCCTCCCTCTCTCTCTGCATCTCTTCCTCCTTCTCCTTCATGGATCCTCTCCATCTCTTTCTGTATTGCTGCCTCGGCCTCTTGCAGCATCTCATTGGTGTAGTGGCTGCCTCCATTGTCCTTCACCATGGTGTCAATCTTGGTAATCAGCTCACTGACTTGTTTGTGGTTTTGTTTGTCACAGTTATTAAACACATGGTATCTTCCTCCACAGTCAGCGATCAGTTTCTTAAAGGAATCATCACCTGTCTCTTCAATGTATTCTTCAATGGATATCTTATCCTTCAGGGAATCTCCTCTTGTGAAAAGAATGATGGTGTACCTTTCAGCTTTCTTCCCAAAGCCTTTCCTGATATGTTTTAATGTCTCCTTCTCCTCTGCTGTCAATCGTGCCAATTGGTAACACCAAGAGGAAGACATGTGGTCCTGGAGCCAGATCAGGCTGATGCATTTTCCCTATCTCCTCATTTACCTCTTCATTGGTCAAAGTTGTGTGAAACAGACCAGGGGTGTCGACCACAATTACATGGCGACCATCCACCTCACTCTTTGCTTTCTGACAACATTTGGTGACTGATGTTTGGGCTGCTTCAGCTTTAAACACCTTTCTTCCCAGAATGGTGTTTCCTGAAGAGCTCTTTCCACTTCCAGTCTTCCCTATTAGCACAATCCTGAGACACTCCTTTTCAATTTCTGCTCTCTGTTTCTCCTCAATCTCCCTTTTCTGTTTTTCATCTTGTTCCCTTCTTTCCTCTTCTTTTAATTTCCTTTCATAACTTTCTCTTTCCTGTTCGTATTCTTGTTGTAGCTTTCTAAGGCTTTTTTCCTCTGTTGTCTTTTTTGTTCTTCTTGCTTTTGTTTGTCCCACATTTCTCTTTGTTTTCTCATCTCTTCTCTGCTCTCCTTTAGCTCAATATAAAAGGCTTCCTTTGCCTCAGACTCTGATTTAATTTTTTGCTCCAAAGCTTCAACTTTTTGTTTCCACTTTTGTCGTTGATTTTCTTCCTGTTGTTTTCTCTTCATGTCTTCTTCTTCTCTCATATCCTGTTCTTTCTTTCTCTTCTCACGTTCCCTGTTGACGTTTTCCTCTTTCTCTTCAAGTTGTTTTTCTCTCAGTTTTCTCTCCTTTTCAATTTCTGCTCTCTGTTTCTCCTCTTGTTCTCTTCTGATTCGGTCCTCTTCTTTTAATTTCCATTCCATTCTTTCTCTTTTCTGTTCATATTCTTGTTTTAGTTTCCTAAATCGTTCTTGCTCCTCCTGTTGTCTCTTTTCCTCTTCTTGCTTTTGTATGTCCCACCTTTCTCGTTGTTTTCTCATCTCTTCTTTGCTCTCCTTCAGCTTATTATAAACAGTTTCTTTTTCCTCTGACTCTGATCTTATGTTTTGCTCATAAGCTTCAACTTCTTGTTTCCACTTTTGTCGTTGATTTTCTTCCTGTTGTTTTCTCTTCCTGTTTTCTTCTTCTCTGATTTCCTGTTCTTTCTTTCTTTTTTCACATTCTTTGTTGATGTTCTCCTCCATTTCTTCAAATTGTTTTTCTCTCAGTTTTCTCTCCTTTTCAATTTCCGCTCTCTGGTCTTCCATTCTTTTTTCCATTGCCTGCATTTCCTCATCATATTTTCTTTTAAGTTCCTCCCTCTCTCTCTGCATCTCTTCCTCCTTCTCCTTCATGATCCTCTCCATTTCTTTTTGTATTGCTGCCTCGGCCTGTAGTGTGGAGATTTTCTTCTCTTGTTTTATTATCTTTTCTATTTGGGAAAATGCAAATGTTTCTATTGTGTAGAAGCAAGGTTTGTCTTTGTAGTATCTTTCCAAACTGTTTAACAGTTGTGGGATCTGTTTCTTGTCCTTGATGTTGAGAACAAAATATCTTCCTCCACAGCTTTGGCAGAGCTCCTGGATCTCCTTGTTGTCCTTTACAAAGTTGACTACATCTGGAGCTGTTGGATCTGACTCCATAGTGAACAGAATCATGGTGAAGTCATTGACCTGAGAGCTGAATGTGTTCTGGATGGTGTTTAACTCTGCCTTGTCTTCATCAGTGTGGGGACCCACACGTAGCACCAGGATGAAAGCATGGATGCCCTCAGGATCACACAGGGAGATACACCTGAGTGATTCCTCCATCACTGCATCCTTGAGGTTTTCCATACAAGGCAGGCAACTCCACCAGGGAAACTGAACGTCCACTCACCTCTCCCTGATGTTTAACACACTCTGATGAGTTGGAGACTGAATGAAGCTCTGTCTGACCTAAAATGGCCTTGGCTGCTGAAGTCTTTCCTGCTCCTCTTCTTCCACACAGTACAAGGTTGAGAGATGGTTTGGGATAGTGAAACTCTGTCACAAGACCAGCCTCTTCATTTGACTTCAGATATCCTCCCCTGTTGTCACTTACTAGATTTTCTATTTTTTGCATTAACTCTTGTCTGTCTTTGCTTGGAAGATTATTTTTGTCAAGTATGATTTGGTGCTGCCTTTGTTTGCAATCCTGGATGAGTTTTTTCATCACGTCACTCTCTTGCTCCTCATTATGTGTCACAACAGCCATTGAGTGTTTTAAAGCATCTTGACCAAACAAACTCAGGATGAACTTCAGTGTTTGTCTGTTCTCCTCAGTGAAATCAGAAGGCTTCACTAACAGCAGCAGAATATTTGGTCCTGGATGACAAAGAGTCACACAGCTCTTCACCTCTCTTATTACACTCTCTACAGACAAACTCAACATGTCTGGAGTTTTCACTACTGTCAATGGTTTTCCTTTCCACTCTCCACAGGTGGCCACACATTGTTTGGTTGGGGAAAGTTTTTGCCAATGAAAACCTTGGTCATTGATGATGAAGTTACCAAATCTTGTCTGTTTGTCCTCACTTTTTCCAAGAAGCACGACTCTGAGTGCAGGTGCTGTAACGCAACAGAGAGAAAGAAGACAATATTGACAAACTCACTTTGAGGCTGATGTCACATAGTTGAAATCAGCTGATTTTAAGTCCACTCCAGACTTGGCCAATCTTCTGGTATGACTCAATGTGGTATACTTATAAACATACACCTTTAATCACCGATACACTTCATCGGTGTTTAAAGGTGTATTTGACACACAAACTTAATCTCCTGTAAATTATATTCATACAAAACAGTTTTTCAAAAGCATTTACATTTTATCAAAAAGATGAAATGTTGGTCAGAAATGTTTTATCAAAACGACTTATGGCAGTTACTAGTGCCCTTTCAGGAAATGCTCTTTATATCCAAACAGCATTGAATATCGAAGTCGGAACAGTAGATGAGAATGTATATTTAAGCCCTGAACGATTTTTATACAGTATACAGTATGTTCAATATGAACATTTGGATATCTTATAAATATATATTTATAAAAATAAAGGCAACATCACATTTCCTCTTAAAGCCCCTGTAAACCCAAATCCAGAAAATCCTTCTAACTTTGTAATGTGTGGAGTTAGTTGAAAGATGGTAAAGCATCTGAAAAGAGTTAGGCATTTTTGTCAATCAGTTCATGACTGAGTGACTGTTGCCATGGAGAACGTTTAAAGCATTGGCCTGGGAGCCATGCCCACACAGTCCTGGCAAACGTTCTAGACAACTTAGTCTTATAATATTTATGAACATTTAATATCAATCAATGCTCAAGCTGCTGCCTCCGCGACCCGATTTCGGATGAGCGGTTGAAGATGATGATAATATCAATCAGATTTTTGTAAGAGCTCATTGAGACACCAAACTTTGATTTCATGAATTGATTTTTACTATTTTTGACCAGGTTTACAGAGCATTTAACTGTTCTTTATAAATTCAAAGTGGCTAAACATGAATGTAAAATATAGGAAATACTAACACCTGAAAGCATATCAGTGATTCTTGAGAAGTAGAAAAACAGGGTGCAATGTTGAAAAAATGCAAACCCTATGTTTAGGCAAATTAAATTACATGTATGTATCCAACATATACTAAGCTACTGAGCTAAGTTAGCTTGCCATTCCTTATTTTGTGTCAACACCGTCAGACACCAAAAACACAAATTAATTCTCCCTCAATTTATGCTAGACCCATGAGATGTATAGTGATCACAAATATTCACCAAGACTGACAGAGGCCATAAAAAAATATTTTCAAAATGTATATAAATATACATTTTTTGACCTCTGACGGTGTTGACATATTTAACGTTTCTTAAACATAACAAATGGAGTTTTTCTAGTAGCAGTTTGTTTTTTCTGTTGATGTTAGGTGCTAGTATGAACTACGTCAGGAAAATAAAATGATCGAAAACATTTCAAATAACTTCTTCGGAAATTGTAAGTCGGTGTTGACGTATCATGGTTGTGACGCAGGACTTTCAAGATTTGGAATGTAAAATATTCTAAAACTATAACACTTATCAGAGCCTGTCTGACTCTAATGTACTCTGCAGAGGTAGAATGTGACAAGAGGTCCTTCATAGTAACAGCTAGGGCTGGGCGATATGGGCTAAAATCAATATCTCGATGCATTAGGCTACATGAAACAACATCTTGTTTATATTCTTTAGTGCTTTCTATTGGAACAATTTTAAACTTGCACATGGCAAAGAGTTTGCACACTGTATTGACTATTCCACATCCTTCCACTCCCATACAATGGATCCAGCATTATTTTATTTGGAAACAGTTTTTTCCATCTTCTGTTAATCTGTAAACTGAGAACACTAATTATGACTCATTACAACCACTTACTAATTGTTTATCACCACTAACCCCCTGAAGATAGCAGCCACACTTTAAATGCAGAACAGGTTTTGCTCCATAATAGTAGTCTATGTGTATAAAAGGCTCTGACATGTATAATGGTTACTGTCGCTTTAAGAGCAGTTGCTCCCAGTCTATAGTGTATAAGTTAAGTTTCGTTTTCTGCCTGTTAGTCCGAGAGAGAGATTCGTGCGAGCGCATACCAGCAGGTGGCTCATCGTCCCTCTGTTACCTGCCTTATTGTTTAATTAGCCCTCCTGCATTTTCACTAAAACACTATGTTTTATTTTATAAAAAATACTCGCAAATGTAGCCTACTTTACATAGACTTTTAGTTAATAAACGGTGTGCACCTCCCTTGGTGCTGACATGGACCTATTAGAAGAGGCTGCCCGTAATAAATGTGATGCCGTGGTTGTGTGACGTTGGACCAAAAACTCTCCGTTAAATCGGCGTAATCCGCCCCCCGGCGCTCATTCGCCTTCCTCTCATAAGGACCGGGCTCTGTACAGCGGCCGCTTATGCTGTCAAGCGGCCGCCTCCCCCGTTCTTTCGCCTGTGTAGCCACTAGCCTTCCTCTAATAAGGACCAGGGCAGGCTGTGCTGTGTACAGCAGCCGCTAATGCTGTCATCTGCGCCCGCCTCCCCGGTCGTTCGCCTGTGTAGCCTTCTTCTCATAAGCATGGACCTACAAAAAGGTCCATGCTATGGAAAACACCCACCACCCCCCCCCTTTCGCGCCCCCTCCACCCGCTCGTTCGGCTGTCATAAGAGCACAAGAGCCCTCGTCTTTTTCTCCCCCTCTCGTTGTTTTCACATGGCGATAAAAGTAAACACACACATGCGCGCCCAGGAGACTGGTTGGGAGGGGGGAGTGAGTGAGTTGCCAATGCATGTGAGTCTGTGAGGCAGAGAGCCACAGGAAAGAGGGGGGAAAGCGAACACCAGAGAGTTTGGCGGCTAAAAAAACACATTACGTGCCAGTTTGTATTCGATGGTCGCGATAGGGTCATTTTATACATCCCCTGGAGAACATCTCGCGATACATCGCATATATTCGATATATTGCCCAGCCCTAGTGACAGCTGCCCCTTATTTTGGCGGATTTTCTTACATTTTAATGGATTGTCTGATGGTGGTGACAAAAAGTGTCCCACCACTTTGAAACCATATAAAACATGAATGTGTTGAACAAAAACAGTTTTTATTGATATGAGAGATTATTTAGTGTTGCTTTTGATGAAAAAAGCACTTTTTAATCATTAAAGTAAATATCTAATATCTCTGGGGACACACTGTTTTGAACGTCGTGAGAAGATAACAAGTGTCATATATTTGACATAATAATGATAAAATTAAATTTAAGGGGATAATTGAGCTCCAGACATTCTATTCTTAATCCCTAATAACATCTACAATTTTAAGTATTTTTATTTTTAAAGATAACGACAGTTACATATGGAAGATGGCCTTTTGTCCCGGTTCTCAAGAATCTTATAAGATTGATCCACCAAAAGTCATTTGCAGATACCTGATTAGTAAGTAGATGAATGCACTTACTTTGACACCATGGTTTTATCACTGAACGTTTTGAAGGAATTTCTTGAACTGCACATATCCCTGTAAAAAGCCACATCATTAGTTTGCAGCTTAATGTTCTAATACAGTGGATGATTTGTGTGGACAAAACTTTTAATTTATTTTGCAGAAATGTTTCTTACCAGCAACTTTACCTCTTTCAAAGGGAGAAGTCTGTGTTTCCTTTTGTTTTGGGCTTTGATGATCATCCAGTAAAGCAGCTGCTGCGACCTCAAATGCTTCATAGCTGACATGCTCTCCATTGTTCTCCTTTACCACTTGACCCAAACGTGTTAACAGCTCTGAATGTTCAAGGTTCTTCCTCTTCAAGTATCTGTATCTACATTTTCTGATCATGTCTTTTAATGGAGGGCGCTCCATGTACTTTTCGATCAAACCTGGACTCTCCTCTCTTGGTGTTGATAACAAAACCAGTGAATGATCAAATGATTTATCACTGAAGAGGTGAAGGATTCTGCAGAGCATCACTTTGTGTTCCTCAGTGAAGTCTTCAGGCTGCAGAACCAGCAGGAACACATGAGGTCCAGGAGCAGCAATACGAACACAGTTTTCTACATATTCTGTCAGTTCATCTTGGGTGATGTCAGGATGCAGCAGATCTGGGGTGTTGATGACGGCTATTTTATTTCCCTCCAACGTTCCACTGATTCTCTCACTTTTTCTAGGTGCTTCGTTGAACTTCTTCTCCCCCAGTATGAAGTTCCCCACTGAACTCCTCTCAGACCAGCTGCTCCCCAGCAGAATGACCCTCAGCTCAGACACTGTGAAAAACAAAGGTTTAGAAAAAGGCAACTAAACACAAACTTGTATTTATTAATAGTTTCATTGATGTTTAACTTAAGGCATTTTGTCACAATAGGATAACACAATTCAGTTGGACTTACTGTCAGGTGGCAGGAACTCATTGCTGCTACTGCGCTTCAGAGTGGGCCGATCACCTGTTATTGGAAGGAGACAGTATTCGTTCACTTATTCAATTGATCACATGGAACCTTTAGTAAATTGTAGGAGCCATGAATTCCATTAGTTATTTTTAGGGCTGTCAAACCATTAAAATTTTTAATCAGATTAATCACAGGTTTCTGTGGATTAATCACGATTAATCACGATTAATTTTACCATTCGAAATATGTCCCAAAAATTCGAATTTTCTCTGTATATTGTTGTATGAACGGATAAGATAAATGACAGAAGGTGGATATGTACATTTAAAATTAGTATGTTTATTAATTGAAAATCCAAATGATGGTTTTAATACTGAAAGTAAATTTAAATCAAACTAAAATATATAGGCCTACCTACCAAACCATAATTCAATTGGTCTGTCTCTTTAATATGTCTTTGGGCAAATATAGGATATGCTATAGAATGGCATTTATTTGGTGAATCTATAGGTTGTGCATTCTTGAATACAACTTGATTACAGACCGCGGTGTGTGTGTGTGTGTGTGTGTGTGTGTGTGTGTGTGTGTGTGTGTGTGTGTGTGCACGTGCGTTTGTATGCGCGACCGCTTCCGAAAACTGCAGACGTTTGTGTCCTCGCGGGCTCTGAACAGAGTGGACAATGTTTCTCTTCCTGTTGCTCCCGACATCAACTGTCACCCGCGGCAGTTGATTTTATATACTATCTATGCCCCCGACACAGACGTGACCGTTAGCAGTTTAAGACCTTAAAACATGGCATGGGCTAGCGTGCTGCTATGTTTGGCTGCGCGCAGCTACTGATCCTGGGTCAGCCACAACTATAGAGTGACTGTAGGACAGAGCCGGTGGGATGTACGGGGCGGATCATTCTGCACATGCGTTAAATGCATTAAAAAAATTAACGCCGATAATTCCAGAAATTAATCACCCTGCGTTAACGCGATAATTTTGACAGCCCTAGTTATTTTGTTATATACCTCTGAACACTAGGGGTGTATGAGAAAGGCAGAGACTGGCCACAGGTAATCTAAGTTCATGCCAGAAAATACAGGTGTTACTGATTGGAAGGAGGCAAACTGTTTTTGCTCTGCTTGACCATCATGTTTCTTGTATTTGTTTTAATTTATTTTGAAAAATGTATTGGAAGTCACCCACACTTAAAGATATTTACAAAGTAAGAAAATAAAAGTAGTTTTTGATATAATGTATCAGCAAGCTGACCATCATTCATCTTACTGAGCGTCGAAACAATTCAGTTTTAATTTTTCTATTTCTAGAAACAAAAAATGTAATCACTAGAAAACAGAAACGAAAAGGGCTTGTGTTTTAAAATATTTTGGGGCCATTTCCAAAGTTAGAGCTTGTATGATAAAAAGGTCACTTTGAGAACTGGACCAATCTCATACAGGAATTGCAAGGTATTTCGTCATCAATACATCATGTATTGATTTTATGTATTTCTACGTAGCACATAATGTTTGTATCCAAGTTCAGTACGGCATTTTTTTCTGCATTTCACATTTAACTCTCTCTGTCCACTTCAAGTAACAATTTTCTTTGATGATGACGCAACATGAGAACAGAGCTAACAGAGAGTGGAACCATAGAGAGACCCTCCAGGCCTGATTACTCTAGCAAAAAAAGTACTTTATGAATATTACATGTGGACAGAGAGCAGACAGTGTGTTAAACACAATAATAAAGTCTGACTGACTCACCTGATGCTGCAGCCATGATGTCACTCTCTGGAAAACGTCAGAGTTGAATTAACTGAAGACCAACTTCTGCATTAAGAATAAAGAAAAAATAATTACAATTTAATGATCTCACATAGCTACATTAAAAGCTTTCTCAGAACATGGAGCCCAGTATGGTTTCTTCAGACAACAATGTAAAAGCCTGTGTGTGATTTTGATTAAGAGATTTGAATTTGTTAGGATTCATGTACCTCTAAGGATTATTATTAAACATTCATAATTTAATGTATACAATATTATAAGGTAGGGCTGGGCGATATGGCAAAAAATATTATCACTTTTTTTTCCCCCGTATTGATCGATATTGATCACGATGTATAATTTGATGCTGCTGAAGCCTGAAGAAACCGTTCTGAAGAGTGTTCATTAGTTAAACAATACAATTTTCTTTATTAGCATATTGTGATAAGAGAACATTGAATCACATTGAAATATAAACATTTAACTTCACAAACATGTTTTAACTTCACCTAACAATATAAGATAGCTTGACTTGTAACCTATTGAAAATAATGTGAATTAAAAAAAAGCTCTGACTTCTATCACATTAAACTTCTTTGGCAGGGCATGTCCTTGGACAGGATTAGGCAAAAACTGCAATCTGACTGGCTGTTGCGTTTATTTCTGCTGTTAGGTTAATCCATAGCAGTAATGTTTTTTCTTCTTTATCGAGCATTTATGTCAAATGCTTATCGTCGTAATCGACGGGAGTTTTATCGCAATTAATAATCTTAATCGAATTATTGCCCAGCCCTATTTTAAGGTCTCTTAAAAGGAGATAACTAAACATAAGTAATTCATCCTTTTTCATGCGTATAGTTAGACACGCATTATGTATCACCTTCAACACCCGAGGTCACGTGTGTAACTGCCTTAAAAACGTACTTTGTAAATATTACTGTGATGTCACAGTAAAAGACATCACAGTAATATTTACAAAGTAAGTTTTTTTTAACCCTATATTTCTCTTTCTGTGATGTCACGAGAAAGAGAAATATAGGGTTAAAAAACACTCTTTCTGCCTTTTCTCAGGCTAGGATGAACCCATTTCAATTTTTTTCGCACATTTATACTACATAGGATCTCAGAATTCAATACATCTTCATATTCAAACCGGTGAAGTAGGCCTTTAATTGTTTCCATCTTGATGAATTACATCAGTATACAATGCTTTTCATGACAGTGTTCTTTTGAATTAATTCTCATTAAATTATACAGACTTGTAAACAGGAAATGAATGAATGTGAATGGTAAATAATAGCCTGATATTTTTTTCATTCCGTTATGTAGGTCTGTATTGCAGTGCTATAAAGCTTGAGTTAACAATTAATCTCTAAATAATGTCTGTGAATATTAATATTTTAACGACTAATGAACAACTTAATTTGTAGCCTAGATATATATATATTATATAATAATGTGCAGGTACTAATTAGCGTTTCCCTTCTCCTTTATTATCTTTCCAAGCTTTGCAGCATCTCAATAACACTCAATAAATAAGGCCTTTGACCTGCAATTTGCCTGTAAAATACCCATCTGAAAGAATGTGAGGTTCCTCTTTGGAGACTTAACCCTATAATGCCAGTTGTATCAAATGTGATAACTGGTTTTTGAGACCTCTAAAAAATCAAAATGATACAAACTTTACTGAAAAAACTGTTTTTCCAATAAGAAACTAAATGAGTAGTTATTTGATTTTAGTTTTACAATACAAAAATTACAATAAAAAAATACAAGATGTTTTTTATTTTATTTTTCAGGGTCAATAAGGGAGAACTAAACTTGAAAAGGGGTTGATTTTCATTTTCTATTTTATAAAAACAAAAAAAAGGAAATCTCTGAGCTGAATCTCTGCTCACTGACATACAGTTGTTATTGGTTCATGAACTCGACATCATTGGAAATGAGGGTCACCCCTCAATGATCTCACTAGTATACATAAAATAAAATAAATTATTAATGTTTGTTGGATTAAAAGGAGACTGACCAATCAGTTGAGTTTGTTTCAGGGCTCAAAGACCAGATTCAAGGTCCGAAGACAAAGTGCTTTATGAGTGTAACATGTGGACAGAGAGCAGACAGTGTGTTATACCCAATAATAAAGTCTGACTGACTCACCTGATGCTGCAGTCGCCATGATGTCACTCTGCTGCAAACGTCAGAGTTGAATTAACTGAAGATCAACTTCTAAAGAAAAATAATTAGAATTTAAATAATTTAAATCACAACTACAGTAGGGCGGTAATAGTGTAAAAATTGCAACGGTAGGTTGTATTGTATTGTATCCAAGGATGTTATTTCGGGGGTTAACACACTTCACTTCTATCGGCAGTGTGTCTGCATTATCTCACACTGTATAACACACACACACACACGGACCCGGACTTGTTCATTACTTCACTTGATTGACACACGCTACCGCTCGCTCGCTCGCTCGCTCTCCTCGCTCACACACAGACACACACAGACTGCCGCTCGTTCACTTGCGCTACTCGGTCTCCTAACACTACGATAGAAACACCCGCCAACAATTTAGAATAAGAAAGTCCTCCACCTCAGACGACCCATCTGTGTGGCATATGAGCTCACTGTGTAGCAATAGTGCCGTTAGACTTTGTGTCACTCGATATTTCAATGAAGTCATGTCATTCAGATCTTCCTGAGTGACAGCTACTAGCAGCTAGCCCCCTCCTTCACTGACACCGCGCGCCCCCTCCCTCCCGAAAGTCGGCCGGCTGATGTCGGAATGTTTAAAAACAATGGTTCTCAAACGGAATTCAGAATCCATGGTCTGAAAGCATTTTTCAAAATCGTGCAGTAGCTCAAACAGGGGGTGCAGTTACCCTTTAATGATATAACTCAATACAAATGTATTAGCTGTCGCATGGCCCTGCGGCATCACGTTGAGCTCCCCGAGTGGAGTGACAGGCGAAGGAGCGCGATTCCAATTTTTCAACCGTAGCGTCGCGAGGAGGCATTTACGCCCAAAGTTGAATTGGTTAAACCATTCCAACATAGCCTTCATATAGGTTAGCCTAAAAGGTTTTGCAAACCTAAAAAAAAGTCAGAAGATCAGGGATTAATCTGACCTGTGATATTACTGCATATTGACATCAGAAGTACCTCCTCCATCTCACTTTTTAAATCACGTCTTAAAACACACCTTTTTACCCTATACTTTGATTAAACTATCTTTTAGCATTTCCCCTGGTTTTTACTATTGTTTTATATTTTTATTTTTTATTGGTTTTTATTTTCTTAACTGTTTTATCCTTTCTCTGGTGTTTTAACTGATGTTTTGTAAATGTATTTTAACAGTTTTTTTTTTTTTTGTGGTTTTGATTGTTTTAACTGCACTTGTTTTTATTGGAAAGTGTATTGGGACCGTGTACCATGGTGATTTTGCACTTTAAATAATAAATTGATTGATTGATTGATTGATTGATTGATTGATTGATTGATTGATTGATTGACGGTAAAACATGGCCGATCAGCAGTTAACTTTCTCTGCTAGAGATCTATAATGGTGTCTCTACTTCAGACTGAGTTGGTGCGACTATTTCAGCTTCAAATACACGAAGCAGTTACTTTGCTAGTAAGAACAGACCATGGAACAGACACACCACATAGCTACATGACAGAAACTGTGTTTTACCTGTAGGCCTACGAATAGCCTATTATGCCGTTATTAAGGTGAAACTACCGCAGTTGTATCATCGAATCTATCGACCCATCAGCAACACAGATAGCATATAGCCTACTACTTTAAGAACTGTACTTTAATTATCTGGTTATTTTACTTATTCAAGTTTAGTTGGAGTTTACTCACCTGCTGTTTTACCTGCTGCGACACAACCGTCGATGAAAGTGAAACTAAAAACCGTACACGTAAATACTCTGGAATGTAATTGTGGTGAATAGCCGTGAAACATTTGACTTGTGAAAATTTTAGATTGTGAAATAAGTTCATATCTAACAAACACAAACACACAATCATAATTTAATGTAAAAATAAGTTGAGGTTCTCAGTGTCATTCATCAAGTCATGCAGTAGGCTATTGATATTTATAATCATGTTAAAGCTATAATTGTCTTTGTCTCACGTGCTGCCTGCTTAAACAGATGTTTCTAATGTTTACAGCAGAAACTTTAAAGCACTTAACAAGTCTAAAATTACTGTTGAAACACTTAATATTGTGGATTTAAGTCATAACAATAATGATAAAACCTTTTTAAACTGAATCAGAATTGGTTTTATTGCCAACTTCACCAAAGGAATTAGCTTTGGCCAGATGCCAAAAACACAGAGAAGATAAGTAAAAGGCATTTCAAAGAATATAGACAGAACATTTACAATAAAATATAATGAGTGGTATATGCAATTGCAGATGAAAATCAAAAAAGGGCTATATAGTTTGGCAGAGTGATCAAAAATATGGAATGAAACACACATTTAGACATGTAGTACTGTATGTGTGTATGGTGTGACTTGTGTTTTAGATATTTTGCTAAACATACTTATTGTAAATCCTCTTTAAGCCTAAAGGTTCACATTTCAAAAGCATTAACAGTAGATGTACATGAAGAAAACAGAAGCTGTAAAACAGACTTCAGTTCAGTAGTTTATGTTAGAGCTCCACCTACTGGACAACATACAGAACACACAGGAGCTGCAGAGAATTATAGTCATTCTCTTAAACTATCCATAATTTTTTGTGTGTGTTAATATTGACAGTTTGCAACAGCTTTATGAAGATGATAATGTTATTATTTGGTGACTCTGCCAGAGATGTTGATTCGGGCTCAGTGGTTTATGGACGCTGCAGTTTCATGTTTATGCAACTTAGATCAGAAAGCACCCACTGATTTGATTTGTCAAATAAATGGTTATATTTTGAAAGGCATGTTAGGTATGAAGATCTGCTAATGAACATTGTGAGCTAAATAGTAATAAACTTAATGGACTGGGATAAAACAAAATGCCTATGTGTGACTATTCAGTGTAGTAATGTCAGTCAGGATGAAAGACTTTTTGTAGAAGTTTTTACGCTCCAACAAGACTATGTAGCGTCGACATAATGGCAGTTACTTGCAGGATTGGTGTAGGGGTTAGGTGGGCTGGTTCTTGTGTTGATTGTATTGGCTTTCTTGAGTTCTGACTGGTGTAAAGTTCAGTAGGGGGTTTGGGAGAGCCAATTATCTTTGCAGCCTGATTTATTACCCAAATTTTGTTTTGTGTTTGGTGGTGAGGGCGTTGTACGAGGCTGAGATTTTGAAAGTCAGTAACTGAGTATGGAGGACAATGAGTGGACAGTAGACCACAGTTAACATGTCCTTGCTGACAGTAAAAGCTCAGCAGGTGGAGGCACTGCTGGGCTTTCTTGTAATAGAGTCAATGTGTTGTGGGAAAGACAGAGATGTGTCCAGCTATAGTAGAGTAAAAAAATATATATTTTGTCTCCATTTTTGTGATTAAACATTTTTGTGTTTAAAATATCTGCTATGTATTTGTGAGTTAAGTATATTTGTTTGATTTTATTGGATAATTGTTCGTCAGCTGAGGGCTCTGACCATTTCAAATTTATTTCCAATGGAAGAGGAAGTTTGTGTTGTTTTCTGTCTCCTCAAATCCAAACTCTTAAAGTGACCCCACGCTGCCTATCTGGATTTGGTGATTTTGAAAAGTTAGCATTAGCATTGCTTTGAAAAGCTGCTACTGAAGTCAGATGGATAACCTGATGCTAGAGAGCTAGAAAAAGGTCATCAGATACTAATTCAGGATCTTGTTTTTCTTTTGAACAAACCGTTTAGAAGATTGGATCCTATGTGATCTGATAAGCTGACACAATATTACATGTAGATCTTTGTATTGCTTGAAAACAACGTTCACAGATTTGACAGAGGAAAGGCAGCCTCTCGTTAGTAGTTACAGTACTTAGAAATAACACTCATTAAAAGGAAACAACACAGGCGGCACATGTTTTCACTTGAGGTATTTTTCGACCTTGCTTCAAACAGTCATAACACCTCAAATGTTCACAACCCACACACACACACAGGGGCGTAGCACCAAATTCTGGGCCCCTATACAAAGAGTCCTGATGGGCCCCCTGAAAAGCGGTCTTACAATACACATGTCTTTCTGAGCCAGACAACTCCACAATATTTCATCTGATGAATGACCAAATCATTAGTTTTACCGGTGTTTCCCCCATAATATGTCTTAGTCAAGGTGGTCACTGGGCAGGGTCACAGGAGGCGCGGCGCAAAGCGCCGCGGCGAGAATTTTGGGGGTATTTTGCTCAAAGATGCCAATGCGCACTATAGAAATAAACAACTGTTTATTTGAATACAGATGTGCAATTTTGTTTGCTATGTGCAAGTATAATTTTACAGACAGTACAAAACACAATTAAAGAAAACTTCTACTGTTTTTGTGCAATACTATGCAGACACACTAAATACAAATAATAGACCATACACTTGTGTAGGCACATCAAGTGCAAATTAAACTTTTTAAAGTTCCTTTATGGATGGGGGGCTGTGATTATTGTGGACAATAGGCCTACTGTGATGCGATAGCCTATAATTCATTAATGGTTATTATTAGCCTACTTGCTTGATTTCTTTTTAAATACAGGTTGTTTTGGAACATGTCTTTCCCAATTTAAAACATAAAAATAAAGCAGCATTGAAAATTCAGAAAATCAATCTTGTCGGCCTACACTAGCATGCTGTTCTACAAATAACTCAATAGTTGAAATAATAAATACAATGTGTTTTCCCCTTAAAATGTCTAAATGCATTTCAAAGACAGTAACAGTGTGGCACTTCTTTAAACTTACTGAAACTTGCAGGGGCCATCACTCTCATGTATTCATCAGACTTTTCTTTGCGCTGTCTGAGCTGATAGATAGGTTGTGTTGCCACAGTGATGTGGAGTCTTAAACTGTCCTAGCTTTGCCAGCACTTATTTCTGTACAGCTAAATATCTCCATAGAAACATCGCTGCGTTTATTTTCGCCACCAGTTCAATTCAATGTTGGCTTGCTCCTGCTTACTCTCCCGCATACATGGCTTAGTCATGAGCAGGCCCCTGATCTCCTTGCAAGGGTCAGGGGCCTATCATGAGCCAGTCAATTATTTCTTTTTTTGGAATGGCATTGTTCAGGGCCTTCAAAGATCGGGGCCCCACATTTAGCTTGTTAAAAAAAAAAAACATTTTTTTTTTATGGGCCCCCCTCTGCCTTGGGCCCCCCCACGACTGTATCACTTTTCTACCCAGTCCGTCGGCCCTGCACACACACACACACACACACACACACACACACACACACACACACACAGGAGGAGGGTTCTACTCCTTTCCAGGCCCAAATCTTTAACAGTGAGTTTTACAATTTAGTTTCCAAACAACTCAACCATTTTCCTACACAAATGTAATGTACTGCCATATTACAAATATACATTGTTATTATTATTATTACACCTTATAAATGTACCTTCAACAACCAGGAGACACAAGTACAATATTTACATATAGGACGTAGAGTTGGATACAAGACTCAAGACTAAACATTTTATTTTCAAGTCCGAACTTGACACAGATCATTTAAGCTAAAATCACTAAACCAAACATTTGAACTTGTGAGGTATGTAGGAGCATTTTGAGGTTTGCATCCTGTTGCTGAGGTGCTGTGGTGGACTCTGGTATTTATGAGCCTGAAGGGCCATCTGGACTTCTTCAGAAAGCTGCTAATGCATGTTGGGACATTTTCCTGAACGTACAATTATCTGTGAAAACTTTCTCTTTTTTAATTTTTGTTATTTTTTGTCAATCGTGATACAAATCCCTCAAAATGGTGGTGAGTTTAACAGTGTACAATGTGAAAAGATGTGGGAGCTCATTAGGATGTTTGTCAGATTGAAATATTGAATAATGCAATCAAGTCATTTTGCTCTTAATGTTTGAGGTTTGAATGCATTTCTGGTGATTTTTAAAGCAGTAGTTTGTACCTTTTCCTCGTATATTTGTGTAACAAATTTTAGTCATTGTGAGTCTGACTGTGACTCTATTTTTATGTTCTCTGTTGTTTTTAAATGATTATCTGTAACTACCTGTGCTGCTGCCTGTCTTGGCCAAGACTCTTTTGTAAAAGAGATTTTTAATCTCAATAAGACTTTACTGGTTAAATAAAGGTTAAATAAAAAATAAAAAAGTCATTGATGTTTCCTAGTTCACTGCAGTATTTTTTGTTTTACAGTTTTTCATTCTGAATGAGATGCAGAAACACTTTAAGCTGCACTTTGCGCAGACATTTGATTTGTGACGAACTATAATGGTTTGAGTTGACCCATGTGACTACTGTTATTACTCCAGTAAGCTACATTAATTAAAATGTTCCTTGAAATTGGTAGAGGAACTGTTTTTGTTGACGTCATTGTTTCTAACTCCCACCTTATTTATCCTATGTATTCCGGCCTTTGGTCGTTCTCTTCATTTCATTCCTCTGGAACTGTGTAGTTCCTTGAGCTAGCATGTAAACAAAGGGCGCCCACCCTAGTTAGCAACATACCCGTTTACAGAGCCCCTAGGCTGTGTATTAACACTGGATTTTTTTTCAGTGCACGCACAGGTAGCGGATCATTAGGAGATATTCACCTATTTTGACAAAAAGGGAATTTGACAGCAAGCGTTCTCTCCACAGATTAATCAACAGTTATTTGCAGGTGTAGTACAGTGACGTGCAACAGTATCGGATCATTTAAAGTTTTTTGACTTTATCAAATATGTTGATTAAAGAGTCATTATTTCTCTGTGTCAACTTCCAACAACCTGTGCAGCTTCAAACATCTCATCCACACTCGCCATGTCTCTGTTTTTCTGCCTCTGGTTTAGGAAGATGAGGAGAAACCTTTCATTTGCTTGGCTGTTTTCAAATGTTCAGACACAGGCATCGGTGAGAACGTTTTATGAAATCTTTAAAAAACCCAGAAACAAGCTTTTGATCATTCACAGTCAGGTCGGGTTCAAGGAATGAGGGAAAGTGTCTGTTTTTCAGCTGTCAGAAAGATTAAAGTCCCTTATACAGACCTCCTATATGTGTTGTGGCATAAACAAGGCTATAGGTTCTTCAAAACACGCTCATTTAGGTAATTTGGGCCTGTTACTTAAAGCAGTTCCTCTCCTGGTTAAGAGAAGCAGATGTTTTTCGAGCTTCTTAATGAGGAACACGGTGTAGAATGAGGTGCAGCTGGGATTTAAAGTGTGAAAGGTCCCGAAACCTGTGGATTTATAGATATCTTCAGGGTTTTAACATGTTCCACACATCTGCGTGAGGAGGCCCTGCATGCCTGGGACTGCGGGACAGGCGTCTGCATGTCTGCTGTCACTGGGACACATAAATACCTGGACGGCCAGAAGCTGCTTTCACTGCTCCACTGGCAGAGCATCGGCAGGTGGAAGACACAAGAGGAAGCAACATGGTCCCACTGAGGCTTGTCGCATTCGGCTGTGAGTATCCCGACTTTATCTATTAGGTTCTGTTTTTTCATTTATTTTTATGTGATGGAAAGTTTCTTTGAGTGACCTCCAAAAAGCGCTTTATAAATACTATCAGTTTTTATTATTATTATCTGCTTCAGGCAAACCATTTGGTTAGTTTGGTTTGAAGTTGTGACTTTTTTACTGTCTATGGACACCTAGGCCTAGGCTTTTCTCTATATGAAGTGTATTTACTGTAATTTGGCGTTCAAGGTTGGGAAAAAAGTTGTAGTATATAGTGAAGTTATAAATGTAAGAATGTGGAGGGGGGGGGGTGAAGCACATCCATTTGCAAATAAATAATTCTTTAACTTTTTGAGTTTTGTCTCTTTAGATGTTAAATGTGTTTACAATTCAATGCATTTACTTTCCAGAGTGTTTTGGTCAAATTATGGAGCATTCACTTGTTTTGATGTGATTTGTCAAACGTTCAAATCAGAATGTTTTACAACATTGTACAACATAGCAAACTGGAATTTGCTTCATTTAATTTTTATTATTTCGTGGCATTTATTTTTTCTTTCTGCAGTTGTGATTAATGTGATTAAGTTGGAGTTGAAGGATGACTGATCCTAGATTATGATCCTATTTTTCTTTTTAAACATTGCGACTACTGACCAAATTCAGATCTTCATAACAGTTTTAATACAATCAACCAAAAACTATGTTTTCTAAATGCTCATCATTTAGAATCCTCCTCAAATTTCTTGTTTTGGAGCAAACAAAATACCTGAAACTACTTTATTTACCTCCATGCAAACTCACTTTGGCCAAACAAAAATCGAAAAATCGACTTATTTCAGATCTGATTTTGGAATCACAATGGCACAAATCCAGACATGTTTTAAAGTTTATTAATTGTAAAATGGTTTGTGAATTACAGCAGCTGACATTGTTGAATTAATGAAATACATTGTGTTGTGTTTTCAGTGCTGGCTGCATCTTGGTATTTGATTCATGTTGCTGGTAAGTTTTTCATTTAAACTAACAGAACAAGTGCAGACATTATTTATCCAATCTAGTCTTCAAAGTGTTAACTGAACCTCACCACTTTGTATGGAAGCTTCTTCAATGCTTTAACAGCACAAATTGTAAAGATTTTTTTTCTCTTTTCAGACAAACATGTTCTGAGGTGTAACTGTAAAGTATTCGCTCTTAGATCCAAAAGTAGAAGATAGGTTCAACAGTTTTTTCATAAATTCCAACTGTAGTAAAAAGTGTTCTTAAACTAAATCCTTTTAATGCACAACTGCAAGTTTGGAGATGATGTTTTCATTATTTTTTTAACAATGTTTAATACCGGATCTGTCAAATCAAAACGACACGTGGTTGTTATAAATTGAAAATGTTTGACTCCGTCTGTGTGTGTGTGTGTGTGTGTGTGTGTGTGTGTGTGTGTGTGTGTGTGTGTGTTTGTGTGCGTTACAGAGGGAGAGGTCATCTACGCCTGTCTAAATGAAACCGCTGTGATGTCATGTGGTAAGACAGACACAAACATCTTTCTTCAATTAAAGCTACAGTGCGGAACTTTTTCATATAAATGAATGTCCGTTACATTCAAGCCATCGCCAAACAAGTTGACACAAAGTTGATTAAGCCTATCAGCTCCACAAAACTCTCTCTGTATTTCTCAGTATGGCAGCGTTTACAAACTGGTGTCACCCCCCCAGACACTGGCGCAGGAGCTCAGAAAAATCCCAATTAGAGCGCAAGAAATGTTTCAGTTGTCGATTACATTAACCAATCAGAAGCTGCCTCCCACTATAAGCCTGAACGCAGGGCCCTGATTGGTCCGGTCATATTTTTGAGTGGCTCATCCCCACGGAGATTGGAGAAAGTCCAGACTGCTCGGTTTCGGGAGAGATCCTGCTGTATATTCTCTCACTGATCCTGTTCCCATGATCCATGACGTCATCAAACTCTGTCTTTGGTTGTTGTTGTATTGTGTGTGAGCCCCCTAGCAGCAGAATATTACCTATTGTGTGTTTAAGTGACATCCCCACAGTTAGGGTTCTGATTGGTCTTGAAATCAAATCGAAATCTTTTTTGTCTGAGACCCAGCCCTTCAAAAACTGGTCTTTAGTATTACAACACCGTCACACCGCCAATCCAATTGAATTAGATTAAATAAATAAAGAGTTTGTGACAGGAGTTTTCAAACGAAATGTGTTTTTTTTTACTCATCCTACAGATGTTGGCAGCAAGATAAAGCTGGAGAACATCCTGTATAAGGTTGGCGTGGGGACGAGGTGCGGAGAGGGGAAATCCGAACCGTCCGACGGACCCGACACATACTGCACCTTCCCCTGGGCTGAGATGGTGGTGGAGGATCTGTAAGGAAAAACTACCTGCGTTCCAAATCACATACTTTTCCCTTTTATTATACAGTACTACATACTAAATCATGCTGGTTTCCATACTTCAAAATGCAATTGGATGTATAAGGGCAGCCTGGTATTTTTTGCATACTTCATTTGACATGCATGTATTGGGACATCCTTTTTCTTTTTCTGGCGTACTAAATAGTAGGGAAGTATGGGGATAGGAACTCAGGTTATCTCATCTTTCAGTAGTAATTGTTCTTTTTGGCCACCTGGGGGCAGAAGAAGACCAAATATGGAGAGCTGAAGTTGAACCAGAACTACAAAGTTATGTTCCTGATAACAATGAATACTTTTTTTTATAGCTCTTATTTAGAAGTCGTTCTAATAATCCTAGTAACTGAAAGTATAAAAAGATTCAAAAAGACATATCCCTAGCCAAAAGCTGAAAACCTTATGGATCCAATTTTCAAATTGTGTAGTTCTGACATTATTTTGTCCGTCTGTCTGTTTGTCTGTCTGCCTACATGTCTGTCCATCTGTCTGTCTGTCTGTCCGTCTGTCTGTCTGTCTGTCTGCAGCTGTGCTAACAAGAGGTCCTGTGACGTGCCGGTCACTGAGTGGGTGTTTGGTGAATACAAGTGTTTGGAGGAGACGCGATACCTCGAGGTGTCCTACTCCTGCGCCTTACCACCAACCCTACCTCCTCCACCCCCACCACCAACCAAGCCTGACTGTACGTACACACACACACACACACACACACAGTCCCTCACACACACACTCACACACATGGGCGCACACACACTCACACACGGGCGCACACACACTCACACACACACACATACACACGGGCGCACACACACAGGTGCATGCAAACACACATAAACAGGCGCACACACTCACACACACACCACAGGAAGCACCTCAAAGTGTTCTACAGTAAATGTACCTACTTTTTCTTTATATGGGGTAATAAAATTTAAGCACTAAACAGTAACATATGAAGTAATTTAACATGGCACTGTTCGGTTTTGAATATGAATTAAAATAATATCCCAGTACTTCCAGGATTATTATTGGTGCTTTTTTATATATATTTTTATTTCAAAACTCAAATATTTTCAGTATCAAACAGTGGAGCAGGATGTTTGTTCTCAGTGAGACAAAACTGACTGAAAATTAAATAAATAAACGGTTATTAAATTATCTCGGAAAAATATAGTTAAACACATTATCTATTGAATTATTAGATTTTTTTATTTGACTTTTATTTAAATCATATTTATCAGAATGTTCCTTTCCTTCCTTTCTCCAAACTACACTTTTTAGACACAGCGCCCCTGGTGGCAAAGTTCAGAACATTCATACTTGTCAATGTGCTTTTATTATGTGTTGAATTTGTTCATTTGTCTTTTCTCCTGAATACATTGTTTTTGTGGTTGTGTCCCAGCAGGTGAAGACAAACCAGCCGATGAAGCCTGATGCTTTTCAAACCTTATTGGCAGTGGAAGTTTTTATTAAAATCATGTTTCTAAATGTGTAAAAAATATTCAAACTTTTTTACTCAAAATTAAAGTCAATAAAATAAACGTTTTCCTGACAAACAAATGGTTTCCTTTTATCACCAGGAATCAAGCCAGGTTTTATTCAGCAGACAGACAGAGTTTGCTTTCATTGGAATAGTAAATTATAACAGAAGCCGTAATTGCAATTATTTTTTTGAACAGTCATCTTGTGAGAACAAAAAGGTTGTTTCCTCTTATACCTTATCATATTAAATTATATAATGTGTTAGAAATAACAAAAAACGTGTTTTTAAACCAGAAATGTGAAGGAAAACTACCAAGAGAAAGTTGTCTATTTTAAGCCTATGCATTTCAAAGCTTTAGTTTTATTTAAAGTAAAATTGACAAAAGCAAGAGATGTGATCACATCCAGGGTGAGGGAAAAAAGTGTGCCCCTTACAGACAGATCTTTTAATTATATCAAATCTACATGTCTATGATTGGTTGTTATTCGTGCCGGTAAGAGCCGTGGTTTCAAACTTTAGCTCCCCACAGGCTACCAAGCTTATTCCAAGCGTCTTGGCCTCCAGTCTCCTCTTCTTGTCCAATCGAATGGTCTTCCTTCCTTCTGTCGTATGCAGAAGGAAAATCGCTATGCCTCAACCTTCTCTTCTCTTCAACCTACCTGCATGGTGTGTGGAGCTATGTGCTCCAACTGAAAGACTGCACGTTCAAAAGAAGCCTGACGACATCTACGACGACCGATTTCACGGCACACACCAAACAGATTTGTGTCCCCGCCCCCTCCATACTCTACGACGGCGATTATCGGGCCGGTGTGTCCTGGCCTTTAGGGTTAGTCAGCAGATCAAGTCCTATCAAATATTCCTTTGTTAAGCAGCTACAAACCTCTCTCTGTGCTGGGAAAATGCTCCTCTATCTCAATACAAGGGTATTTCTCTCCCACAGATGTGTCATGTGGGCCTTTCCTTCTATCCCTGTCTCTTATAACAAGAAATATTAAGGTTAAATGGTTTGATTAGATAATATCATGAATATTAACATTTACGTATATAGTGATTGTTAGTTAAAGGGTAACTGAACCCCCTGTTTGAGCTACTGCACGATTTTGAAAAATGCTTTCAGACCATGGATTCTGAATTCCGTTTGAGAACCATTGTTTTTAAACATTCCGACATCAGCCGGCCGACTTTCGGGAGGGAGGGGGCCGCACGGTGTCTGTAAAGGAGGCGGGCTAGCTGCTAGCTATCACTCAGGAAGATCTGAATGACATGACTTCATTGAAATATCGAGTGACACAAAGTCTAACGGCACTGTCGCTACACAGTGAGCTCATATGCCACACAGATAGGTCGTCTGTGGTGGAGGACTTTCTTATTCTAAATTGTTGGCGGGTGTTTCTATCGTAGTGTTAGGAGACCGAGTAGCGCAAGTGAACGAGCGGCAGTCTGTGTGTGTGTGTGTGTGTGTGTGTGTGGTGTGTGTGTGTGCGTGCGAGCGAGCGGTAGCGTGTGTCAATCAAGTGAAGTAATGAACAAGTCCGGGTCCGTGTGTGTGTGTGTGTGTTATACAGTGTGAGATAATGCATACACACTGCCGGTAGAAGTGAAGTGCGTTAACCCCCGAAATAACATCCGTGGAGGGACTGTATAACAGTAGTAGCTCATGGATCAGCCATCGACCTGTGAAGAGCGTGACCGGCTTTGCGGCGACGTGATGACGTACTACTGTACCAAAAGTACAGTAGTACGTCATTTTTCGAACCCGATGGAAAAAAGTTTTTTTCAAATCTTAGTAAAGTTCTAAAATGATTTACAATACAAAACATTTCTTAAATTGCCGATATTTAACATATTGCAATTTTTTTCAATGTTAACACCAGCATATAAGTGTTCCTTAACAACATAGTGATTTAATTCAGCTTCTATCTCAAAAAACAAGTAAAAGGGTTCAGTTACACTTTAATTATATAAAAGTAAAGGTAAATATTATGTGATTAGTATTACATCAATAATATTGGAAAATGTATTTTTCTAAGACATTGCAGATCAAGAATTAACGATCTTATCTTGAGAAAAATGAATGTTATTTTACCAAATGTAAAATGATGATATTTCACCTCCAATCCACTAATAATGCAACCATTAAGTTTAAACACCCAGCTGTCTTTTTAAAACAATGTTTTTGCCGGAACTCACATATGACAGAAAATGATCGAACAAACACAAATTTCCAAACAATTTTTTTGACGGTTTCTTGCTAATGCGATGAATTACTACACCGTCAGATTATTAAAACAAAACAGTATTATAACAGACTAAAGGAACGGACCCTCCCTGCCTGCTGTTGCCTCACACCAGCACTGATTCATCATCCATCAGGATAGTAGCCTACTCTTTCTACTCGCATGCTTGTTCAATCTTTAAATCTTTGAACTAATTTTGCTTCGCTCATTGGTTGTCTGTCTGTCCTCTTCCAGTTTTCCCTGGTGGTGACGAGACGGTGTGGATCCGATCCCCCCTCTGGCAGCAGCTGAGAATGGATCATCAATGCGTAAAATGTTGCAGTGGTTAATGACGCCGCCTGGAGACGTTGGATGTAATCCCGGCGCTGGAAACCTTAGTTTTACCCGGTGGAGACGAGACGGTGTGGATCCTCTGGCAGCATCTGAAGTCTTCCTGCATCCACACTATTCGCGCTTTACTTTAGTATTATCATGTAATTAAACATCTTGTCAATGATCAAAACCCTTTGTGATTTTCTCTACATATGACATCTATTGCAGCATGTCCGTCCTGGGAGAGGGATCCCTTACTCTGTCGACTCTCCCTGAGATTTCTTCAAACCTTTTTATTTAATCCCGGTAATGGGTTTTTTGAGTCATTCCACCAATCCGGTACGATTTGAGTCCCTCAGATCTTTTTAAGTGTATTGTATCTATGAGATCAATTAAATCTTTCTTAAAAAGCTTTTTACATCAATTGAAGTCCCCCCTTTAATTAGATGTAAAACATTACATACATTTTATCCTTATTTCAGTAATTATCTGGTTTTCTTTAGTTGAAACTATCTATTTCGTCATGTCCCCCACAGCATTCAATGAAAATCTACTTGGGATATGACAAGTAAAACTTGAAAAATTTCAATAAATGTTGCCATACACATAAACCTCTATATGTGCTTTTTTACAGGAAGTGATTTTATTCTAAATAAATTCATGATTATTAATTAAAATCACAATATTTACTTCCGTCCCTCGGTAACCCTCAACCCCGTTACACAAGTCATTCTCCCACCCATAAAAAAATAATGGACTGTTCCATGTTAAATGTAACATTAGAAGACATGTTAGAGGCCTTTTGAACAACAACAGCAGAAAGAAGCAAGTTGCCGTCACCTTTAACAGCTATATTTCAGTCATTTAAATGTTGATATTGTAGTCGTCAAGCTTAACAACTCAACCCCGTTACATGAAATAAAGATAGAAAACAATAACTTGTGAAAATTATATTTGTAATTTTGAATACATTTATGATTTCTTATCTCATGCATGCCATGTGTGCTTTCCTGTTATTCACACATGCAGAGCAGCAGCCATAATGAGCAAAACATCACAACCCCGTTACACTCAACCCCGTTACTTTTTTGACAGTTGAAAGTAATTAGAGTCCAAAATAAATTCTAATCTGTTTATGTCCCCTTCAACCCCGTTACAATTTTCAACCCCTTTACCCTAATTTCAACCCCGTCACACCTGCATTTATGGTATTTATTCCTTAAAGCTTATAAAAAATATGAACTGTTTGTTGAACTATGTCTGAAATATTTAGGGCAATCATCAGAATATTGATTTTAGTTAAAAATATGAAGTAAAACCACATTTTGATCACACTTTGATCAAAAATGGTGTGATTGCTGTCACAAAAGGTACCCATTTCATACTTGAGTATTGCTGAAAAGTGACATGTTGTGTAATTTCTATATTTGCAAATATTGCATTAGTTTTGGGGACATCTAAATAGTACAAAAATGTAGATTTTATAAAGAATACATTTTATAAACATATTCAGACAGGTGTCACAGTGTCCATAACGGGGTTGAAAAAAATTGGTGGCAATAAAATACAATAATGGCCAATAATTAAAGGTCTTTGATGCCTGAGATGGGAAAATATCTGTTTCTGAGGGTTAAATATGTCCTTGATGTTCAGAAAAGTAATACATTTTGGTCCAAGTCCAAATCGTACCGGATTCATGGAATGACTCTTTTACTGGGAGTTTTTTTCTCAGCCGAGCTAAGGGTGTAAGGGCAGGGTGTCATATTGTATCATATTGTATGGAATGTAAAGCCCACTGAGGCAAATGTTTATTTGTGATATTGGGCTATACAAATAAAACTGATTTGATTTGATTTGATCAGCTGTTGTTCAGAACAGCTGTTAGACACGGAGGTGAAAACGAAATTGAAACAAAACTATCCTGATTTGGCTGGGCTGACTTAAGGAGCAGCAGCCAAATATAGCCTAAACTAATAAATATTGTTACTAAAATACAGGTAATGTAATACGTTGTTGACATGTTTATCTTAGATCAGTGAGTCAGATTCTTTGAACCAGTTGGTTCCCTGAAAAACGAAAGTGAAAGAGTTCCGAAGCATTACATATCTCTAGCCCCCCCTGAGCCCAGACTCGTGTCAGTGTCTCGGTGAGTTTGTACTGAACAGCAGCAATGGAGGAACCGGAGTGTCCGCCTGTGACCGTGGAGGGCGACTGGAGCCCGGCGCAAACCAAATCCATGAAGAACAAACTGCTGCTTTACTTCCAGAGCAAGAGGAAATCCGGCGGGGGAGACTGCAGAGTGGAGACCGACGACGGAGCTCCGAAAGCGGCTGTTTACTTCAGGTCCGCGGAGGGTAGGCCTACGTAGTTCCGCAAATATCACAGATTACAAACTAAAGCCAACTTTAAGATATTTCAAATAGTCCCACGAACGTCGAGTTGAAAACTGTAAAAAAAAAAAAAAATCATATCAGATATTAAAATATGTCAATCTTGTTTTTCTGAAAACTAAACGAGAGTTAATTTGGACTCAATAACTTTGATCGGATTAGATCATTCAATTGGTTGATAAAAACGTTATTATCTTATTGTAGTGCGCCAGGGAGGGGGGGGGGGGGGGGCGTTCGCATGCCGTTAGGGTTGCCAGCGGTGAAGATAGAAATAGAATAGGGAAAGGTTCCAGTATAAGTGAGGTACGAGTTACTGATAGTGTGGGGTGCTCCTGCAGTCAGTGGAGCTGCCTCGCTGCGTTGGACCGGAGCCGTGCACGTTAGCCAATCCGGACCAGCGCCAAAGCTCAGACCCCGGGGGAGGGACTTTTACTGGGACTAAGTTCAGACGGCGAGTCCCAGTAAAAGTCAAGAGTGGATAACATGTATTGACAAATGAAAATGATTGAATATTTTGATAGAAAAACAAGCTTTGAACACAAAATCTACTTTGAACACAAAATCTAGCCTACTTATCAACATTTTAAGTTTAAGGTAGTATGTCATGATTATCCTGACCAAAATGGCTCGAAAATATACTCACTCTACCTGACATTTAGTTAAGAAACTAATGTTTCTATGGCATCAATGAAAGGACAAATCTCTTTTTTGTGTCTGTGAAAAACAATCAAACAAATTATTAAACTGTCATAATGAATTATAAGATCCCCCCATTAATTAAAGGATTAATACGATTTAAAAAAAATAGCAGCACTTTCTCTTCTCGGCCATGATGTCACTGGTACAAACAACAAGAAGTCTCTAAAGTCACTTGGCACATTGATACAGCAAAACTAATGCGTGACCGTAACAATACAAATGTCCAAAACTGAACTAGTCATTTTAAAGGTCACCTATTTCCTGTTTTTACAACATGAATGGAAGAGAAAAAAATAAATCCCCACAATAATATGTCACAAGGGGAGAAGTCACCCCATGACCACAAATTCAGGCGCGCCCCTCACCCAAATTACCCGACTCCTTCCAACATATGTGTTTTGTTATGGTGTTTCAATTTGTTAAGCATATCAAAAAAGAAACGCTAGTATCTATTCTCTGTCCAAGACCAGCCCACAACATAGAACTTAATTAGTCCATGCAGGATTGTATAGAAGTGAATGAGAGTCATGGAGTTAGTGTAATGTCAACTCTTAGAAAGAAAGACAATAAGCTAAATTTTAGACCTTACCTTTTGCACGTTATTTGGAACTTTGTAGAATTGCATCTGGTTAACTGACCAAAAAAAAATACACAAATGTTTTATGTGATTCCAGTGAGAGAGAGAGTCCTCGCCAAGAAAAACCATGAAGTCGTCATCGCAGAACAAACCATCAAGCTACGTCTGACCTCTGCATCAGTGAGTAGAGAAAAAGATTTACAGATTTAAATCCAAGGAGTTGTGTGTCTCAGTTTAACCATCAATATGTTACAGTCACATTCATATTAATACCCAAGTGAACAATGTGATCATCCAGGATTTTTAGTTGTTATGTTTTTTTAAAATGTTTTTCAAAGACATTTCCCATCAGGACGATGAAGCCTGGTTAGAGAAATACATATAGTGTGATGAGAGATACTGTATATCATATTGTATTTATCTTGCATAACACTATAGTGACATATTTCATTCCTGTTTTGATACAGTCTGCATTTCCCTTCCCCACACACAAGAAAAATGCTTATCCCACAACCTCTCAGACAGGTTACACCTTGTCTATTGTCTTATGCCAAACTCCTCCTGATATGCCAAATCAGTATTTCCTAAGACTGTACTCACAGTCCCCCCCCCCACTCCCCCTCACATGATCCGCCAATCCAAACAAATACACTGCTTTGTTGTGATTATGTTGTACTGAATGCATTGTTGTAAAAGTATAAAATATGTGACTTGGTTTCTGATCTTTGCTATTCTTGACCCTGAAAGCAAACATGCTGCTCGAGTCAGGGATGGACCTCCAGGGTCCAAGGGACCAGACCTTGGAGCAACTTTTCTTTAATAAACTAATACTCAGCTTGTTTTATACAGTTTAAGATCTTTTTTCTCTATTCACAAGCGAAAATGATGAAATGATTGCTCAAGAAAAGGATTCATACAGATGAGATTATTATGCACCAGTGCAGTGCTGCATTTTGCCTGCAGTTTGGTTTGTGGTCCCACAGTAGCTTTTGAAAACTAGGAAACTTCTCTTTGATTGGTTAGAAGTTTCATTTAGGGTAAACTTCTGAAATTAAATCACAGTGTAGAACAAGAGCATACTCCTGTTCTAATCCAGAAATAGATTAACAGCACTTTGAAATTTCACAGACTACAACATTGGTCTATCTCTGTCATTGTTTGGCAAATAGACTGCACATATAGTGCCTTTTACTCAATGTAGTTTGTTATTAAAGTATGTTTTTTGTTTTCACTTCCCAGACTCCGCAGTCAGAAGCTGAACCTAGAAATGCACCAGCAGCAGGTAAAAAAAATAAATGGAGTTCACAATTGACAATTTTCTGGGGAATTTGGCAAAGATCTCTGTTGTTTTGTCCCCCATAAAGTCTGATTTTTATTCGGTAAGGTGTTGTTTCACATTAGTTATGCACACTAGTGAATTTTTTTTCATCATCATCATCTTCAACCGTTTATCCGAAATCGGGTCGCGGAAGCAGCAGCTTGAGCATGGAACCCCAAACTTATCTTTCCCGGGCCACATCAACCAGCTCTGACTGGGGGATCCCGAGGCGTTCCCAGGCCAGTTTTGAGATATAATCTCTCCACCTAGTCCTGGGTCTTACCCAAGGCCTCCTTCCAGCTGGACACTCCTGAAACACCTCCCTAGGGAGGCGCCCCAGGGGCATCCTTTCCAGGTGCCTTACCAGATGCCACCTCAACTGGCTCCTTTCAACGCAAAGGAGTAGCGGCTCTGCCCCGAGTTCCTCACGAATGACTGAGCTTCTCACCCTATGTCTAAGGGTTGTTGTTGAAATTAGGAACCTCCTCCCCGGTCTGCCACTCCTTTGGCACTGTACCCGACAGCCCCTCCACACCCATTGCTTTCAGCATTTCTGGACGGATCTCATCAACCCCCGGGGCTTTGCCACTGTGGAGTTGTTTGACTACCTCCGATGATCCCCGATCAGCCTCCAGCTCTGCCTCCAGCATAGAGGGCATGTTAGTCGGATTCAGGAGTTCCTCAAAGTGCTCCTTCCACCGACCGACTACCTCCTCAGTTGGTCAACAGCGTCCCGTCCTTATTGTACACAGCTTGGATGGTTCCCCGCTTCCCCCTCCTGAGATGCAGGACGGTCTTCCAGGAACACTTCGGTGCCGACTGAAAGTCCTTCTCCATGGTTTCTCCAAACTTCTCCCACACCCCTGCTTTGCCTCTGACACGGCAGAGGCTGCAGCCCTTCGGGCCTGTCGGTACCTTGCCACTGCCTCAGGAGTCCCCTGAGATAACATATCCCAGAAGCACTCCTTCTTCAGTCAGACGGCTTCCCTGACCACCAAGGTCCACCGCGGCGTTCGAGGGTTACCGCCCTTTGAGGCACCAAAGACCTTGAGACCACAGCTGCCTGCCGCGGCTTCAGCAATGGAACTTTTGAACATGGACCACTTGGGTTCAATGCCCCCAACCTCCACAGGGGGGCTAGAAAAGCTCTGCCAGAGGTGCGAATTAAAGATCTCTTGAACAGGGGCCTCCGCCAGACGTTCCCAGTTCACGCGCACTACCTGTTTGGGCTTACCAGGTCTGTCCAGAGTCTTCCCCCACCCTTTGACCCAACTCACAACCAGATGGTGATCAGTTGACAGCTCCGCCCCTCTCTTCACCCGAGTGTCCAAAACATGCGGCCTCAGATCAGATGATACGATGACGAAATCGATCATTGACCTTCGGCCTAGGTTGCTCTGGTACCATGTACACTTATGAGCATCCTTATGTTTGAACATGGTGTTCGTTATAGACAAACCATGACCAGCACAGAAGTCTAACAACAAACGACCGCTCGGGTTCAGATAGGGGAAGCCGTTCCTCCCAATCACGCCTCTCCAGGTGTCTCCATCATTGCCCACGTGCGCGTTAAAGTCTCCCAGCAGCACTATGGAGTCTGCTACCGGAGCCCCATGCAGGACTGCGTTCAGGGTCTCCAAGAAGGCAGAATACTCCGAACTGCTGTTTGCTGCGTTCGCACAGACAACAGTCAGAGTCTTCCCCCCACAACCCGGAGGCCCAGGGAGGCGACCCTCTCGTCCACCGGGGTAAACTCCAACGGAGTAGCGCCCAGCCGGGGGCTCGTGAGTATCCCCACACCGGCCCGGCGCCTCACACCTTGGGCAACTCCAGAGAAGAATAGAGTCCAACCCCTATCCAGAAGTACGGACAGAGTCACACTTCCTCTAACTTGATTATCCATGAGGTCTTTGTGAACCATTCTTAGTCGGGCCCCTCACCTGAGACCACTTTGCCTTGGGAGACCCTACCAGGAGCACTAGGCTCCAGACAACACAGCTCTCAGGTTTACAGGGGCACACAAACCTCTCCACCACGATAAGGTGATGGTTCACGGAAAGAGAGAAAACTCTTTTTTCTATAATTCAATTAAAAAATTAAAACTCTGTTGCAGGTCACAGTTCTGTTTTGTATGAATGAAGCCTGAAACATTATGTGTTCAATCTAGCTTGTCTAAAGCTTTAACATCCCTGTTATTTGTCTCCTTTCAGAGTCCATTCAGAGCGTCGCTGTGGTGTTGGACAATGTTGAGGACAACTTGTCCAGAGACCTGCTGTCGATGCTGGTGGAGAACATCTCCGGTTTGGACGAGAGTGGCCACAGTCTGGAGATCATCTCGGAAACCAACCAAGCCGTGGTCACCTTTAACAGCCCTGCAGGTAGAAACGGACACTAGATTACAGTAAATAGGCTGATCAACATCAACATACTGTAACTGCTGTAAATACTTGCAATTCCCGACCATTTTTCATTTGATCCTGAACTGTAATGCACCTTTTTTTTATCCTTTATTTATACATGTAAATCCCATTGAGACTGGAGACAATTTTTCAAGGGAGGCCTGTTCCCATTCATACGTTACCATTCACACACACATTCATATACCGATAGCAGGCTAACTATCGAAAATTCAAAAACCTTTAAAAGTCCATTTCAATATAAACTGTTTTAGTCTTAGAAGAGTAACCTAGGTGCTCCGGTGGTGTAATGGATAGAGCGCGTACCCTATTGGCTCCGGCCTTCATTGCAGTGGTCGCGGGTTCAAATCCGACCTGTGGAACTTCACTGCAGGTCATCCCCCCCCTCTCTATCTCTGTCTCCCCATTTTAACTCTGTACTGTCTAATGAAGCTTGAAAATGCCCAAGAATGATCTAAAAAATTAAAAAAAGAAAAAAGAAGAGGAAGAGTAACTTAGGGTGTTTTGCAGATGTGGAGAAGTTCCTCACTGTGAGTAAGTCCAACCAGAAGCTGCAGAAATACAAACTGACGGCTCGGCCGCTGGAGGCAGCAGTGAGCGTCCGGGTGGAGAGTCTTCCTCCGACTTTAGTTAAAGGTACACCAACGGTTAAATCACTTTTTCTGTTTCAGTTCAAAGTTTTCTTGTTTTGTTCTCGATATTTCTTTATAGATGATTTCCCGTTAAAATATTTGTCTCATCAACAAGCGGTAGCGTTAGTAACGTAATAAACCATAAGCCACGGGTGTAGCTACCATTACTGCTCACTGATTCGGTGATTCTTTATACTGATGTGTTAGAAATATTTTTTTTTTATTTATGATTCCTCTCCAGACATGTTGGAGATATACTTTGAGAAGACCTGGGCTCTACCAGAAAATATCGTCATGATCCCAACTGAGCAGGCTGCCACCATGACTTTCAGTGACCCTCAAGGTTTTTCATGTTGCTTTAGTTCTGATGCTTTATCTACTTTTATTTCGCTAATGTGTTCTCTTTTTGAAACTAATATCAAATGAAACTGGACTAAAAGATTCCTTCAAGCTCTGGGCTAAAGACAGGAGGATTTCCTTATTGCTGAATCCAATGTCAAAGTCTAATGGGATGAGGTCATCCATGACTTTAATCATAGAGAATATCCAGGTGTTATTCACATTCATTTATGACTTTCTAGATTTTGACCCTCTGACTAATAGTAAATGATCATAGATATCAAACAGAAATCCTCTAATAAAACATATAAAATGTATAAAAATTTGTTTGATTGGGGAATTTAAATATAGATGATGATGTGATGAACAATTGTTCACATAATGAAGTGAACATAGAGCAATCGTGTCCAGGTACTTTTTGCCAAATATCTTATCCTCCTCATGAAAAAAATACTAAAACTCAGTTAACACAAGCATCTGAGATTTCTTTCTTTAATTTCCTGTATTGCTGCAGTTGTTGGGCGCATTTGCCTGAAACAAAACTATGTGATTGGGTCCAGTCCTGTCAAGGTGTATCCTTACTACGAGTCCCTGGGCGACGCCTTGTATGGCAAAGAACGACCCACATGGAAGATGCCCAATCCCTTCACGGAGAAAGTTCACCCTGTTCTCTGTAAATTCCTTCTGGTGGAGAAAGAGCTCAAAAGCATCAATGATCAGATGCGTCCTTTCTTCTGCAGCGTGGACATCATTGTGGACAGCCCTGAGGTCAAACTCAGCCCTCTCCCTTGCTTTTTGAGGCAGACAGGTCTCACTGCCCAACAAGTAGATAGTTGGATGAGCACCGCCCAAGACGCCTTCCGTCAGCAACTGTCTGAATACACAGTCTTTGAATGTACAGCAACCGCACCTGCTTGGAAAGTTGCAGAGAAAGACGTCCGTTTGGTTGTCGGGGAAGAAGCCACACTGGAGCTGGATACATCCAAGGGGGTTTTGACCGTGGCAGGTCGAGCTGACAGTATAAAACGAATCAGGGCTCCTGTTGAGAATATCGTTCTGAAAACCATCAGTCAGATTGAACGGCAGACAAATGGTGTCTCTGCAGTAATGAGTGTGCCCCCTGCAATGTTCTTCATCTTTACACAGGATGGGTTGAAAAAAGCTGCACTGGACATTTCCCCTGAAATGAATCTTTCCTATGATGAAAGTACCCAGACATTAACTATCTCTGGACTGCCTGATGAGGTTTCCAAGACTAAGTCCTGGATCATGAACAGGAATATGGGAATGCGTAAAAAGCAACTAAATGCCCCCTCTGATATTGTAGAATTTCTCAAGACAGTGGCTCCCATGGACATGTCACAGGAACTGTTCACCTCCCAAGGCATCAGTGCCTACTACAGCGTTGAAAGCGGGGGCGTTTTACTGGTGGGGAGTTCTGACAATGTCCTCGTAGATGCAGAGACTAAGATGAAGACGGTTTTGGACCACCAGACTTTGGATGTGGAAGACCAGGAAGTTCTGAAGCTTCCCAACTGGATGGATCTGAAACAAAAGCTGCTCGACACCTTCAACTCCCCCAAGCAAACAGTGGCCATTCAGGCCCAGCCGGGTACAGTAGTCATAATAACAGTGGCAGGCTTCGTGAATCCCGTAAAAGACGTCAGCCGCAGTCTGAAGGAATTTATTGCCAACTACTCTCGAGTTCAAGAAACCATTCGTGTTGAGTCTTCAGCTGTTGTTCAGTTCATTGACAAGAAACAAGACTGGACCAGTATTGCCAAAGCAAATGATGTCAAAGTCCATTTAGATGCAGAGAGGCCAATAATCAAAATCTCTGGGGCTCGGGTTCATGTTCAGAAAGCCAAATCCTGCTTTCAGGAACTGACTAGTGTTCTCTTCACTGACAACTTCATCGTGGACAAACCTGGAGTTAAGAAGTACTTTGAGTCTCTAGGAAGCATGTTTCTGTCTACAATAATGACAGATCTCAGCTGTGTGGTTGTGCTTCGCCCAGATAATCAAGAGGAAGAGAAACAAGAGAACAATGAGGAAGGAAATGCCTTTAGTTGTTGCAAAGTGAAGACCACCAGTGGAGTTCTGGTTTCCGTAAGCCAAGGAGACATCTGCACCTTTAGAGTTGACGTAGTGGTCAATGCAGCTAACGAGGATTTACAGCACATTGGCGGCTTAGCTTTTGAGCTGCTTAAAGCTGCAGGACAAGAGCTGCAGAAAATCAGCAACGACTATGTTTCCAGAAATGGAAATCTATGCACAGGTGAAGCCATCGTAACAGATGCATGTAGGCTGCCTTGCAAGTACGTCGTACATACAGTCGGTCCACGGTTCTCCAACTATGACAAGAAGACAGCAGTGATGCATCTTAAGGTTGCTGTTAAAAATAGTCTGTACCAAGCAGAGAAGTTCAAATGCTCCACCATTGCACTGCCAGCGATCAGCTCAGGTGTTTATGGTTTTCCTGTTGACCTGTGTGCTAACACCATAGCTCAGGCAGTGCGGGAGTATTGCGACAGTCCAGGAAGTCTGGGATCGCTGACTAAGATTCACTTGGTGGACAACAACGTTTCAACAGTGAGAGCCCTGGCCACAGCTATCAACAGCGAGTTTGCTGACCTCGGACCAACTATGACAACACCTGGGACAACTGGGTAAATTTAAGAAACATTTTGTATTATAAAATGTTTTACTGTTGCAAAGAAATTATAGAAACGCCAGGACATTCAGTTGTAGTATGTAGTATAATCATTCCTTACTTTCCTCTTCCACTCATCCTTCTGATCCCTCATCCCACCTGACTGTCCTACAACAACAGAACAATTACAAATAGTGCAGATATACAAAATCATACTCTGAAATTTATGTTTGTGTATTTCAACGTTATTTTTCACTTCTTAGCGGATATCAGCAGCAAGGTCGAGATGAGCGTCAGAGCCTTTCACACCGGGGCGGTCAGTCTAGTGAAAGAGGAAGACAAGGAGGACAACAACAAAGAGGACAAGGAAGAAAACAAGGAGGACGGGGAGCTGGGGCTGCAGGAGCTGATTTTAGAGGAGATCTCCAAGGAAACAGGGGAGGTCAGAGCACCAGCAGACACCCCAAGCCTGGAGGGTAAGTTCCTTTGTCTTCTTTTCATTCAGTCGTAGATATTTCCATTAGGGCCCGACCGATATATCGGCCGGCCGATTTAATCGGCCGATTATAGCACATCTCCGAAAAACGGCAATCGGCAAAATGGCCGCCGTTTTTTTTTTTTTTTTTTCAGCAATCATGTTGAGTGAGATGCATTGCTGCCCCGGAGGTAGCCTTATAGCATATTAACAGCAGCAGCAGGTGTGTTGTAATACATTAGATTAATTCACACTTGACAGTTCCCCCTGACACCAATAGCAGAGTCATTGGTCATCTCTTGACTGTTAATAGTAGTTGATATAACTATAGTTATTATATAGAATTTATATAGTGCTTTATTGGAGGTCATTCAAATACACTTTACATCAAACATATAGAAAATCATACTTATAGAAAAAGAAAACAAAATACAGACAAATTAAAGATAAGGTTTGGAGTGGAGTCCGGTGTAATTATGCTTTCTTAAAGAGGTGAGTTTTGAGTTGACTTTTGAATGAGTTTATTTAGTCTGAGATGCTGATGTTTGGAGGGAGGGAGTTCCAGAGGGTTGGGTGCAGTTACATAAAATGCTTAATGTTCTGAGTTTAAAAATGCGTCATGTCACTTTAGACATATTTGTAACACTTTATTTTTTTTTAGATAATGCATATTTCAATAAATAAAAAGTTCCTGTACACCTATTGAGAGTAACAAGTATTTATATATATTCAAGGGTTCAAAAAACGTTATCGTTATCGTAATTTTTCTCAGAAAATAATCGGCATCGGCACCCAAAAATCCATATCTGTCGGGCCCTAATTCCCATAAATACCTGGTCCCTCCAAAGGCCAGGAACTATTCAAAACCAATGCAAATCATACTAACTATATTTTAAAAATAAATGTAAAACAGGAATAGAAAGCGACACAACACAAGCAAGTATATAAGTTCTGAAGTCATGCAAGGGAATACAGTCAAAGAAGTCTGAACTTGTGGTGCTCCGGTGGCGTAGTGGATAGAGCGTGTACCATATTGGCTCCGGCCTTCGTTGCAGTGGTCGCGGGGTCAAATCTGACCCGTGGACCTTTACTGCAGGTCATCCCCCCTACCCCTCTCTCTGTCTCCCCATTTCAACTCTGTACTGTCTAATAAACATGGACGTCGATTTGGCTGAACAAGTGGGGGGGACAAACAGGCATTCTGGAGTGCATTTTCAAAAGTGGGGGGGACAATGAGGAAACATCTTTTTTTCTCTTTAGTGCAGGTAATGAACGGTTCTGAAAGACGGCATACCCGTTTTATTGAATATAGGCTAATTAACTCACCAAAGCAGCCTTTAAAAAAAAATCATGAATTTGAAGGACGTAGGTTTTGATTTAACATTGGGTTGTGACAATTTATAAGTGGGGGTCTGGGGGTACTCCCCCAGAATTTTTGGAGCATTACATGCTTAATTTCCTGCATTCTGGTGAATTTTTATTCACCAATTTGTTCCTTTTCTGCATACATTTGTATTCTTGAGCCCCGGCGCTGTGATCGGTGAATGACAACCGGGGTAGTGCACGTCACGTTGTCGAGGGGAAAGCTTCCGCGATATCCGTTAGTTTCAGTTTACAGCCGACAAAGTTACAATCACAACGACCGCATAGACAGCGCATGGACAGCGTTTTAATGAAGCCTCTCATTCTTATTATCACAAGGGCTTTGAAGCAAATTATGAAATCTTAACATTACGGCGGCCCTGCTGGTGCGTAAAAGGACAGCGCAGTTGGCAATCTGATCTCTCCTCAGCAGTGCAAGCCACAGCAAAAGTCCATCGCACAGCCGATTCCTGCCTCTGATACGTTGACTCGCAACATAATGACTCGAGGCTTTGCATTGGTTTTGGCGATTTCCCCTGCCTCTTGTTTTCTCTCCACACAAAGCGTTCTCTCTCCCATTGCACACACACTTGCCCCGGCCGCTTCTGAGAGCACAGCCAGTGTTGGTTCCACCCGAAAAAATAAAATAAACACAACTTGGACACAGGCCCTGAAGCTGAATGACCGCTCTGATAACGGGCATTACTGGACGCCGAATACTAGACCCCGAATATAAGACGACCCGACTTTTTTACGACCTTATGAAGTGTTAATATGTTCGCCTTTACTTGATGCATGCGCGCTCACCGGCCGGCGGGGACACAATTCTTATCAGCGGTAACTTGGCACGATACCGGCACACACCTTGGAGGAGCAGGTGCGCAGGTGAACGTTGCATCCTGTCAGTGTGTCTCTCTCTCTCTCTCTTTCTCTTTCTCTCTCCACACTGTGGTAGGGCGCTTAGCAGACTGGATTTTTAATGATAACCTAATGCTCATTAGTGTGCGCCCCTCAGCACTCTCACCTACCGAAGTGCGCATGGGAAGGCGGGGCACAACCGTAATCTCGTCCTGGGCACGGTGAAGAAATGCGACGGGCATATAAATAATCTATAGCCTAAATAGTATATAGCCTATAAGCTATATATATTATAGTGTATATATTTATGCTCTGTCAAGTTGATGTGTGGTAGCAGGAGATGGGAAATAGGACATAGGCTATGAGACTGTTTACAGAGCAATCGCGGGAGCACAGGGCAAAGTGTAGGGGCCGGGGGGCGGAGAGGGGGTGCAGGCGGTGGTGAGGGGGGTGCGGCCGCACCCCCCGCACCCCTACTTCCAACGTCCCTGAAAGCAGCAAAGAATCTCCATCCACCATCCGACCCTTTTCTGAATCCGACCGTTAGGCACAGACCGTTACCAATTAAGTAATTGGTAGCGCGAAACAAGGATAGGCGGCGGCCAATCACGGTCGCGCGCACACAGAGAGAGAGAGAGAGAGAGAGAGAGAGAGAGAGAGAGAGAGAGACCTTGACGCTGTGTTTTAATACGGCTGGACGCACTCCATGTCCGGCTTAAAAAGTGGGGGGGACAAAATGAGTCTTGACGAAAAGTGGGGGGTACATGTACTCCCCATCCCCCCCGTAATCGACGTCTATGCTAATAAAGCTTGAAAATGCCAGAGAAACAAAAAAGTCGGAACTATGCACTAACCTTTTCATAATTTTTTGTCTTTTTGATTAAAAAAACATAACCTTTGGATGAAGTAATGGTGACCATATTCACTGTGTTGACATCAGTTCTGTTCCTTTTGGCTGTAGGCTGGGGGGGACGGAGCAGTACACCACTGAGGGTCTGAGGATTATTCTCTGCAAAGGAAACATTCAGGAACAGACTGTGAGTACTGAACGTATCCACTAGATGGCATAAGTAATACTCTCTGACTAGTTCCTGCAAAATGATTATCATCACCATTACCATCACTGTACTGAATACAAGTGGGCACTGACACGGGGACACACGGACAATGTGCAATAATTGGTAAACACTGTACATATTATCTATTTATGTTTATGCGTACATTGCACTACTACCTTGCACTATTTTTTTACTATTTTTATATTTTGTGTTTGTGTCTATACTTGGATGCTGCTAAAATGTTGCTGTACAATGACAATAACGGATTCTGATTATGTAGGTTTTGGCCTAATTCTTTTGTCCATTATTTCTGTTGGTTATGATAATGTTGTTCTCAACAAAGTCAGACGTCAATAAGAATAGGGTCAAGAAACACATACTGATTTTTCTAGTATGTAAAGTATGTACCTTTGCTGTATTTTAGTAGAGGTGTTCAAGCTTTGGTCCCAACTGATCAGAGTGCTTTCAAACAGCTGGGCCCTGTTGATCAATAAATTGACTGGTCCTTTGAGTTGTATCAACTTTGTGTTCAATGCTTGAATTTTTGTCTTTAGACTGAGGTCATCGTGAACACGATTGCAGTCAGCATGAACCTGAGCCAGGGAGCTGTTTCCAAAGCGCTCCTGAATGCGGCCGGGCCCGGCCTGCAGGCTGCTATTCGTTCTGAAGCCAAGGTTCCCAAGCTAAAGCACGCTGATGTCGTTGTCACAGACGGCTTCAACCTCAAGTGTCAGAAGGTCTTTCATGCTGTTTGCCCTTATTGGGACAACGGGGCTGGTCAGGCACAGCAGGTGAGGAGTTTCATTCAAAGATTAACACTTTTGAGATTGTGAAGATTGTGGAGTTGAAGAAAAAAGTAAAAGCACTTCAAAGGTGTATGTAAGGAAAGTACTTTATAAAATGTAGAGGATGTGATGGGTAGTACAGGGCAATTTTAACTAACAACCTTTCAGTCCAGTGAATCCAACAGGCTCCAGTCATGCGTATGATTATATTCTGTATAGCAGCTTGTTGAACCCACCAGTCTATGTTTTTGAGTCTGACTTGTTCTTTTTGTCCTCTTTTTGTCTCAGGAGTTAGTATGCATCATCAGATTTTGTCTGGAGGAGGCTGAAAAGCATCAGATGAAGTCCCTGTCCTTCCCGGCCATCGGTACGGGAAACCTGAACTTCCCAAGAGACCTGGTGTCCAATGTGTTGCTGAACGAAATCCACGTATACAGCAGCAGGAGAAATCCTCGCCATCTGAAAGAGGTGGCACTGGTCGTTCACCCGAGTGACACCCAAACTGTGGATGTGAGTTTTCAAATGGGAATAGTACAATTCGAAACTGTTCATCGTAAGCACATCCATGGTACAATTTGCCCTGATAAATCTGTGATAAAATGGTTATTGTTGGAAATGATGCTGTATTTAAACATTTTTTTTCTCAGTTCTTCACCAGGGAGTTTCAAAGACAGATCAGTCGGGGGAAAACCCAACATGAAGCACAAGAATCACCACTCAGCCAGTCACAGCCATCCTCAGGTAAGAAGTATCCACTAGGGTTGCTGAAAATTCCCGGAATTGACCCTTTTCAATTCCCGGGAAAAAAGAGCCTCCTTCCGGGAGATCCCGGGAATTCCCGTTAAACCGGAAGTGCCTTTTTAATACTTTATTCTGTACCCACGTAGGCCTACTCGGCCGAGTGGTTTATTGGGCACGTTATAGCCTCATAAGCCCAGGGCAGACTGGATGCTAGCTCTAGAATGAACTAAGGGCATTAAAAGTTAAGTCATCTAAAGGCGTTTTCAGACGGGAGTAGACGTTCTGTCTACAAGTGCACTCGACATGGATCGGCGGAGAAAGGAGGCTCCGCGAGGAAATGCTGTGCAGTAACCATGGAAACAACTTTTGTTTACAACCCTGTGTCGCTGCTGTTAAATATCTACTCATATTGTTAACATTTGTTTAGTTAATAAGTGGATTAGTTATTCAGTTTGGTTTGGTTTAAATGTCTACTGTGTGGATTAGGTCTAGGTTTCACTTTAGTGTTTGGTGGAAGGAACGGGGCGAACAGCGATGCTCCAGCTGTTTCATCTCATTAGATTCATGTCGCTACAAGAGAAAGCAGCAAAAGAAACTGCTTTATGTTCATCATACAATCTTGACTTGAATACAGAAGAATGGTGAATGGTGAGATCACCATCTCATTGAGGAGAGAAAAGTACTGTTCAGCTGTGCCAGGCTGCCGGCGCGTGTGTGTGTGTGTGTGTGTGTGTGAGAGAGAGGAGCACCGACATGACAGTTTAGCTGTAGTGCGGCCGCTTGTCGCGCCGTCTGTAGAACTGCGGACTCTCTCTCTCTCTCCACTCGCATGTCAATTGCTGCGTTACAGACATAACAACAGTTTAGTGCGGCCGCTTGTCGCCACGTCTGTAGAACGGTAGTGCGTCTCTCTCCACTCGCATGTCATTGAAAATTTATTACCAGACACGTCAAAAGCCTCCCTTCTGAAAAGGCCATGATGGCGAGAGTATATTTTATTAGTAAAATTTAATGAATTAAACGAATAAAAAAAAATTAAAAAACAGGACGGGTCCCGTGGCCAATATCCGGTACTCCCGGACTGACTCATTTCGCGGGAATCCCGAAATCCCTAGTATCCACCATCTTTAAACCATCATCTCTATACAATTTCACCAACAACAGAACAACTCAGAGAAAACATCTTGCTTAAAGACTAAGATGAACTGTGTGTGTGTGTGTGTGTGTGTGTGTGTGTGTGTGTGTGTCAGCCTCCTTCAGCCAGGTGTCATCCCCGTCCACTGGTGTGTATCGGATGCAGATGGGTCAGCTCACCCTCGAAGTGTCGTCTGGAGATATCACCAAGGAGGCCTGTGACGCCATCATCAACTCCTCCAATCCAGAGTTTAACCTTAATGCAGGTGAGAAACCCTCTTATTATTTAATTTTATTTAGAAGTTTATTGAGCAGTTCTCTCAGTTAATATCACAAAAAGTTTACTGAACAAACTCTGTAGAACAGTTAACTCAAGACGCTTTTTTCCAAATGAAACAATTGTTTTTAGATTTTAAATTTCTTATTATTTCTGGGTAGCCTTTGATTTTACTTAATTAAAATTGACACGCAAACTAGTTGTTATAAACATTAAACATTTCTTCCTCATTTCTAAGGTGTGTCCAAGGCGATCTTGGACAGCGCTGGACCAGCTGTTCTTGACGAGTGCACAGAGATCGGTGCGTAGCTGGAATTTACCACTTATTATTGTTATATCCACTTTACTGATTTGCTAAGGGAGTGACTTTCTCAAAAGTACACTGGGTTAATATAAAAACTATTGAAATACTTTTTAAAACCATTTAAGACAAAGGCATGATAAACTATAGAACAACTAATTATTCAGGCGGCACTGCTCTCCAATCCTGTCATGTCCTCTCTCATTCAACCTCTACTAAAATACCTGGAAAGTGTCTGCATTTTGATGACTTCTTTACTTTTTATCAGTGGTGGTGGTGGTGCAAAACTTTACTTCATGTTTTACCAAACTGTGTTATGAGTTTGTTTGGTTTCTATCTAGTGAATGCTCCGGCTTATCAACGTTGTCAGTTCATCGTGACTGCAGCCGGGAATCTGCCCTGCAAAAACATTGTGCACATCTTCCTGAGAGATTCTGCGATCAGGGATATAATTTACTCCGTGCTGAAGATCTGCGAGGAGAACAAGTTCAACTCTGTTGCCTTCCCAGCCCTAGGAACAGGTTTGTACAAACACATATGCAATATTTTTTGGGTTTATAATTTATATGTACTGTAGATATACTATACAGTATATATATAATATCTCTCTAACAACTACACCACAAGCCCCCTAATATGTTCCTTTCTTAAAAATCTTATCAAGCAGAAGTTCCCATTACTGTTATTAACTCCTTTGTTTATCGCTGTCCTCAAATTGTAAACACTTTGATCCAAAATAAATTTAAACCAACAAAGCATCTTAATTTGATAACAATATAATGATGGTTCATAAAAGATTGTGATGGAATTTTTATGACGTCTGTCAAAATGAAGGACAATAATGAAGTCTAACACAACCGCTGCCTTGTTCATCCATAATCATTATCATCATCATCATCATCATCTTTCATCACTGGCCGTTGTCTGTCTGTCAGGTCAGGGAGGGGCCAAGCCGGCGCAGGTGGCGGACGACATGGTGGAGGCCGTGCTGGAGTTTGTGAGGAAGAAGCATCCAAGTTTTGTTCGCAGTGTGAAGTTCATTATCTTCCAGGCAAACATGGTGACAGAGTTCCACAACAGCATGAAGAAGAGAGAGGGAGAGAAGGTGGAGGAGAAGGGCTTCCTTGCAAAAATCAAGTCAAGTTTTTTGGGTAAGAAAGCAACTCCAGATGTAACATGTTCAGTCAATCCCTTAAACAGCTGCTTACTGCAGAGTATCAAACAAGAGGCAATAAAGCATTTTGTAGGGGACTATTTGGCGGCATGTAGTGCTGTAGTGAGTAATTGGGGCAGTAGGATGGTGAATGTGGTACTCAGTCTGAGTCAGAATAAACTACAGTATTTATGTTCATGGTAATGAAGGAACATGTCAGTGTAAGTATTATACAAATGTTCATGAGTTGTATATGAACTGATAGCACAATATAGTCACTTGTAAAGTGACAAAGTGGTGTGTTTGGTAGGTAATAGTCATAATAAGATCAATAATACTACCCACTTTATTGTTTAGATTTTGTTGGCCTTGGGGAGAAGGAACCGAGCACTGATGTCCTGGTTCTGGAGAAGGAGGAGTTTGAGTCCACCGTGTTTCAGCTTTGTGCCGACAACAAACAGGTAACAACACTGTAGGTCTTGAATCTGGAGGCAAGTGCTATCAGTGTTGATTGAAGAGACTTAGTGTGGTTTTACAGTGTTCCCCTCACACGAACATACAACAGTGTATTAGGGGCACTGTAGGGAGGGGAAAAACTTAGCTGGGTTAAAAGTCGAAAATTTGGACATTGAAGTCCCACATGTTCCCTGCCTTTGAAAGGCTGCATGAATGAGGCTTAGTCCGATCGCCATTTTGTCACTTGACCCAGTAATTAGGCTGTTTCTTTTAAGATGCTGTTTGAGTTTCGTGCTGCGCACAGCTGCTGCTGGGTCCACCGGGACTTTTTGCTCCATGTGGGAAAAATAGAATAGGCCTACTTACAATTGCATAAACCGTTTGAAGTCTATATACATTGTCTGAGCGTTCAAGATCCAGTTTTCATTCAAGTATAAGCTACATCATGCAAGAGTGACGATGAAAACAAATAGTCAGTTATTAACTCAACATGAAAGAAAACCCTCCAACTTAAAACATTTCCAGTAGCTGCTTGTCTGAATTTCCCAGTTAATCGCTGTCTGACTATTGCTGCATAGTCCAACGTTGAGAGAAATACAGTGAGAGTGCATGGCGTGCAGTTCTTCAATGAGAATATTTTTTCCTATTCAAATCAATGTATGAACATGACATCATCCATAGCAACAGGGTCAACTTTTAGGGTGTATTCACACAGGGAAAGTCCGCTAGTTCACTTGCTTTGGTCCAGACCAAATAGAGTTTAGATTTTGTTTGTTTGGTGTGGTCCACTTTCATATTGCCCCTTTTGCAAGTGAACCAGCATTAAGAAGTAAAACCACACGTGATCTGAGGTCATTCATTCATTGGACAGACATTCTGGGGTGGAGAGAAGCAGGAAGCACGAAGTGAAAACTGCAAAATATATAACTGGTACGATATGGGGTTAAAAATAATAAATAAATAAATAGGCCTACATCTAGCCTAAATTAAATAAAAAAAACATAAAATTATTGTTGTTCCATATGGTTATAATATATAGGTCTGTGTCAATGTGTGGCTTGTAGCCTACGATGTGAAACAAAATATTTACTGTATTTTTGCTGCTGGACGCGCGGCTCGCTAGGAATAGGCTCAAGCTGACACACAGCTGATTTAGCCGTGTGTCAGCTGGGTGTGAGTTCGGCGCGGCTCAGCTCCAAACTGACACGGGATAGTATTGACGGTCCCGTACATGGGAAGCAAAATAAAAACATGCACTTCATACAAAGCGCAGCGTGAACCTGTTGGCACTGTGCAAGAGACGCTCCCCTCTCCTTCATCTGATCGCTGAACACATTCAGCATGTTTACGCGTCCTGTCTATCAAATGTAATATATTCGCTCGGGGCTCTTGGTCAAACCACAACTAATCTTCCTAACAATGGCGACAACAACACTTTCCCATAATGTGAAGCTGACTGCAATTTATTAAAAGATAAAAGACACAGTGCTTCCTGCATTTGGGTCGGATCGAGTCCGGACAAATTCACACCACAAATGAACTGCAGCTGAGTGCGTTTTGAAGCGCATCGAGACCACCTCTTCAGCTGGGTCTCGGAGCGCTTGTTTGGTCCGCCCCCGAGTGCGATTGCTGTATTCACACGTCTGAAAGATGTGCACCGAAGGCGGAAGTGCATCTGAGTTCGTTTCAACCGAACTAAACACGCCATGTGTGAATACACCCTTAGTGCTCCTTAGGAGTACACTTAGCGCTAAGATAAAATGTTTCGTGAATACGGCCCCTGATCTCCATTACCTTTCCACTGCAGGCTGTGAGTGAGGCTAAGAAAAGGATTGAGGAGCTGATTGTGAAAGGGCAGACAAAGAGACCAATCAAAGACCCATTCATCAGTCAGCTGTCGCGTGCCGACATGGAACAGCTGCATGCTCTGCAGAGGGAACTGACAGTCAGCATCTATCTTGAACGAGGGTCTGGCTTCGACCAGGAGCCAACCATCCACCTGGAGGGTCTGACCGCTGACGTCTACATAGCCGAAGCCGCCATAAGGTCAGCAGATTAATTCATGACTATGTAATGAAGCTTCTGAAAAGTTTGTTAGCACACTAAATTTGTGTTTTGCTAAACCTTTAGGGACGTAATCCGGAAAGTTGAGAGGGCGGAGAACTCGAAGAGCAAGGCCTTGATGATGAAGACAATGGTAGAGTGGCAGTATGATGACGGGAGTGGGATGAAGTCCTTTGACATGTACACCAACGCTGAACTGGAGGAGGCTCTGAACAAGAAGAAAACTGTGCAGATCAAGATTAACAACCAACAGTACAAAGCTATTGTAACCGATGGAAAGGCAGTTTCAGTGCATGGCTCTACAGAGGTGGAGCTACTAAGAAAAGACTTAAAAGGTGATTAGTTTTGCTCATTTAAATGTAAAGATTAAAACATGTTCTTATATGCAGTTGTACCCCAATGGGAAGGCAGCTAGCTATCCTACAATTTGAACTATTCCAGAGGACTAAACAGTTCATTTGGGTTCAGTTTTGACATTGCACCTAATAGGGAAATAAGAATAAAATCGCACTGGTTAAGTTTGGTTTCAAATTGGCTATTTAAATCCTCGCTTGTTTTCGTGTAAAGTAAAATAGGATCCAATAATTATATTACGCAACTCTATAGAAATGGACATGTGTACCTAATTTCTGTCACTTTAATATAGAGTTCTTTCAGTTCTTTACATATTGAGTATTCAGTTGTTATTTTATATTTGAATAAAAAGACATGACAACCCAAACTTTAAATTAATTTAACAATTTTTTTTTGCAGAGGAGAATCTGCCATCGTATTGGGATGACATGAAAGACGACTTTATCAAGAAGTTTCCTGTGGCTGCAGGAACCACAGAGTACATCAAAGTGGAGACAGAACTCAGAAACAATGGCCTGACTGAGAACATCATCAGTGTATGTTCATTTCCTCATAATCGTAAATAACATATCCTTCAGATTAAAGGTTTTATTAGAAATCAGAACACTGCACATAGGGACAGGATATCACAACTCTTGAAAGTTCATCATGGTGACAAACTATCACAAGGTTGAGAGTAGAAATACGGCATTCTTCTTGAAGAGCACGTCACGGGGGCGCTCCGGTGGTGTAGTGCAGTGATTTTCAACCTTTTTTGAGCCGCGGCACACTTTTTACATTTACAAAATCCTGGGGCACACCACCAACCAAAATGACACAAAATGACACTCTAACACAGTACATATAATACATATAGTTAATAATATAGTTTCTAAATGTATTTATACTCACTTAGTGTGAAACCTGGGCCTGTTTCAATGAACACAAAATGGATATCAGTGGTTGACACTAACGCTTGCCCGCTTGCCCGGGGCAACTGAAAATAATGTTTGGGCAAGTTGAGATTGCTTCTTGGTTGCCCGGACGGGCAAGTGGATTTTAGAGGGTTTGTCTGTAGTCTAGGCTATGTAGGCTACATGTGTTTTACAGTCTGCAAAACATTTTTTTTTCGCTAACTCACACAAAATAGATCGGCTATATTCGCAATTGAGCAGCTGCGCGCGGCAGCCAGCAGCATCACAGTCGCTCTTTCGCACTCGATCTCTCTATCTCTCTCTCACACACACACACACACACACACACACACACACACACACACACACACACACACACACACACACAGCCTGTGTGCACGCAGTTTCTCTGTCTACGTTCCGAAAGCCGGCTCTATCCTACGGACCTGGTTCCGCTATATTCAAAACCCAGAAATCAATAACGTTTGAGCTTATCGATACCGCTATGGAGTCCAGTAGGCTAGGTCACATTATATAATTTTAAATATCGAGTCGGGTCATCTACCTTCGACTGTCTTGAAGAAACTCCTTCAACCCGCTCCGTCTCCAAAAAAAAAAAAAAAACTCTTGTCTGCTGAGCCGCTGCAGACGGGCTCCGCACCGTCTCATCATTCATTCAATGCAGCGGTGATCAACAAACGAGAGACTGTAGCAAGTCCCGCAGTTAAAAAATCGGATAGTTTTTAAATCCATATTAAAATCTGCAGGATAAGACCTAGTTAGCTAAAAAAAATTCAGACACAGCCTAGTTTGCTAAAAAAAATCGCAAACGGTTCAAATGTGATGTGTTCAGGTCGGCTCAGTAAAATGAGTATTAGGCAAAGGTCAATAAAATGACATCATGATGTGTTCAAATGTAACATCAAGAAAATAAGAAATTTTAGTTTTTCGCGGGAAGCTTGAATAATAGCCTACAGTTTGGGTAAAAAACTTGTTTTCCCAGCAATATAAACTAAATAGTAGGCCTACATATGGAATTATGACCTGCTTAAAGTCCTATCCTGAGCTCTGCTCATCTTATAAGCAATTAAAGCAATAATACCAGTTCTCTTTAAACAAAATAATAGAAAGGTATCGATAAAGATTTGGATTGTGGAGTCTTTATAATGGTATCAATATGAATTGAAATGAATGATCCCCCTCCTTATTTACAGTATAACTGGGCAATAGCTTTAACATGGTGGACTTTAATCATTTTTTGGCACACAATCACTTTTTGGCACAATGTGACCGTTTTAAATAAGTAAAATTTTTCTGTGGAAGCTAACATTCAGCTTGACTCTGAGCTAGACTGAGTTTTCTGAGCCCCTGGGCAAGGTGCATGGCAAAAAGAGGCCCTTTCACGATGCTGCAGCAGGACCAAGCGCTTGGTGTAGTGTGATGTCATGATATATAGGCTTATATGAATTGTTGTTGGTTGTATGTGGTCAGGATGAGACTAGTAAGCTGTGTTTGCATTTAAGAGATAAGAGATTGCTAAAATCTATAATTCAATTAGCCTTTACTGTATATATCATTGTTTAACAGTTTTTTTGTTTTTTTTTGGGCAAGTGAACACAACATTCGGGCAAGTAAAACATTACCTGTACTTGCCCTATGGGCAAGTGCATTTGAAACCTTAGTGTCAACCCCTGGATATCCTGGCAGGAATGGTAGAAAGACTGGGATTTTGACCCATTTTCACCTCAACCCCTTCTACACCTGAGCCCTGTGATTTTTCCTTCTCTATCTCTGCTGACTCCTCTATAAGGAAAATAGTTATTGGCCCACAATTAACTAGTAGTAGCTGGATGACATAATCAACTAATTTGCATAATATGCAATTCTGAAAGAGGCTAAATGAATAGAACATGCTGAGTAGTAGGCCTATACAAATTACCTAGGCCTCTTTACATATTTACAAACTAACTTTAAAAACGTTGTTAGTTGCTATAACTACAAGGTTAGCTTTTTTTTTATATAGATGCAGTCGCCAATTGAATGTGGACCAATAAAACTATTAACGTGTTTACAAACGTCACCTGGCAGCTCTTGCTCAGAGCGACACGGTGTTGTCTGTCTGCTGGCTGCTGCAGGTAGCTGGGGGCTGTTTTCTGTAGGGATGGGGCCGATCCGATCCAGTATCGGTATCGGGTCCGATATGGCCGAAATCTGCGTATCGGATATCGGACTGACAGCTCCGATATTAAAATCCGATTTTTTTTTTTTTTTTTTTTTTTACTATGGAAGAGCGAACATGCGCCGACGTCCGGTGGAGGGAGAGAGGACATCACTTTAAAATTTGACATACAGTACATATCAGTTTGTTAGCCAGTGAGCTAACCAAAGCTAATCCAAGTCAAGGAAGTGGAGAGGCTTGTGACAAATTCAGCCAATGTAAAATACAGCCAGAGAGAGGAAGACTGTTTAGACAAAAGACCACCACATATTCTAGTGGGGCAGAAGTGATCATTGAGAAGGATTTTTTTTGTGTGACTCTATAATTCTGCCTTTAAGATAAACCTATATGCATTTGTGTATATTTATTGCTCTTTTAAATTAGAATTGCTTAAGCCTTCCTAGCCTAATACATAACATCACCACCAACAAAAAAATGTATAACAATTATGATATCGTATCGGTATCGGCCGATATCCAAACCCCAGGTATCGGAATCGGATCGGAACTAAAAAAAGTGGATCGTCCCATCCCTAGTTTTCTGACACACAAACCGTGTGAGTGAGGGCTGTGAGCGGTTAGGAGGAGGAGACAGCAGCCGTTGCTAGTAGCCTACTCGGCTCTGGTGAGCGCGGTATTAAAAAAAGTTGCAAGATGTGTCTCTGGTCTTTAACTAGTCTTAGCGCTATGGTGGAAAGTCGGCAAATATAGCGGAAAAAGTCACCAGTTGGCAACATGTTAACGAGGTGACGACACTGAGAGGAGAGTTAGTCACGTGATCCCGCTGTTGATCGTCGCGGACTGCTCTCTCTCTCAAACACAAAGCACTAATAATGGATGTAATAATAATGAAAAGATATGTCGGCGAATTTCCCGGTCGCGCGTGTGCCCCTAGTTGAAAATAGTACTCGCACTGTCTCAAAAATTGTCTCAAAATGCGAGCATTTGGTCGCAGTCTGGAGCCCTGCAGCTTTGCACACCACTCATCACTTGCAAGCAGCTTTGAGTAAACGGACCTCTCGAGTCGTTTGTCAGAAAAACTTTAAGTTCCACTCGCAGCTCATACACACGGGCCAGACATTATAAGACATTATGTTCCGCTCCCATTTCCTCACACAAAGACGCTCAACAATGGTTAATTAGGTGATATTAGATAATTTCCCACGGCACACCTGACGATCCCTCACGGCACACTAGTGTGCCGCGGCACACTGGTTGAAAATCACTGGTGTAGTGGATAGAGCGCGTACCATATTGGCTTTGGCCTTCGTTGCAGTGGTCGTGGGTTCAAATCTGACCCGTGGACCTTTACTGCAGGTCATCCCCCCTCTCTCTCTCTCAGTCTCCCCATTTCAACTCTGTACTGTCCAATAAAGCTTGAAAATGACAAAAATAAATAAAAAAGAACGTCACCAGGGTTCCTACAGCGTAAGCCAGGTTAGATAGAAGACTTTTCAATGCCAGTCTGCCACAATAAAATTCAGAGACGTTCAGTCATCCTGAGCGACTCGGAGTAGAGCCACTGCGCCTTTGCATAGAAAGGTGCAAGATGAAGTGGTTGGGGCATCTTTTGAAAGATTGGTTTAAATAAAAATCTTAATTAATATTATTTATTTTGCCCAATATCACAAATAGCAATGTGACTCAGGGGGCTTCGCAATCTTTGTAAAAATGCAACACCCGCTGTACTCGACTGAGAAACTCTTCTCGACAGAATACAAAGGACCGTTGACAATTAAGATCCGTTGACAATTAAGATGTGCTGGTGTAACTGTTTGCAGATTGAACGAGTCCAAAATAAGACATGGTGGAAGAGCTACCAGCTGCTGAAGAAACAAATGGAGAAGAAGAACAACCACACAAACAATGAGAGACAACTCTTCCACGGCACCGGAGCAGAGAAAATCGATCTCATCAACAAACACGGCTTCAATCGCAGCTACGCAGGACAACATGGTGAGTAAACCCATTAATGCTCATAAAACGGGAAATACTTTAATAAAGTATAGGAAAAGTTCAAACCTTTATTTAAGTCGCATGGACAGAGACTTAAGGCAAAGGTTCATACAGTAGGCTCACAGACCATGTATGTTGAAAGAGTTTCTATTATGAGTTTCTTCTACTTACTGAATAATGTGATGCAGTCATTTGTTTAAGTACAATCTAAGTAAGAAGTTTGTATCTTTGTCATCGTAAACAACATTCCTGCAGATCCTTAAGAAGTGTTAAAGCATCAAATGTAGTAATAGAAAAACACATGACCTTAATTGGTATTCAATGTCTTTAATCAATCTTTCAAAAGTCTTAAAATGCTCTAACCACTTCAGCACGAGCACCCCACGTTATGTTTATTTTGTTACAAATGAATAATTATGGATGCGGTCCACTCGTAATTGAGTATTTTTAAATTGTGGTATTGGTACTGACTGAGAACTTCTTTTGTGTTTTTTTTCTGTAGGTAGGATGCATGGTGATGGCTCCTACTTCTCTGTGAGCGCGGCCTACTCGAAAGGCTTTGCCCCGGCCGACACAAACCAACACAGGCGCATGTACATGGCCAGGGTCCTTATTGGTGACTTCACCAAGGGACTAAAAGACATGAAAGCCCCACCCCCAAAGGGAAATGCTACAGATCTGCACGACTCAGTTGTTGATAAAATTCCAGGTCCAACCATGTTTATCATCTTCAATGACTACCAGGCTTACCCAGAATACCTGATTACATTTACCTGAAATCCCATCAATGCATGCCCAACCGGGCAACCGGTAGCCTGGCTCCGCCCGCCCGCCTACTTCCGGCCAAATTTTATTTTCCCTTCAGTAGTCAGTCTGGGTGTACAGCCCATTTCCCAGTTTTGCCGGAGATTCGACAGCCGGTCCAATCAGCGAACAGAGCGAGTGGCTGAGAACGATGACGTCGAAGTCGCGCTCCAGTTTCAGTTGCCAGAAGCCGGCTCATGACACACGTGACGACCAAACGTTATGCGATTGGTTGGCTAATCCAGAGTGGCACTGGGCAGATCCAATGGGTTTTAAACTTTGACAGACACCTGGCTCCATGAGTGAACGTTTGCCAATTACAGCACTGCCAGACCTTCTGTACAAATGAAATGAAGTACGATGGTCTGGTAGCACCAGGCTAGGCAACCGGGAGGCTCCGCTGAAATTCTTGAATAATAAAAAAAAACAAAAACATATTTCTTATTTATTTATTTTTTAATCGCCAAATACACGTAATCTATCTATGGTCTATTTTCATATTTAACTGGTGCTAATTATTACATTAACGCTAATTTTTGTGCGCGTAGTGTCTGCTACGTTGCATCTCTCCTCTCCTCTCTGCTCCGTTTTGTGAAGGGGGGGCGGGGCTCCACTGCCGATACACACACACCCAGAGAGGTAGAGAAGAGAACTACACGCAGTAGGTTGATGTGACAGAAAGTCCAAAAGCCAACGAGTACATTATAAATGGAGTGAAGTCGACCCCGACCGTCTGAAAAGCAGCGAAAATATCCACGTTTTTTAAACGCATTAATCTAGTAGTAGCGAGGATGCTAACGTTAGCTCTGCTGCTAGTAGCCTACTACCAGTTAATGTGCAGTTCAACACAAACATCAGCAACAGTTATCAGAGGAGCATCTCTACAGCCTGCATAGATCTCAATAAATGGCCCAGAGGTGTCTGACTTCACATACCATGAGGCAGTGAAAGCTTAAAAGTAAGCTACTGGAAAAGTGTTCAAAACAGCCTGGCCTGAGCCAAATTTTGAGATTTTGAATCAAATCACTCATACACACATTAAAATAATAGCCTATAGTGAAAAAAAAACAACTTTAAAACAGATTGTTGTAGGCCTAAAAAAATGTTTGCAGAAAAAAGTTTTAAAGAATTGCTGTTGTAAAAGGAATAAGATAAAATAAATAAAAATAAGTGTGCTGTTAAAGTTCTTTACATGATTTGTTTGCATAAAACATGTCTCGTTTGCAGTTATTGTCGGTTTAGAAACAAAAAAAATTACAAATGTTCCAACTCAAATAATATTTGAATAATAGCCTCCACTTTCAGTATGACCCTTAACTCATCTATAATACTGTCCATGATTTCTTTATACATTGTCAATAAAGAGCAAATATAACAATTATTTGAACACGACTAATAGAAAAAAAATTGTATAGGGGCCAGTAAAAATTGACTTCGGGCAAGTAGAATTCAGATCCACTTGCCCGACCGGGCAAGTGAAAAAAAACCTTAGCGTTGAGCCCTGTAGCCTAATATATCTTGAAGGGGCAGTTGCAAGTTTCTCGATTTTTCTTGATTAATTTTCCAAAATTGCATGAATAACTGTAGAAGAAGGCATCACACTGTTTCTGAGTTTAATATAATCATTTTCCTTCATCTCCATCATTGTGTTTCTTGTTTTGATGTGCAATATTGTTTGAAAAACTGATTAATAAAGGAACACTCCAAGAATTTAGGAAATTCTCTCATTGTTTTTTTAACAGAAAGTAAAATTTGAAGTATCTTGGCGTTCACATGAGTTTTTATCTGTCAGCAGCACCATGAGCTTCACATTTTAATCCTCCAGCCCAGAGCTAGAATCAGTTATGCGTTGGTGGAAACGGGGCATGAGGGCGCTCTGTAGCTTAGCGGGTAGAGCATGTAACATGTTGGCTCAGTGGTGGTGGTCGTCGCAGTGGTCTTGGTTTCGAAATACTGGTATTGATAAAAATAGATTAAATAATAATGGTCAAACTAAATAAAATTCAAAAAGGCTCAAGATGTTCACATACTTTAAAGCAGCACTGTAGTACTCATTTTATAGTACAACAACTACCATGTTGACTTGGCCTTCTCAGCCTGTTGCACCTTTTCAATGAAAATATAATGTTTACACTACTTTACATAGAGTATTAAATTGTTGCTTTTGTTCTTACAATGGTTTACATTTGAATACACAGACATGACGACCTAAACAATAAAAATAGAAAAATATGCACAAAACTGTTTTTTACATTTTAATGTGTCAAACTCTTTGCTTTTATTTATTATACACAGGTGACATTCAAATGCAGTTTTGTGTTTGACCACTAGGTGGAGCATTGACACAGAAAATGCTTAGGTAATCACTGGGAGGTACAGGTTTGTGGAATTGGGAGAGATGTCTTAATGGTTGAGGCCCATTAAGTGAGGGTTACAGTAGGCCTAATGGGTAAAACTGAGTGGGTGTAATCAAACATTTCCAGTGAGGTGTCTGTTAAAAGAGTTTGATAGAGGCAAAAACAAATGTGATTTTTTTTTGCCATTGTAAATTATTGGACTATAAAGCTGGGTATGGAACAGGGAAGTATAGTAGAAGAGCGTACTGCATTAGCTGGTTACCTATGCCCTATTATTGGGTGATGCCTGAACTGAATATTGAGCTTGATTTTCTTCAAGCAGGGGGTGGGTGGTGAGCATGTGGATCACTTTGTCAAAGAGCTTTAAGTCAGGTATTCTGAAAAAAAACTTTGAATATCTCCTAATGATCCACTACCTGTACTGTGTGAGCACATGGGAACAAAAAATCCAGTGTTATTATTACACAGCCGAGGCTCTGTCAACGGGCATTATGTTAGCTACAGGGCACCCTTTGTTTACATAACATTTTACAGAGTCTAGGGCAGGCTGTGTTGTAAGACCAGTTACAAGTGCACAGTACTGACAGCAGGTCGTGATTTTGATGAGATATTTAATGATTTTGACAAAGTAATTTTGCATTCCTGTGTAATTTTATGCACCAATTTTAGGAGTCATGTAGACTAAATCTATTACTGAATTAGACCATGGTGGAGATGGCACAGTGTCTGAAATCATTGGTAAATATAGTTAGGGGTAAAAAGGATATATAAATGTTTCTACCCCCTGTACTGTTATTTTTTACCTCTTCAGGGCGTTGTCTGTCTTTCATATCTTTGAGGCAGAAATGTATCTTCTGAATTTCAAGGAGGGCATCCCCCAAGAAAGCTTTGCCTTTGAGTCTGAGGCTTACATCTTATTGGTCACGTTTTGAATAAATAATATTGATTGCACTTGGAATTATTTTAATAAAAAAATGTAAAAAGTTGTTAGTAGCCAGAGTCGCTCTATGGCGCCTCCCAGAGGTTAGAATAGGCTAAAGAGAGGATGCGAGCCATCTGAAAGGCTTCAGCAATGGAACTTTTGAACATGGACCACTTGGGTTCAATGCCCCCAACCTCCACAGGGGGGCTAGAAAAGCTCTGCCAGAGGTGCGAATTAAAGATCTCTTGAACAGGGGCCTCCGCCAGACGTTCCCAGTTCACGCGCACTACCTGTTTGGGCTTACCAGGTCTGTCCAGAGTCTTCCCCCACCCTTTGACCCAACTCACAACCAGATGGTGATCAGTTGACAGCTCCGCCCCTCTCTTCACCCGAGTGTCCAAAACATGCGGCCTCAGATCAGATGATACGATGACGAAATCGATCATTGACCTTCGGCCTAGGTTGCTCTGGTACCATGTACATTTATGAGCATCCTTATGTTTGAACATGGTGTTCGTTATAGACAAACCATGACCAGCACAGAAGTCTAACAACAAACGACCGCTCGGGTTCAGATAGGGGAAGCCGTTCCTCCCAATCACGCCTCTCCAGGTGTCTCCATCATTGCCCACGTGCGCGTTAAAGTCTCCCAGCAGCACTATGGAGTCCGCTACCGGAGCCCCATGCAGGACTGCGTTCAGGGTCTCCAAGAAGGCAGAATACTCCGAACTGCTGTTTGCTGCGTTCGCACAGACAACAGTCAGAGTCTTCCCCCCACAACCCGGAGGCCCAGGGAGGCGACCCTCTCGTCCACCGGGGTAAACTCCAACGGAGTAGCGCCCAGCCGGGGGCTCGTGAGTATCCCCACACCGGCCCGGCGCCTCACACCTTGGGCAACTCCAGAGAAGAATAGAGTCCAACCCCTATCCAGAAGTACGGACAGAGTCACACTTCCTCTAACTTGATTATCCATGAGGTCTTTGTGAACCATTCTTAGTCGGGCCCCTCACCTGAGACCACTTTGCCTTGGGAGACCCTACCAGGAGCACTAGGCTCCAGACAACACAGCTCTCAGGTTTACAGGGGCACACAAACCTCTCCACCACGATAAGGTGATGGTTCACGGAAAGAGAGAAAACTCTTTTTTCTATAATTCAATTAAAAAATTAAAACTCTGTTGCAGGTCACAGTTCTGTTTTGTATGAATGAAGCCTGAAACATTATGTGTTCAATCTAGCTTGTCTAAAGCTTTAACATCCCTGTTATTTGTCTCCTTTCAGAGTCCATTCAGAGCGTCGCTGTGGTGTTGGACAATGTTGAAAATTGCGATTCTGCCTTCTCACACGATGCGGGATCATGGCTCTGTGTATTGCGATTCTCGGTTCGATACACATATCGTTACAGCCCTATCCAGTACAAAACGACACAGGAGGACGGCGGCATTAGCCTGTGTCCGCCTGTGAGGACATCTTTTTTCGGACACTTTTACCCTAGCAGCCTCAGGTGAAGAACCAGGCTGACTCTTAACCTTAACACTTTACGTCTCATTTAGGGTTAGGAATTACAGTTATTGGGGGACGAGATCAGCAATTAACCCGGACAAATAACAACAGTCCCCCGCTCGGCTCTACAATATTGAATTAACTTTTTTATTCAATAATCACAATTGCGTTTGCAATTTTTAACGTGATCAGGCATGACATTTACGTGATAAGGGCATATCAGTGTTTATATTTACTTGGTTAAGATTAGAGTCCACCCAGTCCATTTTACCTGCTAAAAATACTTTTTATTTGACTGAAATCACTTTTTATCCCCGGTAGCAGGATTGGATTTTCATAATCTTAAAAGAAATCTAGTTGCCCCGGAATTCCACTGGCTGCGCGTGCGGTGTCCTAAGGTTTTGCTCCGCCGTCCGTCAACAACCACCGGCTCCGTTTTCAGAGCGGGCACGGCAAGCGGCGCCGGACAGCTGTTAGTCGAGGAGTTGCCACGGTAATTCAAAGGGATGGACCCTTGATAATATGATTCTGTATGTGGTATTTAACACAACAACAAATACACAGGTTATTGCTCCCATCCGAATGAGGATAAGAACAGTGGACGCGCTTATGTCTCTGTTTTAGGATTGTTACCCTGCAGTGAACACCTAGTGTCTTATTTTGAAAATGTACCGGATGTTTTATTATTATTTATTTTATTATTATTGTGTTCCTGTCTATCTCGATGTGTTCTGTGCCAAATTGATGCGATGAGCTTGGGCATCCGGCAGAAATAGAAGCAGTGCGTATTTCACTGCATCAGAGAGACGGTGCAGCGGACGTGGTGGACGCTCACGCCCTGACTAAAGTAAAAACCTGACAGTTCCGATGCCGTGCTGGAGCGGAGAAGGAGAGGCAGCCGGTGGAATTCGGCTTTTCAAAATCTCCCTGTCTTTGCAAAATCTTGGTTGTGTGACTGATGTGAGAGGGTGTTAATCTTTAGTCTTTTTAAAATCTTTTAAGGGAGCTTTCACACCTAATTGTTTACATCAAGGTCAGAATAAGAACACCTTTTTAAATCCCCGGTATGGATATGCTTCGCGTAGGTTTGGTTTCTCATTGCAGCCTTGCCAGCACGCTGTGTCCCCCTATACTGGACATTGATGGGTTTGTAGATGGGCGTGCGTCTGACGTCAGCGTTTCTATTCAGTGGTAAAGCCTTTACCAGTTTGAATGAGTGAATGACTGAAGGAAAATGTACAAACAGATTCATTTCCTGCAGCGCTGTATAGTTCAGGCAGCTGCCCAGACAACGCACACCTCCAGCTTTGACTACAGTTGTATAGGCCCAAACATCTTTTTAAAGAAATCGCCCATCTCCTGTCAGCAACCCCCCACTCGCTCCTACAGTTCTCCTGTTCATTTCTCCTCTGTGTGACTGGTGATAGCCGGTCAGGACGTCCTGTATTTGGTCCAAAAGTCTGAACCATCCAAAACCTGCCCTCACACTGGAAACTGAACCATGGTTCAGTATAATCCGGACCGAGACCAGCTCTTTAGGTCGGACCAAACAAGGAAGTTGTGAAAGCCCCCAAAGTCCTCTAGTGTGTGGTAGGCATTCTCTGTTACCGTCAGCACATAAACTATGTACCCAATTAACAAAATGTAAATCACATACAGAATGTTATTTCTACTTCCACATTCTACAAAGCCAGAAGGAAAGAGTGATAATGTTTTTGATTGTGCAGCTCTAACTTCCAGTTCTTCAACTCTCGACTCCTCCATGTGTGTGAAAAGAGCAAAGAGTGAACAGTGCAGACGCGCATGAGTCAACACAGGCAAACAAATGGAACGTTTGAACAGCTTGTTTTCCAGACTGGCTTTGTTACGCGTGATTCCTTTTTGGACACATATGTCCACACAGCAGGAAGTGCCTGGGAAAAGTCAACACATAGCACAATACTCCCCTCCCCTGTCCCAACTTGACAGGTCACCAGTAAACAGTACATTTTGTTTAAACAGTTCCCATCACGCTTCTTCTCAGCAGGCATCAAGATGATGTGAACTTTACAGAGACTCAGGACAACACAATGGCTCAGGGAAATGGTGTCATTGCACAGGTTTTTCTGTGAAAGCCCAGTCCTGGATTCTAATGTACATGTAGCATATAGGCAGGGATAATAAGAGAAGAAATTATGTACAGTATAACAAAGCAGTGCTAAACCAGCTTTGGTTTTGTTTTAAGTAAGGTCAAATACTTCTATGGGCTACATGAGTTTGATTCTTTATTTTCTGATACGCATTGTCTTGTTGAAGTCATCTTGGAAATTAAATATGGGAGGGATAATTACAGGGCAGATACCCCAGTAAGGGACCAGCTAAGCCCTGCAGATACAATAACTGAAAAACAATTTGGTAAATGGGATATTTCTGAACACATTTATTTCTTGAAGATGATGGTTCACCACTAATCTTTTAGATTTTATTAATCCATTGGATACTTCTTAACTTGTTTTTTCTTTGCTCGATGCGGGCAAATAATTTGACCCTTCTGAAACAGAGACACTTTTTTTTAATCCACGACCAAAGCATATTTCTTCCTTCTTTTTTAGGAAATAAGAAGCTGTACACTCAATCACTAAGGGTTAAATAGCTTGTTGCCAACTGAAACATATTAACAACTGCTGTTTCTATCCAATGGAGGGCTCTTACCTATTTGGTTAGTTAAACCAGACATTAGCTCAGGTGGTGGAGCGGGTTGGCCAAGATCCAGAGGTTGACGTTTCGATCTGCTCTGCCATCTGTGTCATGGTTGTTGTGTCCCTTGAGCAGACACTTCACCCACCTTGCCTGGTGTGAATGTGTATGACTGCTGTATGTTTGAGGTGGTCTGAGGGCCGTAGGCACTGAATGGCATGCCTTCCGTCATTCTGCCCCCAGGGCAGCTGTGGCTACTATGGTAGTTTACCACCACCAGAATGACTGTGTGAATGAATGGAACCTGGAGCCCTAAGCATCTCGGAGTGCCTTGAAAAGCGCTATATAAAACTAAGATATTATTATTATTATTATTATTTAAATCCAGGTGGTGACTGTGGTAGCAGATTTTGCATATGATATATCTCTGGACTCAAATGTTGGAATACTTAATAATGCAATAGTAAACATTTGCTATTATCTAGTATAGACCTTAGTGCAATGATATATTGAATGTGGTTTTAGTTGTAAACTGAAATGTAGATTCCTCAAATGCGTATCCAACAAACCACTCAGACGGGCCACACCTCTCCTATTGTACCATGCTTTAGAAATTCCCCTGTGCCATCTTCAAACTGCCCCCCCCCACCATTCCCCCTCACATGACTGGCCACATTGAGAACATTGCATTGTTGTTATGGTGAACTGAAGCCATTGTTGTATCTCAACCTACCTGTCTCCCTACCTGTCTCCCTACCTATCTCCCCAGCCTCCTCAAGCATCTCCCCCTCCTCTTGTAATACAATTTAGCCGTCTTCCCCCACCCAGCTTCCTTAAGTATGTATATTGAACCTGTCTACCTGTCTCCTTCCTGCCTCCTACAATGTCCTTAAATAGCTCATGATTTTAAGAGAACATTGTCACTGTTTGCTTCATACCCACGTGTGTTGGAAACGGTGACCACTCCGCGGAGTTTTCTTGCTTATTGATTGAAAATAAACCTTTTGCTACTACGACATATCACTCTGCTTGATTTTCTCACCACATGACCCCTTTGTCCAGGCAGTGTATTTGATAGTATTATTTTAAATGCTTGTTTCACTGAACAGAAAATAAAGTAAACTATTCAAAGTGTTAAACAAATATATTGAAAGTACTGGCAGTATTTTTATGTCCTTTTATTTATTTTTGTTGAATGAGATTTTGGACTATGGGCGCTTGGTTTAATTGTGCCAATATATAAAAAGAAAGGTGACATGGGAGACTGAAACCCACATAATCCGGCCTTTTCTTTAGATGCCCTAGATTTTTTTTTTTTTTTAACCCTGTTAAATCAGGGCTGTAGTTTTCCATATCTCTCTCTTTTTCTCTCATTGGCACACACACACACACACACACACACACACACACACACACACACACACACACACACACACACACACACACACACACACACACACACACACACACACACACACTTTCTTGCAAAAAACAAAACGTGACAGTTTTGCCATTAACAGTTCCTCTGTCGTTTCAATGTTGTTTTAAATCTCCACAGCAAATGCAACATCAATAGAGATAGGGCTTGCAGGTCCGCCGTAAACACTAGAGCTTGCAAGAGGGAGCATTTCCATGAGGCGGTCGCTGCACAGCAGTTTGTCACCCATAGTGTGATCCATAGATATTATTATATATACACTGTAAAATGGATGTAGCATCTGGGCTGATCCCAGCATTTGAGAGAGGTGCAACAGCGGCTAGCTGTCACTCAAGAGGCCGTGCCCCTAATTATTCATACATTTTAACCCCCAATATAATAAAAACTAGTCTGCTAGAAAGGAATTCACCCCTCTCAGTGTTGTCATGGATATATGAACTAAACATACAGACTATTATGTTTTTTTGCACCAGGCCTTAAATAGGTTTGATAATGCTGTGAAAACGGCATATTTAACATTGGAGTCAACGAAAAATTGCTCTGTTTTGCAACCTGCCCCTAGTGGCTACTGCAATTTTTGTCACTTCCGCATTGGATGCTGGCAGAAGTCGCTGCCAGAACCGCTGGCAGAACTCACTGGGGTGGGGGCTTGGTGTGAACAAGTCAGTAAGGGCTTAGGACTGTCCCTCTGTCACATCATCAAGTCCATCAGGGCTCTTTGTGGCTGAATCCAAACCAACATGCAGACTTCAGTGGACTTAAGGACTTAGCGGGCATGTCCCCAGGGAAGTCATAAAGTCTTATAGGGATTGTCAAAGCAAAGAGGGCAGACTACTTGGACTTCATCATTGACCACAATGCATTGCAGTTAAAACAAAAACCGACAACAACTTGGAAAGACCCCACAACACGTCCACATCAGACAGTTAATCTTTAAAGAGCCTCGGCTGTGAAGAATACAGTAAATGTAAAATATAAAGTCCGAAGCAAACAATATAGTTTGCGCATGTTTTTTTATTTTTATATTCTCTGGTGGGGCAAAGGGCATCTTGGGAAAGTTAAGCTTGATCCTGTTTTTCTTTTCATAAATAATATTTTATTTCTAAAAATCTACACTGAGTTAATCATGAGAAAGTTAGGAATGAAAATATATTGGTTATGTGGTCATGACATCATTTCTGGGGGCGTGGTCTACCCATATTCAGCAGCATTGAATTTAGATGAACAGTCAAATGGCATAGCGTTTAGTTATTATGTTAGTAAATTATGTTAATGCTGGGGTGGAGGATTTGGGGAGAAAATGGCAGTTGGGCTAGAGATTTGAATCCAAATAACTCAATCGCTCCACTTGTTCTCTTTGGTCCCTCCCCTGTGGTCCCTCCCTGACACGCTCTACACCAACAAAGTTGTGCCAAAGTGAATGGACAGTCCCAACAGCCAATAAGAACAGAGAATCGGAGCCTCGCTCTGGTCAAAGTGTCAGCTCATGTTAACTTTGACCAATCATAAATCACATACCCCAGCTTTTAGGTCATAAAAATCTAACAAATGTATGGATGTTTGTAATGTGTATATGTAACACCGAGAGGATGATTACAGTTTATATTATTTTTGAGATTCGGATTCCCCGGCAAACCAACACAGGCAAAATGACACCCTGAAGCAGTTCTTATAAAAATATATACTTTATTATTCTATTTTAAAACACAAGCTTGTTTGCTCAATAGCCTCTTAAAAAAGGACAGAATTATCTAAAAGCAAGGTCTTTTCGGTTGTCCAAGGTTCTATACCAGGGGGAAATCCCAAGTTCAGTCCAGTCTGGAACAGCTTTGCTCCAATCCGGAGGTCCAGCGCCAGGGATTCCTGGGGGCCGCTCCGCTTGCGCCAGCGATTCCTAGGGGCCGCTCCGCCACTGTCAGACAGACATGAAGATCAATGTGTGCCTTGCAGTGCGGTACATTTAAAAACACATTCACTCTCTGGGTTGGGATGTCACGAGCCCATCAACCAGTGCAGTCGTCTCACCGCTCCGCCGTCGCCTCCTGGATCGACACCTCAACTAAACCATATAGGAACCCAGGAATCAACAGCTGCTTCTTGTGTCTAAATATAAAAGGCACACACACACACACACCAAGGGAGGAAGAGACCCCTTTCCTTTAGTTGGACGATATGCGATTGGTTGGCTAATCCAGAGTGGCACTGGGCAGATCCAATAGTTTTAAACTTTGACAGACACCCGCCTCCATGAGTGAACGTTTGCCAATTACAGCACTGCCAGACCTTCTGTACAAATGAAATGAAGTACGATGGTCTGGTAGCACCAGGCTAGGCAACCGGGAGGTTCCGCTGAAATTCTTGAATAATAAAAAAAAATCATATTTCTTATTTTTTTTTTTTAATCGCCAAATACACGTATTCTATCTATGGTCTATTTTCATATTTAACTGGTGCTAATTATTACATTAACGCTAATTTTTGTGCGCGTAGTGTCTGCTACGTTGCATCTCTCCTCTCCTCTCTGCTCCGTTTTGTGAAGGGGGGGCGGGGCTCCACTGCCGATACACACACACGCAGGCTGTGTCTTGATTCAGGGGTTGCGGTCTTGGAACCGGCCTCGTAGGCTGCATTTGAAGACCGGTCCAAAAGCGGCGCGAGAAGGCTGTCCCATTTGCAAGGCTCCTTGCAAGGCTCCTCATATGCGGTCGTGAAATGCAGCCTTCGTTTCACGGTTTTGAAGGCTGCATCAGATGTATCCTTCGTGGCCCAACATATCCCATGATTCATTGCGTTTTTTTCAGAGATGGCATACAATAAAATAAAAATTAACAAAACAGCAACGTGTTGCTCCATCTTCTTAACTTTTATATTCCTTTCTTTTTTTCTTGTACTTTTTTTTCTTTTCGTCTGGTAGGCAACTTCTTTTTCCTTTTTCCTCCATTGACAGGGCTGTCTCCGTTGGCAGCAATCAGGGTTGCTAGGCAGCACAGGAGCGGCAAAGTCAGCACTGCAAGGTAACGGCTTGTTACGTAAACCAGAAATGCTCGTAAACGGAGACCTGCGGAGACCGTCCCGTTTAACAAGGCTCGTTGGCCTCAAAACCGGCCTTAAAATCGGCCTTTAAAGGCTGTGTCTTGATTCAGGGGTTGCAGCCTTGGTAGGACGCAGTCTCGCGGTCTATGAAGGCTATAGGAATAAGGTAAAATAAATAAAAATAAGTGCTGTTAAAGTTCTTTACATGATTTGTTTGCATAAAACATGTCTCGTTTGCAGTTATTGTAGGTTTAGAAACAAAAAAAATTACAAATGTTCCAACTCAAATAATATTTGAATAATAGCCTCCACTTTCAGTATGACCCTTAACTCATCTATAATACTGTCCATGATGTGTTTATACATTGTCAATAAAGAGCAAATATAACAATTATTTGAACACGACTAATAGAAAAAAATTGTATAGGGGCCAGTAAAAATTGACTTCGGGCAAGTAGAATCCACTTGCCCGACCGGGCAAGTGAAAAAAAACCTTAGCGTTGAGCCCTGTAGCCTAATATATCTTGAAGGGGCAGTTGCAACTTTCTCGATTTTTCTTGATTAATTTTCCAAAATCGCATGAATAACTGTAGAAGAAGGCATCACACTGTTTCTGAGTTTAATATAATCATTTTCCTTCATCTCCATCATTGTGTTTCTTGTTTTGATGTGCAATATTGTTTGAAAAACTGATTAATAAAGGAACACTCCAAGAATTTAGGAAATTCTCTCATTGTTTTTTTAACAGAAAGTAAAATTTGAAGTATCTTGGCGTTCACATGAGTTTTTATCTGTCAGCAGCACCATGAGCTTCACATTTTAATCCTCCAGCCCAGAGCTAGAATCAGTTATGCGTTGGTGGAAACGGGGCATGAGGGCGCTCTGTAGCTTAGCGGGTAGAGCATGTAACATGTTGGCTCAGTGGTGGTGGTCGTCGCAGTGGTCTTGGTTTCGAAATACTGGTATTGATAAAAATAGATTAAATAATAATGGTCAAACTAAATAAAATTCAAAAAGGCTCAAGATGTTCACATACTTTAAAGCAGCACTGTAGTACTCATTTTATAGTACAACAACTACCATGTTGACTTGGCCTTCTCAGCCTGTTGCACCTTTTCAATGAAAATATAATGTTTACACTACTTTACATAGAGTATTAAATTGTTGCTTTTGTTCTTACAATGGTTTACATTTGAATACACAGACATGACGACCTAAACAATAAAAATAGAAAAATATGCACAAAACTGTTTTTTACATTTTAATGTGTCAAACTCTTTGGTTTTGCTTTTATTTATTATACACAGGTGACATTCAAATGCAGTTTTGTGTTTGACCACTAGGTGGAGCATTGACACAGAAAATGCTTAGGTAATCACTGGGAGGTACAGGTTTGTGGAATTGGGAGAGATGTCTTAATGGTTGAGGCCCATTAAGTGAGGGTTACAGTAGGCCTAATGGGTAAAACTGAGTGGGTGTAATCAAACATTTCCAGTGAGGTGTCTGTTAAAAGAGTTTGATAGAGGCAAAAACAAATGTGATTTTTTTTTGCCATTGTAAATTATTGGACTATAAAGCTGGGTATGGAACAGGGAAGTATAGTAGAAGAGCGTACTGCATTAGCTGGTTACCTATGCCCTATTATTGGGTGCTGACTGAACAGAATATTGAGCTTGATTTTCTTCAAGCAGGGGGTGGGTGGTGAGCAGGTGGATCACTTTGTGAAAGAGCTTTAAGTCAGGTATTCTGAAAAAAAAACTTTGAATATCTCCTAATGATCCACTACCTGTACTGTGTGAGCACATGGGAACAAAAAATCCAGTGTTATTATTACACAGCCGAGGCTCTGTCAACGGGCATTATGTTAGCTACAGGGCACCCTTTGTTTACATAACATTTTACAGAGTCTAGGGCAGGCTGTGTTGTAAGACCAGTTACAAGTGCACAGTACTGACAGCAGGTCGTGATTTTGATGAGATATTTAATGATTTTGACAAAGTAATTTTGCATTCCGGTGTAATTTTATGCACCAATTTTAGGAGTCATGTAGACTAAATCTATTACTGAATTAGACCATGGTGGAGATGGCACAGTGTCTGAAATCATTGGTAAATATAGTTAGGGGTAAAAAGGATATATAAATGTTTCTACCCCCTGTACTGTTATTTTTTACCTCTTCAGGGCGTTGTCTGTCTTTCATATCTTTGAGGCAGAAATGTATCTTCTGAATTTCAAGGAGGGCATCCCCCAAGAAAGCTTTGCCTTTGAGTCTGAGGCTTACATCTTATTGGTCACGTTTTGAATAAATAATATTGATTGCACTTGGAATTATTTTAATAAAAAAATGTAAAAAGTTGTTAGTAGCCAGAGTCGCTCTATGGCGCCTCCCAGAGGTTAGAATAGGCTAAAGAGAGGATGCGAGCCATCTGAAAGGATTCTCTTTGCCTTTCTCCTCATCCTTTCTTTAAAAAGTTTAGGCTTTTGTGGTTTTCAAACTGTTTTGCTTGCTATTGACAATTTGAGTGACATAGGCAAGAAAACAGTGTGCTTATAAGAAGCTTCCACCTGAATAATTTCAAAATGTCACCATGTAGAGAACACAAAAGAAATAGAAAAAAAGTATGACCACATAAAACAAACAACTAAAAAAGTATAAAACCACAGAAACAATGAGAATAATACCAGCCGATAGTGTCAAATAAAAAATAAATTTAGTTGTTGCCATGTTTATCTTATATCAGTGAGTCAGCTTCCTTGAACTAGTTGGTTTCGTGAAAAACGAAAGTGAAAGAGTTCCGAAGCATTACAATCTCTAGGCCAGACTCGTGTCAGTTTGTCGGTGAGTTTGTACTGAACGGCAGCAATGGAGGAACCGGAGTGTCCGCCTGTGACCGTGGAGGGCGACTGGAGCCCGGCGCAAACCAAATCCATGAAGAACAAACTGCTGCTTTACTTCCAGAGCAAGAGGAAATCTGGCGGGGGAGACTGCAGAGTGGAGACCGACGACGGAGCTCCGAAAGCGGCTGTTTACTTCAAGTCCGCGGAGGGTAGGCCTACGTTGTTCCGCAAATATCACAGATCACAAACTAAGGCCAACTTTAAACTATTTCAGATAGTCCCACAAACAAAGGGACGTCGAGTTTCAAAGAAAGTTATAATAAAACTGAAAACTGTCAAAACTAAGTTTTTAAATCAAATACTAAAATATTGATTTAAATCTGCTTCTTTCTGAAAACTTAACAACGTTCATTTGGATTCAATAATTTTGATCGGATTGGATCATTAAATTGGTTAATAAAAACTTTATTATTTTATCAACTGACTTCCCAGCATGCAGTTCACCTACAGTTGCCTGCCACGGCCACTACCTGTTATTGTTCAGATGAGGAGTCTCAGTAAAAGTCAAGAGTGAATAACATGTATTGACAACGACAAATTAAAATAATGGAATATTTTTATAGAAAAAACAAGCTTTGAACACAAAATCTACTCAAGGTTCAAGGTTTTTATTATTGTCCCAAGAGGGCAAATTTGTTCACAGCAAAGGAGGTAGTGGCTAAAAACACACGGCAATACAAGACAACAATGGACACAAAACACAACAGTATGTACACAAACCTGAGGAGTCAAAAGTGCTTAATACAAATAAAGTGCCAAGATATAAGGTGCCTGCATAAAGTGCTATGTGCCATAAGCAGCAGCATCATCAACAATGAAAGCACCATTAACATTTAAAGTTGCTGTTAGCAGTTGGTATGTCATGATTATCACTGACCAAAATGGCTCTAAAATATTCTCACTTTACCTGACGATTAGAGACACAGAAACTAATGTTTCTATGGCATCACTGATAGGCAAATCTCTTTTTTGGTGTCTGTGAAAAACAATCAAACAAATGATTCAAATGTTATGATAAATTATAAGATCCCACCCCCCCTCATTAGTATCTTTTCGCTGTCCGAGACCGGCCCGCGACACAAAACTTAATTAGTCCATGCAGGATTGTAAAAATATGAATGAGAGTCATGGAGTTGGTGTAATGTCAACTCTTAGAAAGAAAGACAGTGAGGTCATTTCAAACCTTTTAGGTGTTATTTCATTTGGGAACTTTGTATAATTATATCTGGGAAACTGACGATGACACAAATGTTTTATGTGATTCCAGTGAGAGAGAGAGTCCTCGCCAAGAAAAACCATGAAGTCGTCATCGCAGAACAAACCATCAAGCTACGTCTGACCTCTGCATCAGTGAGTAGAGAAAAAGATTTACAGATTTAAATCCAAGGAGTTGTGTGTCTCAGTTTAACCATCAATATGTTACAGTCACATTCATATTAATACCCAAGTGAACAATGTGATCATCCAGGATATTTGATTGTTATGTTTTAAAAAAAATGTTTTTTAAAGATTTTTCCCATCAGGACGATGAAGCCTGGTTAGAGCGTGTGATGAGAGAAATACATATAGTGTGATGAGAGATACTGTATATCATATTGTATTTATCTTGCATAATACTATAGTGACATATTTCATTCCTGTTTTGATACTGTCTGCATTCCCTTAGACTTACACTGTCTCATAGCCCCCTCCCAACCTCACATGATCGGCCAATCCAAACAAACACACTGCTTTGTTGTGACTATGTCCAAGGAGCCACCAGACCTTGGAGCAACTATTCTTTGATTAAATACTCTGCTTGTTATACAGTTTAAGATCTTATTTTTGTCTTCACAGTTAAATGATTAACTGCTCAAGAAAATGATTCATACAGATGAGATTATTATGCACCAGTGCAGTGCTGCATTTTGCCTCCAGTTTGTTTTGTGGTCCCACAGTAGCTTTTGAAAACTAGGAAACTTCTCTTTGATTGGTTAGAAGTTTCATTTAGGGTAAACTTCTGAAATTAAATCACAGTGTAGAACAAGAGCAAACTCCTGTTCTAATCCAGAAATAGATTAACAGCACTTTGAAATTTCACAGACAACAACATTGGTCTATCTCTGTCATTGTTAGGCAAATAGACTGCACACTTATAATGCCTTTTTACACAAACGCTTTATATAGTTTGTCTCATTCACACACACTTATACACCGATAGCAGCAGCTACTACGGAGGGTAAAAGCTTACCATGGGGAGCAATTTGGGGTTCAGTGTCTTTTGGACAGGGGACACTTGGACATGTGGCAGGGAGAGAGAATTCTCACACATAGCCCCCCAGATTTTTACATTGTTAGCATTTATCACTTTGGGGGGGAATGGTCGGTTAGAGAATGAGGCACTATTCACTAATCCTCTGTGTGAATATCTGCCTGGACGCAGCGGGAAGGTGGACTTTAACAACCTATTCACCTGTTGTTGCTATTTTTAGACTTTGACTGGGTGTGTTTCTTTAATAACTGGGCTGACTGGCATATCAACCTGCTGCACACACATTATAGGCGATCTTATGATGACAGTTGACAGAGCCTAGGCTGACTTTTAACACAAGATTTTTTTCAGCACACACACAATGGATAGGTTTTGAGTAGATTTTCACTGATTTTGACAAAAAGTGATTTTGACAACAAGTGTTCTCCAGAATCACTGACTCCACCTTTAAATAGGTCGAAACAAACGGCTCTGTAGTTTTATAGACTGAGGTTGAACATTAACACACTGAGCTGCTGTAAAACCTTTTATATTGCAGACATGTTGACGTTTGCATATGTCTGACAGTCAGTGTCATTCTGGATGCATTTAAAAAGCATTTAAAAGCTGTTGTTTTTATTTTAATAATATATTTGTACAAATAAACTTTTTGTGAAACCAAAAGAAATTGAGTATTAAAGAAAAGGCAGATTTCCTGGTTTATTTATGTATATGATGCTGCATTTCCCCCCTCAATACAAATAATATTAATGATTAATAAATTATAGTTTATTTATCTGCACCTTCAAATAAGGGAGATCTTGTGCCAGAAATATTTAGTGAGACAGAAAAGCATAATGTTTTTAACCTTGAGCCGTTTTCAGTCCACATGATTACAGGTTTTATACTTTTTTATGTTATTAAAGTACGTGTTTTGTTTTCACTTCCCAGACTCCGCAGTCAGAAGCTGAACCAGGAAAGGGAACAGCGGCAGGTAAAACTTTCTGGGAAATTTGACAAAGAGTTTTGTTTTTTTGCTAAAACTGTTTTGAAAAGGGATTTTTAGGTTTGGTTTCAAGAGTTTCCTTTTTCCAGGGCTGTAATACATACAAAAAACAAAAAAACTAAATGTAAAAGAGTCTAATCTCTCATACATAGGAGGTGAGTACTGTAAGGTCCTCCCTATCTTCAGCATTGAGCCTCTCATTTTACAGTGATAAACATCGTATCTCAGGTGTATTTTCTTTTTCTCTGTATGGAGGTATGTTTAGGGCAGCAAACCAGTCTGAGATTCAGTGGAATGCCACATTATCCTTGACAACTACAAAAACAGGAGAGTTTCCTGCTCTTCGATTTCTATCCTGGCTGTAAAGAAAATAATTATAATATTTTATTTTCAAGTTTTGTGCTTTTAGCTAAAATTCAATGAGCAATTTATTTTACATATTAGTCATATTCTTTGTAATATTCTTCCACAATTTCAATAAGGTAAATGTAGAATCAAATATTTTGTTTTGAATGTGTTCCTAAGTGTTTTGAAAACAGTGTCTTAGCAATTGATCATTTTGCCAGAAATACAGTGTTTTGCAGGTTGTTGTCTATGAATGGTAGAAGAGCTCTTGAGTTTTGGTCAATGAGGTTTCTGACTGCATTTTGTGTGAAATGAATGAAAAATGAAACACAGTTTGGAACACATGGACTTCTGTAGTGCACACTGTGCTTTAGCAATCGAAAAAAACTGTAAAAAAGTAGAACTCTGTTGCAGGTCACAGTTCTGTTTTGTATGAATGAAGCCTGAAACATTATGTCTTCAATCTAACTTGTCTGAAGCTTTAACATCCCTGTTATTTGTCTCCTTTCAGAGTCCATTCAGAGCGTTGCTGTGGTGTTGGACAATGTTGAGGACAACTTGTCCAGAGACCTGCTGTCGATGCTGGTGGAGAACATCTCCGGTTTGGACGAGAGCGGCCACAGTCTGGAGATCATCTGGGAAACCAACAAAGCCGTGGTCACCTTTAACAGCCCTGCAGGTAGGAACGGACACTAGATTACAGTAAATAGGCTGATCCACATAACTGCTGTGAAGACTTGCAGTTCCAGACCATTTTTCATTTGATCCTGAACTGTTAGATGAGAAGTAAGCAATATGGTCCTTTTAGCTAATGTCATGTCTGTGACTGCGGTTAGCAGTCTCCTGCCTTGTTCCTACGACGAGGAACCAGCAACTTCACCTCCTCCTTTAAGCACTTTGTAAAGTTAATTTCAATATGAGCTGTTTTAGTCTTAGAAGAGTAACCTGGAGTGTTTTGCAGATGTGGAGAAGTTCCTCACTGTGAGTAAGTCCAACCAGAAGCTGCAGAAATACAAACTGACGGCTCGGCCGCTGGAGGCAGCAGTGAGCGTCCGGTTGGAGAATCTTCCTCCGACTTTGGTTAAAGGTACAGCAACCGTTAAATCACTGTTTCTGTTTCAGTCCAAAGTTTTCCTGTTTTCCTCTATATTTCTGATGAACAGGGTGATTTTCTATAAAATGATGGTGTTTGTTTAAAACATTTTCAGTTATTATTGGCATGCAACCATACTTTTTTAGCACATTTTATTCCATTCACCTCTTTATTACATCCAAGATTTCCGTTTCTGTTTCCCGGAAGAAATACTTGCGTGATCAACAAGTGGTAGCAGTAATGAAGCAATAAACCATATGCCATGAGTGCAGTTACCATTACCGCTCATTGATTTTAGCCTTGTGAGACTTACAACTGAGGTTTTTGGTGAGGTGTAAGCTGAAAGTCCTTATATTCAAATTCTGAAGTTGTTTCTTGTTGTTGTTCTGCAGTGAAAGTGTCCCACAGGTAGAGAGAATTTGAATTTTCCCTCACATTTGTCACTCAGATTTCTTATGTTGTTGTGGTTTAAAGATTTCTATATTATTTTCTGATTCCTCTCCAGACATGTTGGAGCTGTACTTTGAAAATACGTGGACCCTGCCAGACAATATCGTCATGATCCCAACTGAGCAGGCTGCCATCATGACTTTCAGTGACCCTAAAGGTTTTTCATGTTGCTTTACTACTGCTGCTTAATCCACTTTGATTTGCTAGAGTGTGTTCCTACTTTAGAAATAATGTCAAATGAAACTGGACTAAAAGATTCAGTCAAGCTCGGGGCTGAAATCAGGAGGATTTCTTAAAGTCCAGTTAACTATGTCCAAAAAAAAGGGGTTTGTGGGAATTTCTGGGGGATTTAAAAAACTATATATGTTTGTAGACATATCAGGAAATGCATGATTCCATTTGCAGAGACTCCAATATGGCGGCCGTCTTGGCTTTTCAAAACCTGGCGACCTTCAAACGTTTGTTTCTTAATATCTTGCCTCCGATATTACCTAGAATTATGATTCCAGTGGCTAAACATGCCTTTTTGGGGGTAGGGAAACCAATGATGCTAGCTAGAAATGGGTACAGTTGATTAGTGGCACACATCAGTATGTGGCACACGGTCAGTATCTTGGATAATGTGTATAATTGAAGATTATGTATGTATGCCACAAATCTTCATGGTAACATTGGAGGGAAAAACAATTTAGCTTGGACACACATTCATAATGTGTGGGAACAAGATAATTAAGTTGTGGCCACAAATTTTCTTTTTAATGTTGTAAGGGGACGGAAGGCAGTCGTCTGTACCCGTGCATTTTGGGTGACCAAGGAAAGGGTTCCTACTCAGGCCGCCGACTACTGTCTTGGCATGCGAACTACAGCGATTTCGGACCGTTTTCCGAAACCATGTGCACAAGTGAAGTTTTCAAAACAATTGAGTCTGAACGTGGAAACTTTTGAAAACGTAAAGGGGAAAACTTGCGTTTTCACCATGTAACAGGGCGCCCAAAAAACTCGAACAAAATTACAAAGGGAACCGGACTATTAGTGCTGAATCCAATGTCATAGTCTTCATCCATGACTTTAATCATCAATAATGTCTAGGTTTATTTCCACGGGCGGCCTTAATGATCTGGGGGCCCGTTTCAAGACCTACTTTATTTTTTGATATCAATGATGATGGTATGAACAATTGTTCACATAATGAAGACTATGTGATGTGTGAAAATAACACATTTTGTGCACGTGGGCATTGTCATGTTGAAACAAGTTTGATAAAAAGTTGGAAAACATTGTTGTCACGTATTCCAAAATATAATTTTTATGCTGTAGCGTTATGATTTATTTTCATTGGAACTACTCAGCCCAGACCAAAAGACCCAAAACAAATGAACAATGAGCAAAAGAACAAGTTTTTCAAATACTTTTGGCCAAACACTTCATAAAAAATACTAAAACTCACAACCACTTACCTGAGCTTTCTTTCTTTATTTCCTGTATTGCTGCAGTTGTTGGGAGCATTTGCCTGAAACAAGACTATGTGATTGGGTCCAGTCCTGTCAAGGTGTATCCTTACTACGAGTCCCTGGGCGACGCCTTGTATGGCAAAGAACGACCCACATGGAAGATGCCCAATCCCTTCACGGAGAAAGTTCACCCTGTTCTCTGTAAATTCCTTCTGGTGGAGAAAGAGTTCAAAAGCATCAATGATCAGATGCGTCCTTTCTTCTGCAGCGTGGACCTCATTGTGGACAGCCCTGAGGTCAAACTCAGCCCTCTCCCGAGCTTTTTGAGGCAGACAGGTCTCACTGCCCAACAAGTAGATAGTTGGATGAGCACCGCCCAAGACGCCTTCCGTCAGCAAATGTCTGAATACAAAGTCTTCGAATGTACAGCAAACGCACCTGCGTGGAAAGTTGCAGAGAAAGACGTCCGTTCGGTTGTCGGGGAAGAAGCCACACTGGAGCTGGATACATCCAAGAGGGTTTTGAACGTGGCAGGTCGAGCTGACAGTATAAACCGAATCAGGGCTCCTGTTGAGAATATTGTTCTAAAGGCCATCAGTCAGATTGAACGGCAGACAAATGGTGTCTCTAAGGTATTGAGTGTGCCCCCTGCAATGTTCTTCATCCTGACGCAGGATGGGTTGCAGAAAGCTGCACTGGACATTTCCCCTGAAATGAATCTTTCCTATGATGAAAGCACCCAGACATTAACTATCTCTGGACTGCCTGATGAGGTTTCTAAGACTAAGTCCTGGATCATGAACAGGAATATGGGAATGCGTAAAAAGCAACTAAATGTCTCATATCTCATAGACTTTCTCATCACAGTGGATCCCATGGACATGTCACAGACACTGTTCACCTCCCAAGGCATCAGTGCCATCTACAGCGTTGAAAGCGGGGGCGTTTTACTGGTGGGGAGTTCTGACAATGTCCTCGTAGATGCAGAGAATAAGATGAAGACGGTGTTGGACCATCAGACTTTGGACGTGGAAGACCAGGAAGTTCTGAAACTTCCCAACTGGATTGATCTGAAACAAAAGCTGCTCGACACCTACAACTCCCCCAAGCAAACAGTGGTCATTCAGAACCAGCCGGGTACAGTAGTCATAATAACAGTGGCAGGCTTTGTGAATCCCGTAAAAGACGTCAGCCGCAGTCTGAAGGAATTTATTGCCAACTACTCTCGAGTTCAAGAAACCATTCGTGTTGAGTCTTCAGCTGTTGTTCAGTTCATTGACAAGAAACAAGACTGGACCAGTATTGCAAAAGCAAATGATGTCAAAGTCCATTTAGATGCAGAGAGGCCAATAATCAAAATCTCTGGGGCATGGGTTCATGTTCAGAAAGCCAAATCCTGCTTTCAGGAACTGACTAGTGTTCTCTTCACTGACAACTTCGTCGTGGACAAACCTGGAGCTAAGAAGTACTTTGAGTCTCTAGGAAGCATGTTTCTGTCTACAATAATGACAGATCTCAGCTGTGTGGTTGTGCTTCGCCCAGAGAATCAAGAGGAAGAGAAACAAGAGAACAATGAGGATGGAAATGCCTTTAGTTGTTGCAAAGTGAAGACCACCAGTGGAGTTCTGGTTTCAGTAAGCCAAGGAGACATCTGCACCTTTAGAGTTGACGTAGTGGTCAATGCAGCTAACGAGGAATTACAGCACATTGGCGGCCTAGCTTTTGCGCTGCTAAAAGCTGCAGGACCAGAGCTTCAGAAAATCAGCAACAACTATGTTTCCAGAAATGGAAAACTACGCACAGGTGAAGCCATCGTAACAGATGCATATAGGCTGCCTTGCAAGTACGTTGTACATGCAGTTGGTCCACGGTTCTTCGACTATGACAAGAAGACGGCAGTGTCACATCTGAAGGTTGCCGTTAATCAAAGTCTGTACCAAGTAGAGAAGTTAAAATGCTCCACCATTGCACTGCCAGCGATCAGCTCAGGTGTTTATGGTTTTCCTGTTGACCTGTGTGCTAACACCATAGCTCAGGCAGTGCGGGAGTATTGCGACAGTCCAAGAAGTCTGGGATCGCTGACTGAGATTCACCTGGTGGACAACAACGTTTTAACAGTGAGAGCCTTGGCCACAGCTATCAACAGCGAGTTTGCTGACCTCGGACCTACTATGACAACACCACAGCAGGAAGCAGGCGCTTCTGGGTAAATTTACCAAACATTTTCTATTATAAAACGTTTTTACTGTTGCAAAGAAATTATATAAGGACACTTGTAGTATTTGTAATCATTCCTTACTCTACTCTTCCACTCATCCTTCTGATCCCTCATCCCACCCCTGACTGTCCTACAACAACAGAACAATCACAAATTATAGGCATACAGAATCATACATCACAGCAGCATTAAACCAACAATGAAAACACCTGACTGATTGTGAATGTTGTTTAACCAAACTTTGTAGTATGGGGAGCTAATGCAAGGTACATTATTTTCCAAAATGTGGAACAGTGAAAATTAATAGATTAAGAGAGAGATCCATGTAGCCTAGTACTAACAAAAAAGAAAAAAAGACAATATCTCCTTTTCACATTTCTATTTCTACACCTGTTGAATAAACAGAAAATGAAGAATGATTTTCGGTTAGATTATTTTTGTGTTTCAACATTATTCTTTCACTTCTTAGCGGATATAGTGAAAGAGGTCAGTCTAGTGGAAGACAAGGAGGACAACAACAAAGAGGACAAGGACGAGGACAAGGAGGAAAAGGAGCTTGGGCTGCAGGAGCTGATTCTAGAGGAGGAAACAGGGGAGGACAGAGCAATAGGAGAAACCCCCAGCCTCAAGGTCCTGGAGGGTAAGGTCCTTTGTCTTCTTTTTATTCTTCTTCTGACTTCTCAGGTTCGTTTTTGTTCATCAGTAAAGATTTTGAGACCACTTTATTGGAGGCAATAGACTTTTCAAAAATCCCTGTTCCCTCAAATGTCAATAACTATTCAAAACAAATGTAATCGTACAAACTGTAGACACAAAAATGTAAAAAATAAATGTAAGAAAGGAAAAGAGAGCGACACAAACTAGTATGTAAGTTCTGAAGTCATCCAAGGGAATATAGTCAAAGAAAACCAAACTGGGCACTTACCTTTTTATCAGTTTTTGTCTTTTTGGTTTAAAATAAATATAACTTTTGGATGAAGTCATGGTGACCATTCTTCTGTTTCTTTGGCTGTAGGCTAGGGGGGACGGAGCAGTACACCGCTGAGGGTCTGAGGATTATTCTCCGCAAAGGAAACATTCAGGAACAGACTGTGAGTACTGAACATTGGATGCCTTTTTAAAACATAGTTTACAGTAAAGTGTCATAATATTTTGCTGAGGTTTACCTTATCACATGGAGGTATGGTGGTTTGGATTAAAATATCCACTAGATGGCATAAGTAATACTCTCTGACTAGTTCCTTCAAAGTAATAATGTAGGCTACCCTGGCCTAATTGTTTTATAGTTTTGTCCATTATTTCTGTTATGTTATGTAATGTTGTTCTCAACAAAGTCAGACGTCAATAAGAATAGGGTCAAGAAACACATGCAGTCTTCTTTACATACTGATTTGTCTAGTATGCATACTTCGAACATGGTTGGCCCTTTGCTGTATTTTAGTGGAGGTGTTCAAGCTTGATCCCATGTGATCAGAGGGCTTTCAAACAGATGGGCCCTATTGATCAATAAATTGACTGGTCCTTTGAGTTGTATCAACTTTGTGTACAATGCTTGAATTTTTGTCTTTAGACTGAGGTCATCGTGAACACGATTGCAGACAACATGAACCTGAGCCAGGGAGCTGTTTCCAAAGCGCTCCTGAATGCGGCCGGGCCCGGCCTGCAGGCTGCTATTCGTTCTGAAGCCAAGGTTCCCAAGCTAAACTACGCTGATGTTGTTGTCACAGACAGCTTCAACCTCAAGTGTCAGAAGGTCTTTCATGCTGTTTGTCCTCATTGGGACAACGGGGCTGGCCAGGCACAGCAGGTGAGGACTAAAAGATTAACAATTTTTATGACTGACAATAGTGGAGTAGAAGAAGAAAGTAAAAGCACTTCAAAGGTGTATTTAAGGAAAGTACTTACACAATATAATATAGAGGATGTGATGGGTAGTACAGGGAAATTTTAACCAACAACCTTCCAGTCCATTCAACCCAACAGGCTCCAGTCATGCCCATGTATGATTGTATTTGGTGTAGCAGCTTCTTGAACCCACCAGTCTAGTCTTTTCGTCCTCTTTTTGTCTCAGGAGTTAGTGTGCATCATCAGATTTTGTCTGGAGGAGGCTGAAAAGCATCAGATGAAGTCCCTGTCCTTCCCGGCCATCGGTACGGGAAACCTGAACTTCCCAAGAGACCTGGTGTCCAATGTGTTGCTGAACGAAATCCACGTATACAGCAGCAGGAGAAATCCTCGCCATCTGAAAGAGGTGGCACTGGTCGTTCACCCGAGTGACACCCAAACTGTGGATGTGAGTTTTCAAATGGGAATAGCAAAAATTATAAACTGTTCATCGTAAGCTCAACCATGGTACAATTTGCACTGATAAATCTGTGATAAAATGTGTATTGTTGGAAATGATGCTGTATTTAAAAAAAAAAAATCTCAGTTCTTCACCAGGGAGTTTCAAAGACCGATCAGTCGGGGGAAACCCCAACATGAAGCACAAGGATCACCACTCAGCCAATCACAGCCATCCACAGGTAAGAAGTAGCCACCATCTTTAAACCATCATCTCTATACAATTTCACCAACAACAGAACTACTCAGAGAAAACAAAAGAAGACATTGTTTGTAGATACAAAATGTGTGAATGTAAAAGGTCAAATTTACACATCAAACATTGCCTGTAATTGATAGGGATGCACGTAACGTCTAATTTCCCCAACGTTTAAACAGAAGTTTTAATTTAGACTAGTCGACTAGTCTAAAAGCAAGAAAAAACTGAGAAAACCAAGCCCCAATGTTACGTTTTAGGAGCCCTTTAAACTTAACATTTTAATAGACAATTACCACACCGTTAATGTAAATGCTGTTGTAATGTGCAGCGCACTGTTAGTTATTAAGATTGTGTGTGCACACTTAGAGATAACGGCCCAGTCATCAGACACACGTTGGGTACCGGACGGAACGATCTAAGTAAGTCTTTGCAGAGAGAGTTATTTTAAGTGTGTAAAAAGAAAGTTTAATTTTTAACTTTAGTGCTGTAGAGTTTGCTTACCGCTTGACCCCAGAGTCCTGCATGTTCTGCTCTGTGTTGTTTTCCACCACCATGCGTACAGACAGTTTTTAAAGCCAACATTAAAACCCAGCTGACCCCCGCCAGAAAAACGGCTGACGAACGAAAGCTCTGACAGCTGGGATCCTGAGTGATAAGATACAGTTGATGTGCCATTCCGCTGGGGTCAAGATAACCCTTTTTATTTTGCTTTGTGCTCTCTCTCTCTCCTACTTTCAACCTGCACTTGTAAACATGTGCATTCTCACTCATTAAATGTTCAAGTCCACGTTCTGTGCATTTAATTACTAACCAGTTAGTATTTCTGGTGCCGACTAGTCAGACAGTGGTTTAAACGTGTAACCGCCCAATCATGTGCATCCCTAGTAATTCATTTTATTTATTTAATTATCAATTAATTATTTATCTAGAGAGAGAACTGTGAGTTCAATTAATTGATTTTGGGGTGTGTGTGTGTGTGTGTGTGTGTGTGTGTGTGTGTGTGTGTGTGTGTGTGTGTGTGTGTGTGTGTGTGTGTGTGTGTGTGTGTGTGTGTGTGTGTGTGTGTGTGTGTGTGTGTGTGTGTGTGTGTGTGTGTGTGTCAGCCTCCTTCAGCCAGGTGTCATCCCCGTCCACTGGTGTGTATCGGATGCAGATGGGTCAGCTCACCCTCGAAGTGTCATCTGGAGATATCACCAAGGAGGCCTGTGACGCCATCATCAACTCCTCCAATTCAGAGTTTAACCTTTATGCAGGTGAGAAACCCTCCTGGTAATTCAGTGTTCCTGTTTTTCTGGGAGTAAATATCACAAAAATGTTACTGAACAAACTCTGTAGAACAGTTAACTTAAGAGACTATTTTCCAAATGAAACCATTTTTTTTAGATTTTAAACGATTAGTTTCTGTATTGAAGCAGCATCATATTATGCATTGGACCTTTTGCTCTTTCTTCCTCATTTCTAAGGTGTGTCCAAGGCGATCTTGGACAGCGCTGGACCAACTGTTCTGGAGGAGTGCTCAGAGATTGGTGCGTATCTGGAATTTACCACTTATTATTTTTATATCCACTTCACTGAGTAGCTAAGGGAGTGACTTTCTCAAACTACACTGGGTTAATTTAAAGACTTTTTAAGTGGATGATACGCTGGTCTGTTGCTAGAAATAAGCCAGTTGAGGTGGTTTGGACATCTAGGGAGGTGTTCCAGGTGGGAGAAGGAAGACCCAGGACTAGGTGGAAAGATTATATATCCACACTGGCCTGGAAACGTCTTGGGGTCCGCCAGTCAGAGCTGGTTAATGTGGCCCGGGAAAGGAAAAATGTGGGGTCTCCTTTTTGAGCAGCAACCCAACTAAGAGTATAATATTATTATGGCATTAGTACTGTTCAAATAAATGGTGTAGAGTATCTACTTCAAAACTTGACTTCATGTTTTACCAAACTGTGTTATGAGTGTTGGTTCATGGTTGGTTTTCATCTAGTGAATGCTCCGGCTTATCAACCTACTCAGTTCATGGTGACTGCAGCCGGGAATCTGCCCTGCAAAAACATCGTCCACATCTTCCTGGGACATTCTGCGATCAAGGATATCATTTACTCCGTGCTGAAGATCTGCGAGGAGAACAAGTTCAACTCTGTTTCCTTCCCAGCCCTAGGAACAGGTTTGTACAGACAGAAAAAACAAATGTGATATTTTAAAGGTTAATTATTTATACCGAACACAAAATTGACAAACTAAATATAAAATTCAGACTTCAATAATACTGATAATCTGACAGTCAACATAATCTTTTTATTGATACATTTTAGAAATACGTTCCTTCCCTAAAAATGTTATCAGGCAGAAACCATTTATGTTATTATTACTTCCTTGTTTATCACTTTCTTCAAATTGTAAACACTTCGATCCAAAATTAATTCAAACCAACAAAGCATCTTACTTTGGTTAAAATATAATGCTGGTTTTTAAAAGATTGTGTTGGAATTTCAATGAAGTTGTCCGTCAAAATGATGGACATTAAGAAAGTCTAACAACTGTGGCCTTGTTCATCAGTAATGATCATAATCATTCATTACTGGCCGTTGTCTGTCTGTCAGGTCAGGGAGGGGCCAAGCCGGCGCAGGTGGCGGACAACATGGTGGAAGCCGTGCTGGAGTTTGTGAGGAAGAAGCATCCACGTTTTGTTTGCAATGTGAAGTTCATTATCTTCCAGGCCAACATGGTGACAGAGTTCCACAACAGCATGAAGAAGAGAGAGGGAGAGAAGGTGGAGGAGAAGACCTTATTTTCAAAAGTCAAAGGTATTTCAGCTACTTCTATGTGTTAAGAAAGGAACTGAACCAACACTAGATGTTAGATGTAACATGTAACAATCAATCTCACAACACTGTGTGACTTCCTGTCTCTGGCTCTCAGCTCTAAGCCCATTGGTTCCTAATGAAGACAAATCTTTAAAAAGCACCTCAAAAAATATTGTGTGACGTGTTTAGTAGGTAATGATAATAAGAACAACAACAATAAGACACGGTTAATTGTTTTAGATTTCTTTGGCTTTGGGGAGAAGGAAACCAGCAAAGATGTTCTGGTTCTGGAGAAGGAGGAGTTTGAGTCCACCGTGTTTCAGTTGTGTGCCGACAACAAACAGGTAACAACACTTAAAGTTTTGAATCTGATGACAAGTGTTTTCAGTGTTTCATTGAGTTGTGATAGGTATGTAGTTTGTAAAGAAGCATTTTCTTGGAGTTGACAAGTATTTCAACTTGATGGAACTCTAGACGTGGAGTATGCTCCTGAGCTTCACTTCATCTAAATTAGTATAATATCTCCTCAATAGGCAAATTTTATGGCAATGTCAAATTCCACCACAGTTAACACTAAGGTAGGGCTGGGCGATTAACTGAATTTCGATTTCGGTTACAATTTTGGCTTCCCTCGATCATGAAAACAAGATAATCGTAATAAAACTGTTATTGTGCGGCACGCCGGGTCATGTGTAGTAAATGCAGCGCACCCTTCTGTCTCCACCTGCGCTCCGCCCCGCCCCCGCCCGAACACTGTCGCTTTCAGCGATTCCAGTGCAATTGTTTATTCAGCATAAAGTTAAAACGCTGGTCCAGGATGTTACACCGAAACACAAAAGCCTTGCGCGATTGAAGCAGCGTTTCACTCGGTGAAACATGGTGTGAGTGAGACACTGTGATGTCGGTGGATAACGGTGTCATTCACTGTGAGAACTTGCCGGTGTGAGCCGCCGCGCAGAAAAGCTCTGTGGCTTTACGGGTAAAATGATAGTCGGGGATTCCTGCACGTTAACGCTGTTGAGGGGAAAGGCTTCCGCTTTCTGATTGCATTTCTCGAGCCTGAATATATTGTGCCATGTCGGCAAACTATCTGCGCGACAAGAGCAAATATACAGTGAGCCGCACCCCCTCCGTTAGTTTCAGTCTACAGACGAAAAGTTACAACCAGCACCTAAGCATGGACTTCGTTTAAATAAAGCGTCTCATTTTTATGATCAGCGCTCTGATGCAAATTCTGAAGTCTGAACATTACGGTGTCAGCTGTGGTGTAGTTTTTTTTAACAGCAACTCAACGTGCACTGCAAAAAAAAGAAGGCAATAAGTCGATCTTTTTGTAGATTCATAGCCTGCCTCCTCTTATAAGTCGAAGTACAAATCAATGAATGGTTCACAATCACATCCCTAGTAAAATATTAATTTTACTCTTAGATTCGAAGGTTTTACTGATTATTTATTTTGTGTGGCTTTTTAGTTGTAGGCTATGTTTGAGGAGCACAATTGGGAGTTTTGTTTATGTAATGTTGAAAGAATTGGCTGAATTTTCATTTTGGTGCATCCCTACAATGAATAATCGTCTTTAATAACCGTGATTACAATATCAATCAAAAATAATCGTGATTATCATTTTTGCCATAATTGAGCAGCCCTACACTAAGGGTGTATTCAGACTGGGAACGTTTTGTTTGGTGTGGTCCACTTTCACATTGCCCTTTTTTCAAGAGAACCAGCATTATGAAGGAAAACCACTTGTGTGCTGAAATTTTTCATTCATTGGACAGACAATGAAGCACAAAGTGAAAACTGCGAATTCCTCCAACTTGTTCGCAAACTGCGATCGTGTTAATTGTGTGCCATCAGCAAATAACAACTGTGCGTCATTAAAATCTTTAGGCTAGACTGCAAGCCATTTACGTTGCAGAGAGGGTGAAGGGGGGGTGGACTACTGCCTGATCTACAGTTTGATATAATATGGGGTTAAAAAATAATGAATAAGTAGGCCTACATAGCTATCAATAAAGAACAAAAACATAAAATGATTGTTGTTTGGTTAAAATATGTAGGCCTATGTCAATGCCACGTTCTGTGGCTTGTATTCTACGATGTGAAACATAATTTTTACTGTATTTTTGCTGCTGGACGTGCGGCTCCCGAGAAGAATGGGCTCGAGCCCATGTGGCTCAGCTCCGAACTGACTGGGAATAGTATTTACGGTCTAACCCTGTTAACATGTGAAGCAAAATAGAAACACACACTTCATGCAAAGCAGTGTGAACCTGCCAGCACTGTGCGGGAGACGCTCCCCTCTCCTTCATCTGATCGCTGAACACATCAGCATGTTTACGCATCCTCTATCAAATGGAATATATTCGCTCCCGGCTCCCAGTCAAACCACAACTAATCTTCTTAACAATTGCAACAAAAACACTTTCCCATAATGTGAAGCGATTTATTCAAAAATAAAATAAATAAAAAACACGGTGCTTCCTGCATTTGGGTCGGAACAAGTCCGGACAAATTAACACAACCAAAGAACTGCAGCAGAGTGCGCTTGGAAGCGCACCGAAACCGCCTCTTCAGCTCGGTCTCTCTTGTTTGGTCCGCCCCTGAGTGCGATTGCTGTATTCACACCTGCCTGAAAGATGCGCACCAAAGGCGAAAGTGCACCTGTGTTATTTTCAACCAAACTAAACAAGGCAGGTGTGAATACAGTTGAAGAAGTTGAAAAAGGTTTTGGATATAGATCCTTGTCTGTACCTAAACTCCATAACCATTACCTTTCCACTGCAGGCTGTGAGTGAGGCTAAGAAAAGGATTGAAGAGCTGATTGTGGCCGGGCAGACGAAGAGAACAATCAAAGACCCATTCATCAGCCAGCTGTCGCGGGCCGACATGGAACAGCTGCAGGCTCTGAAGAGGGAACTGACAGTCAGCATCTATCTTGAACGAGGGTCTGGCTCCGACCAGGAGCCAACCATCCACCTGGAGGGTCTGACCGCTGACGTCTTCAGAGCTGATGCTGCCATCAAGTAAGCAAATTCATTTATGACTAATAAAGCTTCTGAACAGTGTACAAAATGTAAGCAATCTAAATTTGTGTTTTTGCTAAACCCTTAGGGACATCATCCGAAAAGTGGAGAGGGCTGAGAACTTGAAGAGCAAGGCCTTGATGATAAAGGGAATGGTAGAGTGGCAGTATGACGACGGGAGTGGGACGCTGAAGTCCTTTGACATGTACACCAACGCCGAACTGGAGGAGGCTCTGAACAAGAAAAAAAATGTGGAGATCAAGATTAACAATCGACCCTACAAAGCTATTGTAAAGGATAGAAAAGCAGTGTCAGTGCATGGGTCTACAGCGGTGGAGCTACTTAGAAAAGACTTGAAAGGTGATTAGTTTTGCTTATTAACATGTAAAAACACGTTCTTATGTGCAGTTGAACCACAATGGGGAGGCAACTATTTCAGAGGACTAAATGGTTAATTTGGGTTCAATTTATTTAATCTTTTATTTAATTAATTTTTTGGCATTTTCATGCTTTATTGATAGTGTAGAGACTGTTGAAATGGGGCAGAGAGGGGAGTGACATGTCAGACTGAGGACACATTGGTCAACATCAGACTTGCATCAGATTCAGAGCCACATATGCATGAAAAACAAAGGAGCAAAACAAAGTGAACTAGAACTGCAAGCAGTTGTGAACGAAGGCACAAGCCTCCCATAGGAGCAAATGGAATTATTTAAAGGTCGCCGTCCGCGGCCCTTTATTTATATTAATCCAGGGATGTAAAGTTTTTGAATGTGGGATGTTTGGTTTGGGAGTTATAGACCAAAAGGCAAAAAAATCCCAGAGAAAGATGCTCATGTGCAATTTAAGGAAAAAGTAGTACCAACCTGAGAACCATAGGACAAACACGTGTGAAGTTTGGTGTTAATAGGATGAATCGTTTTGGATTTAGGAGCAGTTTGGTACAAGGTAGCTAATGTGCAAATCTTTAAAGCGCTACCGTTTGGTCTTCCGATGGTCGTAGAAAAATTCCTTATCCAAATTTGGCTTGTGGGAGTCGGTAGAGCATAATGCTTTTGGTTTCGTCCAAATCGGGCAAAAACTGTAGGAGGAGTGTGTTTTGGTGACTGACACAGTTTTTGCGATGTAGCGAAAAAAAATCCCATACTCAAATGGGCGTGGCCTATCTCAAAAGATGCAGCTGACTTGTGGGCATCTGTGGATATAAAGTGTTTGACTGTGGGATGTTCGGTGTGGAAGTTATAGCCCCAAACGCGTTTTCTTTGCTTTTGCTTTGTGGTTTTGGCGCCCCCTAAGGATGACATTCGCAAAACTACGTTAGATAGAAAGATGCAGCTCAATGTACCAAACAAGTGGATGTCAAGTTTTTGAATGTGCGATGTTCGGTTGGGGAGTTATAGCAAAATCAAATTGTCAACCTCTCCATTGTAAAGACACTTTTTTGAATTTTCCCGCCTAAAGACTTTGAAAATGGCGAAAACAGGCAAAAACTTTTTTTAATAAGTCCGGCCCACATAGGAATTTCTTGCCCATATTTTTGCCATAGGCTCAGGTATGCCCCATGATAGTCTCCCTTCAGTTTCAAGAAAATCCCTTTTTTTTTTTTTTAAGGAATTTTCGCGAATCTTTAAAGCGCTACCGTTTGGTCTTCCGATGGTCGTAGAAAAATTATTTATCCTACTTTTGCTCGTGGGAGTCGGTAGAGCATAATGCTTTTAATTTCGTCCAAATCGGGCGAAAACTGTAGGAGTATGTTTTGGTGACTGACACAGTTTTTGTTTTTTTATATATACGCAAATGGGCGTGGCTGAAAAGATGCAGCTGACTTGTGGGCATCTGTGGATGTAAAATTTTTGACTGTCGGACTTTCGGTGCGGAAGTTATAGCCCAAAACGCCTTTTCCTTTGTTGTAGCGCCACCTAGTGGTCGGCATGTCTGAATTTTTTTGTCTGCGTACCAGGCACGGACCTGGATAAGCCCTGCAAGTGGCATGTCCCAACCCTTTACGGTTTGGGCTGCAGCACCAGTTTTAGGTATGGAATAATAATAGTAAAAGTCCCAGCAAAAACAATAGGGTTCCCTACCCAGCAGGGCTATGGAACCGCGTTGCTCTGCAAAACGCGGTCCCAGGCCCTTCTCGGGCTTGGCCCCCTAATAATCCCAGCAAAAACAATAGGGTTCCCTGCCCAGCAGGGCTATGGAACCGCGTTGCTCTGCAAAACGCGGTCCCAGGCCCTACTCGGGCTTGGCCCCCTAATTAGTTAACGTTTGCATTCAATCTGAACAGAGACATATTCTTGGAGTCGCTATTTTTGTGTTAAGTAAAATGGGATCCCATTATTCAACTATGCAACTCTTAAGAAATGGACATTTGTACCTTATTACTGTCACTTTAATAATAAATAAAAAACTAACACATATAGTCCTCATCCGAATCCTTAACTAACATGTAGACCTAACCTACACAGCACTTATTCACTGAGTATAGAATTTTTAAAGTTCTTTACAGATTGAGTATTTATTTGTTGCCTTTGTTCTTACAATGGATTTAAATTTGAATACAAAGACATGACAACCAAAACTTTAAATAATCTAACTCATTGATTTTGCAGAGGAGAATCTGCCATCTGATTGGGACGACATGAAAGACGACTTTCTCAAGAAGATTCCTGTGGCTGCTGGATCTCCCGAGTACATCAAAGTGGAGACAGAACTCAGAAACAATGGCCTTACTGACAACATTATCAGTGTATGTTCATCCTCTCATAATCACAAATATTAGATTCAAGGTTTTATCAGACACCAGAACACTGCTCAGAGGGACAGGATATCACAACTCATGAAATTTCATATTGTAACTTTCATTGCAACACATCACAAGACAACAGAAGAAATATGGCATTCATCTTAAAGTTGTAATCCGTATTTGAGTTCAGTGTGGTTTCTAGTGGCTTTAAATGTACGTAATTGCAGGCGCTTTTGGACCAGAGTTTCTTTCAAAATCGAACATTATTGATTCTATGAAGTCAGTAGGTTGGCCGTTCTTACCTGCAGAATGCTTTCTCTGTGTGTTCTGATCCAACATTGTGACCCAGACGTTATGAGAAGTAAAGACACAGAGTCTGTATTGCTACAGAATCGGCACTCTGCGGCCAGGCAGTAAATATTCGCCCAGGCATGCATGCTGCGATGGATTGTACTCAGAAGTAGGGAACGTCAAACAGGGCAGCACACACAGAATTACCTTATCATCCATTTTTAAAATGTGGGATCTAGGACCATGTCTTATAAAAACTAAATTAAATAAATAACAGTTGTACTGAAATGCACAAAGGTGGGAACTCAGTACTACTGAGTCTGAAGCTCCCATGTCCCGAGTATAGAGATAACCATAGTCCAGCACAGATACAAAAGTGTCAAAAAAAGTGCCACCACTTCTTGATAAGCCAAAGGTTCATCTGGGCTGTGTTCCTGTGAGTTGGACATTTTTCAGCCTCCTATTAACAAAACCCCACCTCTACATTGCAAAGAATAATAGCCATTATTGATGAAAATAAAGATGTAATATGCTGTTGTAACTGTGTTTGCAGATTGAACGAGTCCAAAATAAGACCTTGTGGAAGAGCTACCAGCTGCTGAAGAAACAAATGGAGAAGAAGAACAACCACACAAACAATGAGAGGCAACTGTTCCACGGCACCGCATCACAGAACATCGATCTCATCGACAAACACGGCTTCAATCGCAGCTACGCAGGACAACATGGTGAGGAAACCCATTAACCCTTTAGGCGCCAAAGTCGCAAAATTGCGACAAGACGCTTTACTGAATCAAACGGCTGTTTTCTCTAAATAGAGTGATATATTTTGTTCAAACTCCCCTCCACTAGTTGGCAGACATCCCATACCTAGACCTTAGCTCAGAAAAACGTCATCCTTCAATGCAAAATATTCGCAGAAATCCGGAAATCCCATCCAAAAAAATAAAAAATAAATTCCATCAAAACTTTTTTTTGTCATATCCTCCTAGCGATTTTTTCTGGTTTTATTGAAAACTTTTGTGGTGTTTGGAGACTCTGACGAGAAAGCACGTTTCACTCTGCAGTTACTGTGCTCATTGCTCAACGAGCAGCGGGTGTTGCCGAGAGCCCCTCCCCGTCTCAAAGCACTACGAGGCGGTCAGTCTCGGAGCAGCCCCTCGGAGCGAGTCCCAGCCTGCTGTCAGAGCAGAGAGGAGAAACACCTCCGCGTCCAGGCTGCAAATGAATCGCGCTGTTGTTAGGTGCGAAATCGGAGATAGTGTGCCAAGAAGCTATTTATGCTGCAGCTGTATTGCTGGATTTAGGAGTTATTTAGAGATATGGCAAGCAAAAAGTTGACGGGTAGGGAGTTTAGTGTTCACTCTTTCTACGGCCCCGGTCACGGTGCGTCCATGCGCAGCAGTGGTGCAGCCATGCAACGCAGCATTATATATATCAATATTATCATATTATAATGATAATAATGATGATGATAATAATAATAATGAAGAATAGAAGAAAAAAGGAAATAAAAATGGTGGTGGGTAAAAAAATCATAAAAAACGCCTACTGTTTACATGAGTTTTGTGGTGTAGTTCTAGTTCTAGTTTACAACTGTTGGCTTACAACAAAGTGGACATCATTACAAATGGATGGAGGGGTGAATCTGATTAAATAAATTCAACTCTCTTTCAAAATATCAGGTATTTCATGGAAATTACATAATCCAACATGGCCGCCACCATATGACGTCATAATATGCTAATTAGATCGGAAAATGTACTCCCCAGATAAACTTTAGGTCATTCTCAATATTTGTCTCATTTACACTTTGTCTCTATCTCAAACCACTTTCAATCCAGAGCCTTCTGAAATGTAGGAGTCAAAATCTAGTATTTTTAAAAATAAAACCCGGCGCCTAAAGGGTTAACACTCAAAACTAGTTCGAAATATTTACCAGTTAGGGATAATAAAAACTAAAGTATAAGAACAGTTCAATGCTTAATTTAAAGTTGCATGCACCAAGACATTAAGGCAAAGGGTCAGATTTCCACGACCTGACTTGTTATTTTTTCTGTGTTTTTTCTTCTGTAGCTGCCATGTATGGCAATGGCTCCTACTTCTCTGTGAGCCCGGTCTACTCGAAAGGCTACGCTCCGCCGGACACAAACAGACAGAGGCGCATGTACATGGCCAGGGTCCTTATTGGCGACTTTGCCCAGGGACAAGGTGGCATGAAGGCTCCACCCGCCAAGAGAAATGCTGCAGATCTGTACGACACAGTTGTTGATCGAATTGCGAATCCGTCCATGTTTATCGTCTTCAATGACGTCCAGGCTTACCCAGAATACCTGATTACATTTACCTGAAATCCCATCAATGTCCTAACAGCTCTGATTCAAATATAACAATCATATGTATCCTAGTTTTGAATCACAGTGTACAATAACACATTTAAATAACTATATCATATTACACTGTATAGCCTAATGTATCTTGTAAGGGCAGTTGCAACTTTCTTGATTTTTCTTGATTAAGTTTCTACAAATGCATAAATAAATGTTGAAGAAAGCATCACACTGTTTCTGAGTTTAATATAAGTAATGTACAAGTTCTGGTTTTGCAAAACCAAAAGCACAGAAATGTTGAGTATGCATATTTTGAAACAATCATTTTCTTTCATCTCCATCATTTTGTTTCTTGCTTTGATTTGCAATATTATTTGAAAAACTGATTAATAAAGGAACACTCCAACAATTTGGGAAATTCTTGTGTTTTTTTTAACAGAAAGTCAAATTTGAAGTATCTTGGTGATCACATAAATTTTCATCTGTCATCACCATGAGCTTCACATTTTAATCCACCAGCACAAAACTAGAATCAGGTATGCTTTTGTGGTTAAGGGGTATTGGGTCGCTCCGTGGCGTAGTGGGTAGAGAGTGTAACATGTAGGCTAAGTGGTTGTGGGTTCGAAATCCAACCCACAGCACTGCAAATGATTATGAATGTGAAGGAATAAGAGCAGGAAGTGAAAAACACAAGCTGGTGATCCATTAGCTCATTCCAGCTCAGACTGGTTTTTGCTTCCTTTTTCCTCAGCAGACTGTGTGGCAGCCAGATACAATGACAAAGGTAAACTTTAAAAATCCCTGTGTAACTGTTTCCTCTTTGCCAGCTTGTCTTTTTGTGATTAAACCCCTTTCCAAATGCTAACGAAACAACTCTCAACAAACAATTCTGTTTCTACAATCTTTAAATCATTTTTCCACCATAAATGTAATATGTGAATTCAACCAGAGCTGTTCGTATCACATATGAGGATGCAGATTAATATGAGCTACTTGCCAAAAACACATTCCAAAGGGCCCATATCTTTCCACACAGAGGTGAGCAAATCAACCTGATATAGGAAAAACATTTAGAGAATGTAGCGTTACTCTGTAAACAGAAGAGTCGTCCATTGAAGCAGGAATCTTTAAGACATGTTTAGGACTGGAGTCAAAAATCCAAGGCGGTGCTTTTGAGTGTTGGGTACTTACAAATTCAACAATGCCTCATTTGTAAATGCTTCAGACGTAGCCATTTAAGGAGGACAACTAATTTTTCGAACCAGTGAAAATGGAAAGTTGTCCCCCTTTTCTTGGCAATTCAAAGAAGAGTGTACGGTGCACACTTTCCGGTGAAAAGATTAACCAAGTCTCAATAAATAGATAATGATATTCACTGCTGAATACACAAAGTTGGTTAACATTTTTTTTTAAATTATAAGGGTTTTTTTTCCCCAATGGCTTTTGGAAAGGAACGGAACAGAAAATCCCAAACTATGAGAGGTTAGATTTTATCATGTACGGAAGTCTCTGGAAAAAAAACAGGAAATGCTGTTGTGCATGAAACAAGCTCTTGAATAACTTGAAAAAGTCTTCGTCTCCTCGAGTAACAACAGGCTGGTGTGTAAGGTAAGATCACCAAGAAGCTTTTGTCAGTCTGAACAGCATGTTTTCTTCTATTTTTCACAATTATTATCAAGTATATGTTAATTTTGTCTATTTTAATGTAAAACACTTTGAGCTGCATTCCTTGTAAGAAAGGTGCATTACAAATAAAGTATATTATTATTTCGTATTTGTTATGTTGAAAATGTTTCACAATATTACTGTCATTTCAAAGCTGAGGTTTTGGGAGGCTATTGTTAAACCTCAGTTTCAACTTGTGTTTTTTTAGTTTCAGTTTTATACCATTGGCTACTATAAAAGAGAACCTCAAAAAAAGAATAGAGTAAGACATTTTAGTGTTCGATTATTTCAATCAGAACTTCATACTTTAATATTTTCAAATTCTTAAAACTATTTTGTGTTTTCTCCTTGAAATACAGCTTGAATTGTCCATTTTCATTAATTTTTTTTAGATAATTTTTTTCATCATTACTTAAAACACACCACACTGTGGTTTGTTTTCAGCAATACTCTGATTATAAATGTAGATTTTTCCTGTGTGATTGTAATATTTTGCAGCGTGATAGCAGGTAGGATGAAGGGCTGGAGGACGTTAAGGCTGCTGATCTTATTCAGCCTGCTCAACCTCACTGCAGAGTTTGGTAATATTAACATTTTACATTTTAACAGCCTCAAGTTCAGGCTCTGTTCTGTGTTTTTAAAGATTTTTAAAAAAACAATCAAGATTCGATCCTGTTTGATTTGGTTACATCTGTGGTTGTTAATATTAATAATATTACACCTATGAGGGCAATACACAGATTGTGGGGAAACCGGCACAGCAACTCCCAAGCCTGTTTATTGGTCATTGAAGCGTAGACCAAGACCTCCCCCTACAGGCTTTTTTACAGAAGTGATTTTGACTGAATTTCTACAAAAACAAGAGGCCAAAACTACAAGTTAAACCTAAAAGCCTGATAACAAAAAATATGAAATATAAATACTTAAATCCTTTAGGTCCCGGTTTGAACTACAACAAACACTCATTGAGCATCTACCTTCAGAAATACCACAAATTCTAAACAGCAAAAATTAAGGTTTAATAAATCAGTCAGACAAATAAGCATGACATAGTAAATGTAAAATGTGTTGAAACTTCACAGAAGTGAGAGATGATGAGTGGGAGGAGATCAGTCCAGATATCGCTGCACTCCACCGCCTCAGAGGAATTTCTGAACACATGTTTCATGAAAGGCTCAGGAGCCCATCCAAACAAAGGTATCGCAATAAACATTTTGATAAATGTCTCCATTTTTAAAGTGAAGGTATTGGAACAACCAAAAATATGCATTTATTTTAGTCGATATGGATGCATTATGTAATAAGTGTGATAGAGGGATAGGTTCACTGGGTCTTGTATTATAAATTAATTGGTGCCTTAATAAACTAAAAAGGAAATTTTTTTATGTTAGGGACACCTCCATCCATGGGGCCAGATTTGAGAGATCCAGTAGCAGGTAAGAAGGTATTTTTGTTATCTTTACAATCAAGCTTCTTGGGGAGTTCTGTCCAGAGTACTTTATTTCAAAATTATATCATATTTGATTTGATTGATGCAATTTCCCCTCAGGAATGAATAAAGTATCAATTTCAGTCATTGCTTCTTATTGATATTGTTTTGTGAAATGCTTTCTCGAACTGATTTACTGAATTTTCTATGATACAGTATGTTATTCTTCTTCTAGGGTGGACTTTGACCAAAACCCAATGAGTTTGCAGGATGGTTTGCAGAAGTGTGAGAATTTTGCAGCTTGTGTCATTCAGATGGAAGAGGTTGGTGAATTAAAAAAATTATTTAACTCATCATATTGGGTCCAATTTCGTCAATGAGTAATTAATATAACTAATAGTCCAAATAATCGAACATCAGAATACATGGAATGAATAGCCACCACACACACACACACACACACACACACACACACACACGCATGCACGCACGCACGCACACACACACACACACACACACACTTGTGGAACTACAGTTAAGAAATAACTATAGGCCAGTTTCACAGACTAAATTGTACTTTCAATTGACAATCTCCTATCAAATTTCCATTCCAGGACTAGGGATGGGAATCGTTAATTAGGGCCCGAGCACCGAATGGTGCGAAGCCCTATTGAAACCGCCAGGATTTTTATTCTTCTTTTTATTATTATTTGTAGTAATTTTTAGCACTTTTCCCTCCCTTCCCATCATGCAAAAGTTGAAAAACTCTGCGGGCAGGTCAGACCTGCAAAAAAAAACAGTTTTTCGGCTACAAGCCTGCAATTTCTGGACAGCATGCAATTTTATGTCTTGGGCAAAACTCAACAGGAAGTCCGCCATTTTGGATTTAGTGCCTAAAATCGCCATTTTACAACATTTCACATTTCGACGAAAGGCTCCTAGAGATTTTACGCCAGGGACGTCAAACCACCTCTCAAATACTCAAGACGCTTGCCCGATGTTAAATTGTGAAGAGATTTCAAAATGAGCCTTGTACCAGGGAGCTAATGGGGGTCAAAGTTGACGAACCTCATGAAACTTTAATTCATCATAACTCAGGCTGTGTTATACTTAGCTGCACAAAATTCGATACTCAAATGTATTTTTGCAGGCCCCACAAAAAAGCCTCTTGAAGCCCCGCCCCAAAATCAACAGGAAGTATTTTATTTTGAAATATGCGAATCCAAATTATGTTTAAAAATTAATTACTCCTAGCAGGAACATATTTTGCAAAACGAAAACTATAGGGACACTCATCAGACATGGAAGATAAACCAAAAAAAGTTTTGTTTGATTACGAATAACAATGACGAAATGAGAGCCAATATTCGCCAAAATTGACGAAAATGTCATAACTCCACATTACTCTGCAGGATTCCAGAGTTAAGTGGACTCATAACAACTTTTTGTGCCAAAAAAAAATGTATAGGGTAAGTCCTCAGAGATGGAAGATGATATACCCGAAAGCTTGTTTTATCCTGAACAACTGTCTTGCAGCACCGGCGCGTCATTCGCCAAAAATATCAAAAATGGACCTCATGAACCCTTTAATTGATCATAACTCAGGCTGTGTTACACCTAGATGCACAATATTTGATATAGCAATGTACAATCCCAGGACAAACAAAAAAGCCTCTTGACGCCCCGCCCCAAAATCAACAGGAAGTCTTTTAATTTGAAATCTTCGCCAAAGAAACAGGAAGTTGGCCCGACTCATCTTCTCCAAATTTTATATGGTTAATGTGTGATTAAACAAGTCATAATTCCATAGTTACTATCTATTTTATATTGCTGAAAATACAAGTTTTTCACCAAAACTGTATTATTAAAGTTCTCTCCAAAAAAAATTATTTTTTGTTACATTTGAACACACCATGATGACCTTTTATTTACCTTTGCCTAATATTTATATTTACTGAGTCGACCTGATCACCACACATTTGACACCGTTAGCAACTTTTTTTAAGCTAACTAGCTCTATATCACATGCTATATCCTGCCGATTTGAAAACTGGATAACTATTTTTAACTGACGGGACTTTCTACACCGTCCGGTTGTGTGATAATTACCGCTACTTTGAATTACTGTTGATGCATGCGATGCCGAGTCTCCGAGCCCATCTGCAGCAGCAGCAGCTGTGCGCCTTTTTTTTCTTCTTTTTTTTGACTAATACTGAGTTGAAGGAGTTTTTTTTTTTAACCCAAAGACAGTTGAAGGTAGACCCGTACAACACTTTTATATGCAGTCTATGATGTGGACCACTGTGATAAGATATGACACTGAAGTGATTAGATTTTTAAATTACACTACTCTGCTTGAAATTTAACATTACGTCATGGGACCTACTGGACTCGATAAGGGTATCGATAAGCTCAAACGTTATTGATTTTCGGGTTTGGAATAAAGCGGAACCGTGTCCTTAATAGAACCGGGTTTCGATCCCCATCTCTATCTAGGACTTGGCTTAATCCGTGTCTGTGAAACTGGCCCTATATGTCACTGTCTTGACATTAAAATTCATGTCCTCTAATTTACATGAAAAAATCTCTCCAAAATCTGTTGTTTTTATATTGATTTTCAATTATTTTACTAGATATAAGTAAAGTTTAAGACAGACAACTATATTGGATTTTAAACATTTTAAACGTTTATAAAGTTATGATAAAGTAATTATCTTAAGATATGTAACTGCATCAAAACATATCTTTCATTATCAACCTATTTTTCATTTTCAACCTATCATTCTAATGTGATTTTAGAGTTTTTTTTAAATTATTGACTTTAATTTATTTTTCAGGATTTTGACAGCTTCTTGGCAGCTATTGATGAACATAAGACCCAAGACTGGCTTCTAAGTGCTTCGGAAATCTCGCACAGCTATAGTCAAAAACTATTGGTCATTTCCGACAAAGAAAAGTCAACAAATGACAGAGTCCAAAAGGAATACAGCATGGATCCTCATTACTCTGTAATAGTCAGCAAAGAATGCCTGTACAATGTCTCATGTGTACCAGAAGCAGACAGCCACACTGTAGTGAAAATATTTGGAAGTGTTTCAGAAGATGGACAAACTGTGTCCGGCCTTTCTGGCTCATCACTTGCAGAGCTGATGTTGAAACTATCCCTGGAAGCTGCACCAGTGTTCTCCCTTGATGGAAACACAACCGCAGTCTTCCAAAAAGCTTCCTTCAGGTTTTTATGGTCCGCGGTATCAAAGCAGTCTTAGAAACAAACCAGGGGAATCACCAGGTTTACCAGGTCATGAATCAACCTGACTCAGTTTCTGGCTATCGAATTCCTCAAAGACCAGTTGATCATACCACACAGTATGACCACCAGCAGATCCTCATTATGGAAGATGACCCTATTGTCAAAAGAGCGGCCACTTATCTTTATGAGAAGCATCCAAGAGTTAGCTCGGTCTACGTTCTTGATGAAAGTCAACGGCCCAAACTGATTCACGGTGACTCTGTGCCTCTGACAGAGGAAAGCCGACTGGTGCTGGTAGGCCATGGCGCGAGAGACAACCCAGGAGAAATGAAAGTGTCAGGGTATGGTGTACGAGACACTGCCAAAATCATTCAACAAACCTTTAGGGTTGGTGATAAAATCAAAACAATAAGTTTGGTCGCTTGTGAGGTTGGATCAGATAAGGCGTTTGTTGAAACCCTGCCAAGGGAGCTCCATGAGATAGCCAACATCCAAACAGATGTGCACTTCAGGGATGCTGTGGTCCAGGTCAGGCACACAGGGAAGAAAATCACCCAAGGGATCTCTACAGACAGGCTGCAATGGCGACATAAAGATGACAGCAAGAAAGTGGTGGCAACACTTGATAGGAACGGAGATGTGATTGTTAGAAATGAACCTGGCAGCAAAGGAGAGGCATTTTTTACCAATGAAAGAAACGTTTTAATGCAAAACAGTTGGCCAGTTGAGCCAAAGAGATTTATTTACCAAAATGTTATTGAGAACATTCCAATTACTGGGATGACTTCTGTGGAAAAACAAAATGCTTGTGATGAATTGGAAGCTATGGCATGGGCAATCTTTCACAGAGACCTGCCCGAACCAGAAGTTATGAACACCGAAAATTTGAAACTAGAAGGGAATTATGTAATAGGAGAAATAAATGAAAATACGAAAGTCATGGATTGGATAAATACTGAGGACGGACTTAAAAATGTTCTTTCTAAGTGTCATGAGATTAAATCTGGTGAAGATGTGAGAAATATCATCCGTCACTTTGCAAAGACAAGAGGAAATGAGCCCAAATACCTGATGGTCAATGACTGGATATATTTTGTTGATCCTAACAATTTGTATGTACATCCAGTTGGAAAGAGGCTTGACAACAATCAAATAAATAACGAGGCCAAAATTAAAGAAATCGAAAAATCTATTGATGATCAGAGAGGCAAAGCAAAATACTCAGACATGCGATCTGGCCGTGATAAAGAAACTTATGCTAGATATGTGCAAAACTTTTTTACAGGAAAGAAAGAATATTATAAATCAAATGCCGAAGAACACCTTATAGAACTACATTTAAAACCAATGACTGAGGCATGGTACACCACATATTTCATTGCATCAACTATAAGTGAATCTGCTAGAAACTTACGGACATTTCCCCTGGTTCTTATGGCCCTCGATATGGTGGAAAACCCAGTCCAAAAATTTCAAGAAAAAGGAAAAACATTTCTTTGGGATGAGCATTCAATGGCAAAAGGGGGGAGTTGGATTGACCCAAGCAAGCTTGGGTTTGAGGGCACAGCTTCCGGCAAATCAGAGAAGAATAAGAATCAGGACCCATCCAGACTTATAAAAGTCCTAACAAAAGAAGTAAAACAGTACCAATTGTGGGTTCAAATGGTTGAAAATAATGATACTCCAATAAAGAAGATTGTGCAAAAGATCGCAGAAATTAATGAAAATTAAGGAATGAAAATGATAGACGATTACCATACATTCAAAAAAGAAATAAAGCAAGATAACAAAAGACCTTCAGAATCTGGCACACTAGGAGGCTACAAGGATGGCCACATAAGATCCAGAGACTTAAAAATCTGCCACAAATTTAGAGAATTCCTTTAAGCTTGAATCATATTTCTCCAGGGCAGGAATATTATCTGCTGAACAAATCCACAATGAGATAAAGGCAAAATTTGGGGAAAATATTGGAAGGGTTGCTCCTAAAGGAGGGCACTGCCAGAATAGAGAATGGTCAGTTCATATGTCACCATTTGTCCGAGGGTGTTGGTGCTGAACCTGTTGAGTTTAGGGTTATGTTATCTCCGGAGAGCCAACACTACAATGAGAAGATGTTGAGGAGCATTGACAAGGCAGATCATGAGCTGGAGGAACACGTTTCAACCTCCTCCCATCAAGTCAACAAATATGTGGAGCACACTGGGACTGCTGTTGGAGTGCTGGGCCTCATGATGGGGATGAAAGGAGCTGTTGCTGCTTTCGAACAGGGTGATTATAAAGATGGTGTGATGGGGACTTTGCAAACAGCTCATGGAGTGACAGCTATGACAACATCTGTTATTGCAAAACAAGCCATGGCCTCAGAGACAAGAATCTCCAGAGCTGCTGCAGAAATAATGAAGAGCCCTGCAATGAAGGGCACCATGACAGTTATACCACTCGTTGGAATAGGATTTGGGTTTTATAATTTAGAACAAGATTTGGAGAGAGGTGACACACTGGGATACATTGATGCAGGCCTTGATGGCTATATGGTTGCTTTAGATGTTATTGAAATGGCTGAGCCTGAACTGGCACCGTTCATAGCGCCTATTAACCTGGCTCTATCAGTAGTCCGGATGGCTGTTGACGATGTTTATATGGGCATACAGACCGAACTAAACAAACTCCCGACGGATGCTGGAGTTCTTGCGAAATTGAGGGCAGTTTCTTTGGGCTTTGTGAAAGGGATTTTTCATTTTGCAATTCATGTGGCAAGTTTGTTTTATGATTGGCATTATGAGGAAATTGAAGAGGGACACAAGCTTGTTGCACAGATATCAGACTATCACAAATATTACAAAATTACGAAGGAACAGGATGGAACGAATGCCATAGATTTTGGTAGTGGTGAGTCCTCTTGGAATGGAGGAGGGATTGATTTCTGCCTTGCTGACCACGGTCAGTCTGAGCTCTGCATGGACTATTTTGTATCTAATGATGAATGTTTGAAGAAAAGGTGTTGGAAAATTGATACACATGGAAGCAAAGATATTATTCTTGGCCTGGGAGAGTCACATCAATTAGAGCACAAGACACTTCAAAATACAACATTCATCTTCATACCAGCTGGCACTGTGACAGTGGTTTCAGGTTATAAAGCAATGTCAAATACAAGATTTGGGACATACAAGGGAAATAGAGATTCTAATCGTTTCTTTGCAATCCAGAAAGCAGAGGACAAACACATGATTGAATTCATGTTAAGTTACTACTACTCACTTTATGGTGAACCAGGGGATGACATATTCTTCCTCGGTCCACAGAGAAGTCATGTTAGAGGTTCTGCAGGAAAAGACACATACATCATTCCAGCTAATGGAGGGAAAACTATCATCGACAACTACGATCCTTCCAAAGAAATAGACACTCTTCATTTCAGTGTTGATTACAGCCACATTTCTGCGTCTAAATCTGGAGATGATGTTGTGTTAATGTATGAAGGCTGTCATACTGTGACCATAGAAAAGTGGTTTTTAGGGGAACCTTATCGTCACATGAACATAATTTCAAGAGACGGAGTCATTTTTGAGATTTCCTCCACAGTGGTTTCTTCTGTTCGGCTGGTGGCCACAGGAATTAACAAGATGTTCTTGACACGTGGTGAAACTGTGAACGCATCACAGCCCCTTTTACGTACAGTTACAAACCTAGTTGGGTCACGATATGATGACTTGCTCATTGGAAATGGAGAGAAAAAACATGATAGATGGAGGAGGAGGTCGAGATCGTCTGATTGGTGGTGAGGGAGAAGACATGTACATGGTCAAAGACAGAAAACATTCTTCAGTATGGATTGAAAATTACTCCAGAGATACAAAAACAGACCTTGCCATTATAGAAGCAAATCTTCACACCTTTAGAGTCAGGGTAGATGGTAACAATGTTGTTCTGAATGCTTTTCATGACAATAAAGCCATCAATGTGACTTTAGTGAGTTGGTTCAGATCACCAGCAGACAGACATTTGCTTGTTGTCACAAATGATCTGATCACTTTCACAATCTCAGATAAAAAGACTGACTGCCTGCGGAGTGACCCGTTCTCCAAGTGCATAAAAAGTAGCAGCATTGACTACAGCAGCTCCTCATCTCCCCTGTCGGTTGACCTTCAGGAGGATGAGGCTTTGGACGGCGTGAAGGAGGTTCGTGGGTCCAAATTTGATGATGTAATCAAAGGGAACAAAGAACACAACATTTTTGTCCCAGGAAGAGGAGAAGATTTCATTCAGGGTAGAGGAGGAGAGGACTGGTACGTTATCACGCCAGGACAAGGAGTAAAAACCATTAACAATCAGTCACCAGATCTAGCCTTGGATATTCTCTTCATGAAAGAACAATATAAGCATATAACGTGTATTTGTGAAGGACAGAGCATCACAATTTTAGTAAACCGCAGTAAAGTTGTCATTTTAGAAAACTGGTTTGATTCAAAGAATTATCAGCACCTTCAAATAAAGACCAGTGATGGAATAACAGCTGGACTGATGCCCAACCATAGCAGCTGTGCCAAGTCTTTAATGTTCCCTTTAACTGTGGATTATAGAAACCAGAAACCAGAACCACTTCATTCACTCGAAAATCATCTCGCAAAACAATATACTAATGTTAAATATGCAGATGAATTATTTCTTGACTATAGTGAAAATTGGGATGATTGTTACACATACAGAAGCAAAGGTTTAGAGGAGAGATTTTGCCGTCTTCAAGGCAAAGAAATTATGATGAATGACGCTGATTCAGTGAAAGACATGTATGGCTCCTCAGGTTTTGACATCATGGTTGGGAACAGCAATGATAATTTGCTTGACCCTTACACTGGGGGTGCACTGATGTTTGGAGGTGAAGGAAAAGACACTTACATAATCAAACACGGATATGGAAACAACTCAATGATTGATAACTTTGCAGGAGATGGGAATATTGATACTGTGTTGGTTGATATGGATTTTCTTGATGGTAGCAAAGTCTCACTGGACTCAACAACAAGTGATCTAAATGTGACGATTACCACAAAAGGGCAACACTTAAAAATCAGTCTTCTTAATTACGATAACGGTAACCAGCATCGGCACCTGGAATTTCAGAGCTCTGATGGAGTTAGTTTTCGATTGAAATCACTAAACTCATCTGGAGATGTCCCTTTATTTCACTTAGAAGCTTTTAAAGTGACGCTGAAACAACTGCAGGTTGACTGCCGTTTGGACCTAAACTCTCAGAGAAATCTGTCAAAGGTCCATACAGTGCATGGCTGTCCATCTAGGTCCAATGATATACAAGGTAATGCTGAAGACAACGCTCTAATCGGTGGGTGGAAGGATGATGCCTTGGAAGGCGGCAAAGGAGATGACACACTGATAGGAGGGAAAGGGGATGACATCCTCATTGGTGACTTGGGAGACGACACTCTTTATGGCGAGGATGGAAATGACACTATGATGGGAGACTCTGGCCGGGACGTCTTCATTCCTGGACCAGGGGCGGATCTAGTGGATGGAGGTCCTGGCAGAGACACTGTTCTGTACCGGGGTGATCACGAAGAAAGGCCAAGGGGTTTATGTTAACCTGCTGACTGGACAAGGCCGCTATGCTGATGCTGAAGGGGATGTGCTGAAAGACGTTGAGACTGTTATTGGCACCATATATTCTGATATCTTGGTGTCTGGTTACGAAAGTTCTCTTCTCAAAGGTTCTGACGGCAATGACATCTTGGTATCCAGTGGTGGTGATGATTACCTGATCGGGGGCGATGGAAATGACATCTACATGTTGGCTTTCTACAACGGCTCAGTCACCATTAACAACTGTGCAAAAGACAACGCTACAGACGTCTTGTATTTGAGCTCACAGTCAACACCAGTATTTGACTGCCAACTTTTCCCTGAGAGAGTTCTCCTGACTTTCTTTGGAATAAATCAAACTACTATAAAAGTTGCAGTGGAAAGCTGGAACAGTGATGATGATGAATGTGGCCATTTGAAGTTGGTTTTCAGAGAGAAGGAGGTGTCAGTGGACAGGCTGCTACATGAGTGTCAGTTGAGACAGAAAGGAGCAGTTTGGTCTTTAGCATTTAGTTGGGTTGTGTGCATCAGTCTTGTCCTCTTCCACTGTGTTGTCATTTTACTAACATACATAAATTCAGTTTTAAAGGCACGACAACAAAAGACTCAGACACAAACCGACTTAAATGATGGTGCAGAATCGGTTTCAATGATGGGAGAGGAAATATAGAGCTCTGTGATTCTGCAGTTGAAATATTTGAACGTAAGGACACAGTGTCGGAATTGGATAATATTTAATCATTTCCCTTACAGTACATGCTGGGAAACAACTTGAGTGAGGACTAATGAGACCAAAGAAACACCGCTTACTGCACAAAGCTGATTTTCTACTGACTAATGACAGTGTTCTCATTAAAAACTATTGTGGTGGCAGAATTGAATGTTGTTACATTTGGGATAATTTGGAAACAGATTTTCTGTTGTTTGGGTGAAATTCACCTTTAGGAGGCAAATGATCAAAGCCAGTTATTTGGAGGTCTAGACAAAGAGGACATATTATCATAACCCCTCATCATCTTGTACCGCTGTTGTTTTGCTATTTTAGCCCTGAATGAGTTTTCTTCTCAATGATGGGAAGTTATTCCTGTTACATCAATTCTTAATAAAATGACTCCCCACACTAACAAGAATACAGACGAGATAAAGGCTTTTGATTGAAATGTAATACTTACCCCATTCACGTAGCTATATTATCTTCTATTTAAATAAATAATCAAATCTTCTCTTGTCTTTGTGGGTGTCGATGTGGTAGAAAAAATGCAACAGGAGACCATTAACAACTGATATTATTGCACAAAAAGCATTTAATGTGTTATAGCTCTACGTTTTTTATCATTTGTAATTGCTGTATTGTTTAATTTTCCCAGTAAAATGCTAAATATTGTTTTTCAGCTTCTTTAATGGTGATGTTTCCTTTTTTTCTTTGTCACATATAAATTGTTTAACTATTATTTGAGTATTTGTGAACAGTTGTTCGGATAAACAATAATTTTAAAGTTTGGATACATGACATGGGTGAACTGTTGTTTATATTTTATGAAAGTAAAAAAAAAATGTGTACATGAGCTTGCTAAATGTATTAATTTTCTGAGAAACTGAGTAATTTTTTCCCGTCTTTATAAACTTTTATAACATTGCTATTAAAGCCGCTCCGAGGAACTTTCAGTTCAACAAAAACCTTCAAACATAGTCAATTCAGCTGAAATATTAAATACATATGGCTAGAATAAAAAAGATAAGAGAATGTTGTTCAATGGATACCAGGATACAATTACATTTCATTACCTGTGTCAGTGGCTCTGATGAGTGTCTATATGGGCTCTCTCCTCTGTATTTCCAGCGTGTTTTTGAAGTGTGGGGCTACTGCTTCATGTATTATACAGGAGTTCTTGGTCATTGCACATGTATACTCCTGTGCAGATGTGGAGTCTTTGAAACACTCCTTCAAGAGTGGTTCCAGGTGATCTGTGAAGGCCAGATATTCATGATTTTAGATCTGACATTATTTAAATCAGGTCACAGATTATACCAGCACCAAAAAAAATGATGAAATAAGCTAAACTGTAATGTAATATTCTGAGGGTTAACACCACTGCACCTTACCAACCTTATCTTATTAAAATATCCGGACATGTTTGATAATACGTTTTAATTAGTGCTGTCAGTTTAACGCGTTATTGACGGCGTTTATGCAAACCCATTTTAACGGCGATCATTTTTTTTTTATCGCTCGATTAACGCTCGTCATGGCCTAGCAAACGTTGTGTTTTTTTCTTCACAAGTAGTTGCATCAACTAGTGATGTTAGAATAACTGTTACATATGGCTCGCAGTTTAGTTACTGTTAATTCAAACAGAACATGTCCTACAGCGTAATTTAACATTAAAATAATTTAACTGGCAATACAGCTAAACGTCAAGTCAATTCGGACTTTTATTTTGAAGCAGAAACCGGAACCTAGCACTTCCTAGCTCAGCTGCGAGACCTTCACTAGTAGCTTCTTCCGTGTTGAGACTCTGGGATTACGCGGAAAAAGAACATTGTGGGCTATTTGCACTGAATTGCAAATTATGATATTTTAGAAGAAATACACTGAATTACAAGGGTGTAGAGAATGGGTGTGATAAGAGCATTACAATGAGAAAAAAGACAAAAAGAAATCAAGGGACATTTAGGCCAGAATAGATAAAAATGCGAGATAACTATGACATTAATGCGATTGACAGCACTAGTTTTAATACATTTTTCATTAACAATTAATAGGTCCAACGTTATATAAATAAGATTCTTTGAGCTAAGCTAACACTGATGGCCTTGTTCTGTGTCCTTTGACAACAACAATTAGCATTTAACGGTTACTGTAACACACGTCCAGGCGGAGTGATTTATGGTGTTTGTAGCAGAAAGCAATATAAATAAGTGCAGCAATATATTTCTAACTTTTTCTCTCCGTAGACCAGGGCTAACTTTACACCAAGATATCCTGACGAATCATAAAATTAAATGAGCATCTACTTACCTCCCTTGTGTCCATTTGTTCCTCCCAACAGAAACTGTAGGGCCAAATGATTTCCGCGATAATGAAACACAGACAGAATCAAGTCTGCCCCTGGGCAGCTGTGGCTACTATCGTAGTTTACCACCACCGGTATGACTGTGTGTGAACGAATTGAACCTGGAACCCTGTAAAGCGCTTTGAGTCAACAACATCGAAATAAAGCGCTATATAAATCCAATCAATCAATTAATCACGGAATTGGCCAATAAAACCGGTATCTATGTTATATGCGGAATATTGCGGAATTTGCCTTAATTTGGCTTTACGTATTTGGATGATTTGTATTTGTTATTTTATTGCATTTGTTTAGGAAGCGAGTGAAAGAGAGACGGCAGGGTGCATGGCCATGAGGTAATGTATTTATATGTGACTATGTCAGCATATTAATGGTAATATGACCACGGTGAAGGAAAATAAACTTTGCTTAGTAGTAGTAATAAACACAGGCTTTTCCCCATCTGCCATCGCAAGTCATTTTGAAAATCACCAGGAAAAATTGGACCTGTGCAAAGGCATTTATTAAACCCACATAAAAATAGCATTATTTTCACTGATTCCATGGTTTTCTTTTACATGTCAGTTATGATCATCCGAGTAAAAATTTGACTGTTTCAGAAATATTTAAAAGTATATCGTAGTACGAGGTTTAATGTGCGGATTTGTTTATTTTTTTGTCGCTTCTGATTCTTTCACTGTTCATTTTGGTGTTTCTGAAGAGTTGATTAGATAAAAAAAAATATTTAATTTAAAGTTGAACTTAAAAATGGTGTAGGTTAATGGTTTTCACTATTTTATGAAAATAATATGACTGTTCTTTGTGTAGGCCTAGCCAACATGGTGAATGATACAACACGCATTAAAACACAAAGCTAGGATATGACTAGATCATACTACTGACAGTGGCGTTTTTATATGTAAAAAAACCTGGTTGGGCACAAACCACTTGGTCTACTAGATAGACTATGTATGATAATTAGATAGGCTTCTGAGTTTATAACACATCAACAAACAGCGCTATCCATTGCTCTGGAACAACAGCTGTTATCGTAACATACTCGGAGAGAGGGGGGAGAGAGAGACTAGGACTAATATGTGCCGAAAATGTTATGCCGAGTTGGAAATATTTCAGCGTTACACCTGATGCAAAGGTGAGCCCCTGGATATCACGAAGGAGATTTGCCACACTGATAACTGTGTCATTAATTTATATTTTATAGCCATGTCTCCTTTATTCAAACAACGGCTCCTCTTATAAAGCTGTGCTCCTACTGATTATGTACTTGTTAATTATGATCCGTTACTCTCTGCCTAAACAGCCTCGTGGAAATTATAGGTACATTTGTCAGATTATTAACTAACGGAATTCGTTAAAGAAAGTGATTTTTTTTTTATAGTCATCATCATATTAAGCAGAGACAGATTCCGTTCAGTTGTGTCTCCAGCGGAAGGCTCTTGCATGATGCGCGTATATCATATAGTCAGCATAATACAATCACTGATTACCACAACAAGCTTAACTATCAGGCTATATATAAAACAATCTGTCTCTGTTTTTCTCTTTACTGCATACTCCCTCTGATAGAAAATATTAAAAAAAAAATATCAAAAAAAAAATTATATGGCCTATCGCCCTTTCAATCACCGATAGACGAATCCATCACCAATCAGCACATCGCTAGCGCACGGACGGCACGCGCAACTTTTCAGAGATAAAGATCCATCCTATGAGAACATAATTATAACATCAACCTTAATACTTCATCATGGAAACACTCAGTGGCGCAAAAAGGGGGTATGCAGTATATGCGGCGCATAGGGGCGCCGCACTAGAGGGGCGCCGATGCGATGGGGAAAAAAATAATTTAAAGTCGGCATTTTCGGTATTTAACAACGTTTGTTTAAATGATATGATCAATAACACAGGCACGTCACGTCACTGATAAGGCGCCCCGCTCCCTTGGCTCCCTCCTCCCCACACTCTCGCGCTCCAGTGCGCGCCCCCTCGAGCACGCGCTGGAGCGCGAGAGTGCTTTCGTTTGAATCTTGTCATCTGACAGTTAGGAGTGGAAGTCGGTCAGTCGGAGTCCATGGAGAGGCAGAAGAAAAAGCTCTCGGGGGCTCAAAACAAAAAAAGGAAGCTTGAGAAGGAGAAATCTTGCATGGGCATGAAAAAAAGCCTTACAAACTGGTTGAAAGACAGTGGGTAAGTTGAGTGAGTGTATCACGAGGAGGGTTGCAAATATTCAGGTTAGCTAAAAGCTGATAGTAAAACGACAGGTTACTGGTGTTGTCTTGCACCTGTGTAGCTTATTGATCAGTTACAATATAACAGATCATGACAAAAAAATAAAGGAACTTGTTTGTGCTTATTATGTTTTGCTTCAATCTCTATGCCAGTCTTTGTTTTATGTAAATAGACCCAGTAAAAACGGAGTTATGATATATGTCCAGCTTAAAAAAAAGCATGCATATTTTTGTTACCCACAGTAAAAAATAATATAATTTTTAAACTCAGTTTTTACATTTTCTTGTGTAGTTTTTGGTCCATCATGTTCATATAGTATGTATCCAATAATAAGGATACAATTTAAAATGAAATGTCATATTTTTTTTATGTGGTTTGACTGCTGTATTTTTTAAACCTCTTTAACACACAGTTCATGTCATTCAGGTGTGAGGATGGAGATAAAGAAAAGAGACAGAGGGAGAAAGAATCAGGAAAGACAGGGGAAGGCGACAGGTTGGTCTAATATTAGGTGGAAGTGTAGGAACAGCCACTTCATACCAAGTGATTAATTTCTAAATATTATTTATATTGGAAAAATTGCATTAAAAAGATATGTAATTTATTCAAAGCTAATAAATAATGTGTGTTTGACAATATGACTTAGTGGAGGAGAACACAGGCAAGGGGTGAAGGAGACAGACATGAGGTTGGTGATGGAATCTGCTATAGAGGAGACCAGTGCGAGCATCAGGTAGGAATAATTAAAGTAGTGAGGCCACAAACACCTAGATGCCCATTATGGTTCTAATTTCTACTGACCAACCTATTCACTGTTTTTGGGAAAATTAGTGCAGGCAGACATGGCGAGGCAATTGCAACAGAGGAGAATGTTGAAGAGAGAGGTGAAGATGAGGGAGAGGAAGAGAGAGGTGAAGATGACGATGAAGAAGAACAGGAACAGAGAGCTGCAGAGGAGAGGGCAAGATCAGAAGATCCATCTAAATGGCCTGCACCACAGGAAATGGGGGACTCATTTAGACAGCATATAGTTGAGAGTGGCCCACAGAAATGTCCTGATGGGCCATATCCGAGAACAGAAAAGAGTAACAGGTGTTTTGCTAAATCCTACTGTTTTCGTGTAATGTCCAATGGCGAAAAAGTTGAGCGGGACTGGTTAATGTACTCTAAAAGCTCTAATAGAGTCTATTGTTTCGCATGTAAGCTCTTTGGTGAAACTAAAACTGCTGCTGACACGCGCCTTGTGGTGGGGTATAATAACTGGCAGTGTCTATCAAAAACACTGAAGCACCACGAAACAAGTGGGTACCACATAAATGCGTATCTAATGTGGAAAGAATTGGCATCCCGCTTACGCCTAGGCAAAACCATTGATAGCGAATTACAGAGAGCCATGGCTGCGGAAAAGGCACATTGGAGAAGTGTTTTGACAAGAGTAATTGACTGCATACTGTTCCTTGCCGAAAGAAACCTGCCACTGAGGGGTAAAAATGCACAGTTAGGAAATCCAAAAAATGGAAATTTTCTGGGGATCCTTGAACTCATTGCAAGATATGATGTGACACTGGCAGAGCATCTACGAAAGGCTGCCTCTAAAAAAACTACGGCATATCTGTCCTGGTGCACACAGAATGAATTTTTAGATTCTATATCAGAGTGTGTACTTGGTAAAATTTGTGCCCAAATCAAAGCTGCAAAGTACTTTGCAGTAGAATTGGACTGCACACCTGACATTTCAAAACAAGAGCAGGCCTCTGTTATCATACGGTGTGTTCAGACAGATGAGAAAAAAAGGTCAGTATTACGGAGTCTTTTGTGGGGTTCACTGCGGTGAAGGACTCAACTGGGAAAGGCCTCACAGACACACTGACAGGGGTTCTTGAAGGTCTGGGTTTGGATTTGGCTAATTGTAGGGGGCAAAGTTATGATAACGGTGCAAATATGAGGGGAATTCACAAGGGAGTCCAAGCTTTAATTCAACAGAGGTGTCCAGAGGCTCTGTTCATCCCCTGCTGTAGCCACAGCCTAAACCTTTTGTTGTGCGATGCAGCCTCATCCAACAGAGAGTGTCTAACCTTCTTTGGCACTGTTCAAAGATTGTACACCATCTTTTCGTCTTCTGTGAAGAGGTGGGATATTCTCACAGAATTTGTTGACATCACACTAAAGCCTCTGAGTGACACCCGGTGGGAAGCAAAGCTAGACTCTGTCAAAGCTGTACGTTTCCAGTTGGGGGGGATTTTAGATGCGCTGGAAAAGCTGGAAGAAGTGGCAGCAGACAGCAAAATAGTCTCAGAGGCAAAGTCACTATCTGAAGAGATTGTAAGTATGGAGTTCCTTGTGTGCCTCTTGATTTGGTATAACTTGTTGTCAGAGATCAACTTTGCAAGCAAAGCACTACAAGCAGCAGATGTCTCAATGGACACAGCCATTAGATTGATCGATTCTCTGAAAGAGTTTATGCTGAAGTACAGAGAGGAGGGCTTTCAGAAGTCACTTGACATTGCACGCAGGCTAGCCATTGAAATGGATGTTTCTCCAGAATTCAAAGAGCGACGTTTCAGGAAGCAAAAGAGGTTCCAAGATGACAATTCCAGCACTGGTCATCAAGAACAGGAACCCGAGAGGCACTTTAGGTGCATGGTTTTCAATGTCATTGTCGACACAGTCCTGCAAGAGTTGTCTGACAGGTTTTCCAATTTTCAGCTTGTGTCTAAGAAATTTGAATTCATCACTAAAATGGAGCAGATGACACAAGCTGGGCTCGAGGAATCAGTTACCAGATATGCCCTGACTACCTGTGATGTTTCCAGAGATATCATTCAAGAAATATACCCAGCGAGCCGTCTACTGAAGGGTTACAAGGCTCTTGAGAAGTTACAGTTCCTCATACAGGAGAATCTTGATTTGGTGTTCCCAAATTTGGCTGTAGCCCTTAGAGTTTTTCTGACCATGCCTCTGACGGTTGCATCTGCAGAGAGATCCTTCAGTAAGCTGAAGCTCATAAAAACCTACCTTCGTTCGAGTATGAGCAATGATCGCTTGTCCCAGTTAGCAGTGATCTCAATCGAAAACAGTGTGGCACGGTCTATTTCATTTGATGCCATTCTTGAAAAATGGGCGAGTGCAAAGGCACGACATGTAACAATTTAGTTTAGTTTTATGTCACATACACAGTTGCACAGGGCAATGCTTAGTGAAATTCTTATATACCAGTCTGGCTGTAATTCAACTATATAAAGAGCACAATTATAATAATGATTGGGTGGTGGGATAAGTGACATTGTCAGTCTGGTTGAACAGTCTGATGGCCTGTGGAAAGAAACTCCTCCTCATCCTCTCTGTGTTGGCCCTCAGCAGGCAATTTAGTGGTAACATTGTTAGATAAAGTATAAACTGTTGTGCAGATTTTCCAGTACAGAGAATGTATTGAGCACTGAGTGCCGTTGTTACATGTTATTACATATGTATAAAGGCTTTTTTGACTGTTTTTCGGGTGCCTGTCGCTTTTTGAGCCATTACTTAAGTCTTACAGTGCATGTGAGTTAAGTATTGTTTCTGCCGTGTGTGTGTGTGTGTGGGGGGGGGGGCGCCTGCTGTGTGTCTGCATACCCCCCAGAAAGTAGGTAGTTGCGCCCCTGGAAACACTGACTGACACAGACGTGGCTGGCGCTGGCGAGTTGCGGCTCACTTGACCTCAGTCTAGTAGCCTACTGTAGCGTAGGCTACTGTCACCATATAGTCTTGCAAAGCCAGACCAAACAAGTGAGTAGTATTTACCATTTATCCAATATTAACCGATCCATCAGAACTAAATAAAGCACAGAAAAGCAGCACACAATATAACAGGCCATAAAATATAAATTCACTCACCAAAGCTGAAGACTCACTTGGAAAACATAAAAATCCTCATAACCTTAGCCGTTAGCTTGTTCTTCGCTGACTACTCCACAGTAGATCCCGGTTACTTCTGCCGCAGTTTGGGTGAAAATGAAATCCCGTTGCCGGTAGGGAAACAAGGTGATTTAGCTTTCATCCAGATAGTAAGGCTCTCAAACTTGTTCTCCAATAGATTATCCACTTTATTCATGTTTAGTCCCGTTCACTGGCGATGTTCACACAGCTTAATATCTGCTTAATATATCTCCCCTAAACTTTTCGCGCCGGACACATGCACAGCCAATCAAATCTTGATTATGAAATGACCTCTTCTAATTGGTCCATGGCAATGACGCTGTAGTGGGGTTTCGGTCCAGGTCCAATCCATAGAGACAGTGCATGAAATAGGCAACGCCCATGGCCACGCCCATCGTGGGGGAAAACATTGAACAGCGCTCCATCCACTTTGTATTGAAGGAGACCTGTCTTCTGCAAACAAACTTAATTAAAACGTAATCGAACATCCATTTAAGAAAAAAACGTTACTTTCTTGAAAGCCACGACTCTTGTTTGTCTATATGAGCTGTTTTTGTGAAAAATAATTGAGTGGTTTTCAATATTGAGGTGTTTTTGTCCGGTCGGACCGGGTCAGACCCATCGAGGGGGAAACCGTTCCATTCACTTTGTATTGAAAGAGACCTGTCTTCTACAAACAAACTTAATTAAAACTTATTCAAACATCCATTTAACAAAAAACCGTTACTTTCTTTAAAGCCACGACTCTTGTCTGTCCATACGAGCTGTTTTTGTGAAAAATAATTGAGTAATTTTCAATATTGAGGTGTTTTTTTCCCGTCCGTGAGGGTTAGCCTACAGCAGAAGGCTAACATTAGCCTAGCATACAGCATACATTAGTTTTTATTTATTTAACTTTTATTTATCCTCGAGAGACCAATTGAGGGGTGACCCTCATTTACAGTTAAGAGTTTTGTCTCGATATTGAAAATTACTCAATACTTTTTCACAAAAACAGCTCGTATAGACAGACAAGAGTCGTGGCTTTAAAGAAAGTAACGTGTATTTGTGAAAGCCATGTCGTATTACGTTTTTATTAAGTTTGTTTGCCGAATACGGGTGTCATTCAATATAAAGTGGATGGAGCGCTGTGTATTGTTTTCCCCCACGATGGGCGTGGCCTCAGATTATGACGCTTTATGCACTGTCTCTATAGGCCTACCACCTGTCATCAAATTAATTCAGTCTACGTTCAATAGCATAACACTCTGAACATGCGCATTTCAATTTTCACATACAATCACAACAATACGCATAACGTTGAGAGAGGGACAAACCTCTATTTATTATATATATTATTTTTATTATAAATTCTATTATAATTGTTGGCTTGTACTGTTCTTTCTTCTGACGGCAGCTTAGGGGACTAGCTCTGAAGTGGTCTGAGATTCGAATATATATATATAGGCTAGTCCTAACTTTGTATACACTTTATACTGTATATGAAATGTATTATTCTAAAATGCTTTTATTATATGCACCACCTACAATCATCATTGCTCTAACTAACATTTAATATGAGGCAAAAATAGATAAATACTACAACTTTTAATTATCTTGACATACAACTGCATACAAATTTCACCAAAATAAATTAATTCAAGTGTTTGATTCAAAATGTTATTCGGAGAGAACCCAAAAAGTTGGGGCCACCTTCCAAATTATGAGTTCCAATCCCCATACTTGCCTACTATTCAGTATGCCAGAAAAAGGATGTCCCAATACATGCAGGTCAATTGTAGTATGCTGAACATACAGAAATGCCCCACTAATTCCAATAGCATTTTGGAGTATTCGTCTTTATTCTTGACATTTCTTGACATAATGAAAAAAAAAACTTCCTTATGTGATTTTTTTTCTCTCCTGTCTGTGGCCCTAAAACTCTTCTGTACTTTAGTGTAGTAAAAATAAAAAGTATGTGATTTGGAACACAGGGCGTGTAACATATTGTTGCTTCTTAGGAGCTTTACCTTATTTCAAGCAATGACTACCAACACTGGACATTCACTGGGAGGAGATTGTATAGAGGAATATAGATGCCAGGCAGTTGTAGTTGCTTCAGGGTATAGTTGAGTAAAAGCCGGTCTGAATTTACAACATACAAACACAGTTTAAACATCCTGGTGCTTTATTGTCTTCAATTCTGACATTAACAGCTGGAGAAAGAAGCAAAAAGAGAGAAGGAATAATAGTAATAATAATAATAATAAACATTGACGAACCATTTCTGATACAGAAAATACAGAGTTTATGGAGAATGATTTATAAGAAAAACTCAAAACCTTTAAGCTGAGCCCTCGGACTCACGGGGCGATTATGAAAACACAGTAAACTTCATATTGACTTTTGTGTTGGAAACCTGAAGATCACACATCACTTTTTTTATTTTATTTTTAAAGCTATAGTGCGTAACTTCTGTCACCCCCATGAGGAATTTCTGAATAATAACAACAACACTGTCGGTGCATCTACATGAGGTAAAGCCTTCAGTGACGGCACATGGATTTTATACCTTCTGCTGTATGTCCAGGTTTTTTCTTAGCAGTAGAATCAACAACTGAAACATTTATTGGGCTCTTCTTGGGATTTCTCTGAGCTCCTGCACCAGTGTGTGTGTGTGTGTGGGGGGGGGGGGGAGAGAGAGATACCAGTTTGTAAACGCTGCCATACTGAGAAATACAGTGAGAGTTTTGTGGAGCTGATAGGCTTAATCAACTTTGTGCCAACTCATAAAGCGATGGCTTGCATGTAACCAACATACATTTATATGGAAAGTTACGCACTATAGCTTTAAAGCCAGAGGATTCAGTGGTTTAGTCTGAAAACAGTTCTAAATTCTGGACTAAAGATATCTGGAACAAAGATCTCCCATCATCTACAAACAGGATTTCTGCCTCAAATGAGTCAAAATAAACTGTTGCAAAAGTAAAAATATTTAAAGACACAATTTTTCTTGATCTTCTTAATGTTAAAGAAAAAACAATGGATAAATACTGTGGGAATGGAAATATGGAGAAATAACCCGGCGTTATAGAAATGTTAATGAGCCACATATGCATCGCTAAAACAAAACCACTAAGTATCAAATTTAGTAAAACAAAAAAACTGCCCGAAATTAATCCAATCCTGCGATGATGATGTATCAGAAATAATATTTAAAAAGTTCTTCTCAGTTTGAAACTAAATCGTCCTGTTCGCCAAGAATCAAGTTCAGCTAGTAACAAAGGAATGATTCTGACTCTGGTTTGATCGTTACAAGCAAATCAAAAGTTGATATTTGAGAATTTTGCACTAATTAACATAATAGGAAAAGAATTGAAACACACTTAAGAAACATTATAAGTCCCATGTTCGTTTGGTTTAGTACATGAATAATATTCAAAAGTTAACTATATTAAATTTGCCTCATTTGGAGATATTTTTTAAACTGTTTTTTTCCAAACTGTGTGTTACAGAATAGTATGTGGGCAACAGGAATAATTTTTTTTAATTATGCAATAATAATTAAACAATTGAGTTTGTCTTGTGTTTTTAATTTGAAGCCGTAATTGTGATCGTCAGGGCAGAAGTCTCAAATATGAAAATGTCAAGGTGAGACGCAAAAACTTAAGATGGAAATTAATGCGCTCACACACCAGACACACACACACACACACACACACACACACACACAAGTCACAGACACGCCAGACACACACACACGCAAACAGATCATTAATATTTACAGAACACAGAAGAAATAAAGGAAATGTCTGCAGCCACTTTTCTGTATCATTTGTTTCTCTGGTATAAAAACCTTCAGACAAAATGTTTTATGCTTTATAGAGATTCATCTTTTCTTTACAACAGAGTACGAGTGCCACGTCAAGGAAATAATAATAATAATCCTTGAGGAATTATTAATATTTAACATTACCAAAATAAAGTCATAATTTTACAAGGAAAAAAAATGTGTGTGTGTGTGTGTGTGTGTGTGTGTGTGTGTGTGTGTGTGTGTGTGTGTGTGTGTGTGTGTGTGTGTGTGTGTGTGTGTGTGTGTGTGTGTCTCAGGCCGTGCCAAACACACGTCCTGATACTTATGACAACATGGTGCCAATTTGCCATTAAAGTGTTTTCTTATTTGTGAAAGTAGCTATAACTTCACAATATCCTTTTGAAGTTTACATTACTGTTCATAATAATCTATTCAACTCTGGATAGATTTTCTCTCAGATAACAGGTAACAGCCTAAAACTACCAATTTTTTCTTATAAAATTAAGACTTTTTATCTGGTAAATTTACAACTTTTTGGGGAAAATATTACAGCTATTCTCCTCATTCATTTATTTATTTTTCCTCACTGTGGGCCTAATACTCCGTAGTTTTTCTTGTCTGAATTTATAGAATTATTTGTATTTGAAAAGTAAACCAGGACGACTGGCTGTCCGACAAGATTAGAAACAAAAACAAAAAAAAAAAAAAAAAAAAAACTTGAAAAGATTCAGGACATTTCCAAAAGATTCCACAACAACATTTACTGATTTCCAAAACTCATCCAAAGTCTCTTCACTTCAAATCTGAGGAAGTTTCCAACACAAAACAGATGCAATACTTTATATAAACACTCCGATAGTCTCACTCCCTGTACCTGGTTTCTCTTAGTAGAAGAAGAAGCCTTGTGTATTTAAAGGTGCATTCACACTAGGCCCAGTGTTACCGAACTGAACTGTACTGTTTTTAATGTTCGTGGAGGGGAACAGTTTGATATAAAGTGTGTGTGTGTGTGTGTGTGTGTGTGTGTGTGTGTGTGTGTGTGTGTGTGTGTGTGTGTGTGTGTGTGTGTGTGTGTGTGTGTGTGTGTGTGTGTGTGTGTGTGTGTGTGTGTGTGTGTGTGTGTGTGTGTGTGTGTGTGTGTGTGTGTGTGTGTGTGTGTGTGTGTGTGTGTGTGAGGGGAACAGTCTGATATAAAGTGAGGTCATTTCTCTGTCTATACTGGTGCTCCTACATGAGCATCCGTACCGTGCTGAAGCTCACCTCTTCCAACCGGGCCAGGGCCAAGGAAACACTGGGAGAACACACTGTCTGTCTGTACAGAGCAGGAGCACTAGGGGAACACACTAGACTTTAGGGGGCAACAGGGCCAAGGGACCGGTACACATGGCCTAGTGTGAATGCGCCTTTAATGCACAAAAATGAAAAACTAAAATAATAACCAGATTTTAATCATCTTTAAAAAGAGACAATCCCGTTCTTTTCATTCCTGAATGTTCGTGAGAGTCTAGATCGAGCACGAGGATAAATAATAAATCCTTGTGCTGACGAGCTGTTTTACTGAAATGAGAGGATTTGAACGATAACCTGAAGATACCTGCTGGACCTTTGGAGAAGAATCGGGAAAGTCTTTGGATGACGTCATTGTTATAAACCTGGTTCACACAGTCACAGTGTTCTCAAGAAAAAGTCTCTCTGGATTGTCCGCCATTTTGTCTGACATCATCATCATCATCACCACCATCATCATCATCAGTTGAAGCCGGTTTCAGTTTCACGGGAGAGAAAAAATAAACTGTCTTTTTTCATTTTGCAATTCAAGAAAAAAGTCAAAATGTCAGACTGTGGGGGGCGCCCTTAGCTCAGTTGGTAGGGTGTCCCCCCCCCCCCATGGGCCTCGGCCAGCAGCGGACCCGGGTTCGATTCCAGCCCGCGGTCGTTCTCTGCATGTCACTCCCCTCTCTGCCCCATTTCAACTCTGTCTCTACACTATCAATAAAGCATAAAAATGCTAAAAAAAAAAAAAAAAGTCAGACTGTGGTCCAGCTGGAAAGATATTGACAGATTTGAACTTCCAGGAAGTAAAATGTTATTCAAACACAAATGATGCATCGTTACAACTTTACAGAAGGAAATCAAGGCAGCAAACTCCCTAACTTCTTTTAAACTCAAATAGGGTTTTCTAGTTCTTAATAATACATGACTCGCTAACTTTCTTGTGTGTGTGTGTGTGTGTGTGTGTGTGTGTGTGTGTGTGTGTGTGTGTGTTGCTTGTGTTTATTGTCCTGTATAATGTATGTATTCACTGTTTGTATAATGTGGATAACACGAAAAATATTCTCAAAAAAAAAAGTTTAAAAAAAAAATTAAATTAAAAAAATATACATTTATTTTTCTCGTGAGTTAATGATCCTGAAAGTTCCAATTCATCTATATCTTTCCAACTTTCCCACAGTTACATATAGAAGGAATGCAATAAAACCTCCTCTCCGCGTGACCGTTTGACCCTTTAGGGGCTCCGTGCATTTCCTCTGTCAGGAAGTAAAAGCCTCATGTGACGAGACTTTCAAAATAAAATGTTCAATCATCACGAAAAGCTTCTTCAGTTCTTTGATCCATCTCATCTGCAGCACCATGAAGGTTCTTTAAAGGTGTAGTCAGTGATTCTGGAGAACGCTTGTTGTCAGAATCACTTTTTTGCTCAAAATCAGTGAATATCTCCTCATGATCCGTTACCTGTCTGTACTGTGTGTGCGCTGAATAAAAAACCTGGTGTTAATACACAGCCTAGGCTCTGTGAACTGGTTTGTAGACAAAGGAGTCCCACCTTAGCTAGCAACATGCATGTTTACAGAGCCTAGGCTGTGTATTAGCCCCAGATTCTTTTTCAGCAAACAGACAGAACAGACAGGTAGCTGAGATATTGATGAGGAGATATTCACTGATTTGACCATAAGAAGTGATTTTGACAACAAGCGTTCTCCAGAATCACTGACTCCACCTTTATCGCAAAATGTCCGTGCACAGAGCCTGTAACCCTGTGTATTAACTCTCCTCTTGTTTTCCAGCGCACACTCTCAGTACAGACAGGTAGCGGGGACACACCAGTTTGTAAACGCTGCCATACTGAGAAATACAGAGAGAGTTTTTGTGGAGCTGACAGGCTTAATAATCAACTTTGTGTCAACTCATTAGGCGATGGCTTGAATGTAACTGACACATTTCAATCAACTGTTCTCCAGAATCACTGCTCTTAAAAATGTCCGTGCACAGAGCCTGTAATTCTGTGCATTAACTCTCCTATTTTTTTTCCCAGCACACACACAGATCATTTGGAGATATTCACTATTCACTGCTTTTGACAATCAAGCGTTCTCCAGAATGGCTGCGTGGCCCTTTAATGCGTGTTGTGGTCTTGTGGTGTGTGCGGTCACCGTCTCTGCTGGCTGTACACGGGGAAAGCCAGCGTGACATTGAGAGAGTCGTTGTGTTGAACCAGAGACGTGTGTTGGTAGTGAAGCACCAGCTCCTTCAGAGATCCATACAGGTTATAGGGCTCTGCAAACCCAAAGCCAGTCACCGTCTTATTGATCACGCAGTGTTTCACCTCGCCCTCCACACTGAGGAACAGAGAGAGAGACAGAGAGAGAGAGACATGAGATTAGAATTATGAAGCAGAATTAAAGGAGAAGTACGCGATAGAGTATGCACAGTTCATTACAGTGTTTCACCTCTCCCTCCACACTGAGGAAGACACAGAGAGACAGAGAGAGAGAGAGAACAGAGAGAGAGACAGAGACAGAGAGAGAGACAGAGAGAGAGAGACATGAGAGTAGAATTATTAAGCAGAGAGTAGATAGAGTATGCACAGTTCATAACAGTGTTTCACCTCTCCCTCCACACTGAGGAACAGAGAGAGACAGAGAGAGAGACAGAGAGAGAGACAGAGAGAGAGAGAGAGAGAGAGAGAGAGACAGAGACAGAGAGGGACATGAGATTAGAATTATGAAGCAGAATTAAAGGAGAAGTACGTGATAGAGTATGCACAGTTCATTACAGTGTTTCACTTCTCCCTCCACACTGAAGAACACAGAGAGAGAGAGAGAGAGAGAGAGAGAGAGAGAGAGAGAGAGAGAGAGAGAGAGAGAGAGAGAGAGAGAGAGAGAGAGAGAGAGAGAGAGAGAGAGAGAGAGAGAGAGAGAGAGAGAGAGGACATGAGATTAAGTTTAAGTTCACAGCCATTAAAACAAACATCTGTCAGCTGTTTGTACACACTAGACAAGGGCCTGTATCTGGTTTTAAAGGGTATACAGCGGTTTGAAAAGGTGAAGGTTTTAAAACGCCTAACTTTTTCAGTCATACCCGTCTAAGGTCAAACCAAAATTGTTCTATAGATTCTTACAAATTCTTAGAACAAAAACAGGCAGACAAATTGCCATCATTTTATTTCTTGTGCACTGATCGCCAAACACACACACAACCCCACCCACGCGTGCACAGACACCCCCCCCCCACACACACCCACACACACACACACACACACACACACACACACACACACACACACAGGTAAAGAGTTAAAGAGATACTTACACCACAGAGCAGGCGTAGCAGCCCGGCTTGCTGCTGTCTCTAACCAGGAAGGTCCCGTCTCTCTTCCCCCTCAGCAGAGACTCGGCCTTCAGTCTGTTGATGTTTCCCAGACGCCACAGACGCTCGTCATGATGGGGGAGATCCTCCTCATCCTCCACCATGCTGTACTCACTGACACACACACACACACACACACACACACACACACACACACACCAGCAGGACAAAAACATCATAAGTCACAGCACAGGGGAAAAACAATTAAACAAATATAAAGGGTATATTTGATATACGGGGGGCGGCCCTTATTTGATCATTTTTGTGGTATTTTTGTCATATTTTTTCTTATAATAAATTATTAGTTATATTTTTTATTCCAATTATTTATGTCTCAGTGTATTCCTGAAGGGAAATCAAGTGCAATAAGCCTTTTTACCAAATCCTCCTCTGTCTGAGACAACGACCTAACATGGAGGAGGATTGATTGATAAACTTTTAATTAATTAATTTATTTATTACTATAATATAACAAGGAATTAAAGACTTGAAAAGTAGCTGAAACACATGACGTTTTCAGAACATATTTAACTTTAGTAGTTAACACAGTGAATGTGTGTAAAGAGTTGATGAGATGAACTTAGTAGTTAACACAGTGAATGTGTGTAAAGAGTTGATGAGATGAACTTAGTAGTTAACACAGTGAATGTGTGTAAAGAGTTGATGAGATGAACTTAGTAGTTAACACAGTGAATGTGTGTAAAGAGTTGATGAGATGAACTTAGTAGTTAACACAGTGAATGTGTGTAAAGAGTTGATGAGATGAACTTAGTAGTTAACACAGTGAATGTGTGTAAAGAGTTGATGAGATGAACTTACTCCTCTGTGGTCTCGTTCTTCAGGCCGAGCCATTCGTTAAGTTTCCTCTGACGAACTCCTTTCTGAGTCAGCCACCTGAGAGAAAGAGAGACACACACACACACAGAAGGAGAGAGACACACACAAACACACACACACACACAGAAGGAGAGAGACACACACACACAGAAGGAGAGAGACACACACAAACACACACACACACACACACAGAAGGAGAGAGACACACACACACAGAAGGAGAGAGACACGCACAAACAGAAGGAGAGAGACACACAAACACACACACACAGAAGGAGAGAGACACACACAAACACACACACACACAGAAGGAGAGAGACACACACACACACAGAACAGTTATTATAATGTAATAACCAACACAGCTTTAATGTGACCTGTTTCTCTATGAGTCTATCTATCTATGAGCCTACCAATTTATCCATCTATATATCCATCCATCCATATATCTGTCTGTCCATTCTTCCCTACATCCATCCACCATCTATACTGTATATATCCATCCATCCGTCTATCCACCCCTCCCTCCCTCTTCTCTCAGTCCCTCCATCCCGCCCTCCATCCATATGTCTGTCTGTCTATCTATCCACCCACCCACCCATCATCCGTCTTTCTCTCCCTCTCTAGATATAAGGATATATCTGACTCTCTTACATGAGGTACTGGTCCCTCCCTCCATCCATCCATCCCTCCATCTTTCTATCCATCCCTCCCTCCCTCCCTCTATACATATCTGACTCTCCAGTCCCTCCCTCCCTGTCTCTCTCTATCCCTCCTTCCATCTATATACATCTAATCCATCTTACATGAGGTACTGGTCTCTCCCTCCCACCTCTCTCTCTCTCTCTCTCTCTCTCTCTCTCTCTCTCTCTCCCTCCCTCCCTGTCTCTCCCTCTATACATATCTGATTCCCTTACATGAGGTACTGGTCCCTCCCTCCTCCCTCCCTCTCTCTCTCTTCCACCTTCCCTCTCTCTCCCTCCCTCCCTCCCTCGAGGTACTGGTCCCTCCCTCCTCCCTCCCTCTCTCTCTCTCCCTCCCTCCCTCCCTCCCTCTCTTACATGAGGTACTGGTCCCTCCCTCCTCCCTCCCCCTCTCTCTCTCTCCCTCCCTCCCTCTCTTACATGAGGTACTGGTCCCTCCCTCCTCCCTCCCTCTCTCTCTCTCTCTCTCTCTCTCTCTCTCTCCCTCCCTCCCTCCCTCCTCTCCCTCCCTCTCTTACATGAGGTACTGGTCCCTCCCTCCTCCCTCCCTCTCCCTCCCTCCCTCCCTCCCTCCCTCCCTCTCTTACATGAGGTACTGGTCCCTCTCCCTCTCTCTCTCTCTCCCTCCCTCCCTCTCTTACATGAGGTACTGGTCCCTCTCCTCTCTCTCTCTCTTACATGAGGTACTGGTCCCTCTCCCTCCCTCCCTCCCTCCCTCCCTCCCTCTCTTACATGAGGTACTGGTCCCTCCCTCCTCCCTCCCTCCCTCTCCCTCCCTCCCTCCCTCCCTCTCTTACATGAGGTACTGGTCCCTCTCCCTCTCCCTCCCTCCCTCCCTCTCTTACATGAGGTACTGGTCCCTCCCTCCTCCCTCCCTCTCCCTCCCTCTCTTACATGAGGTACTGGTCCCTCCCTCCCTCCCTCCTCTCTCTCCCTCCCTCCCTCCCTCCCTCCCTCTCCCCTCTCTCCCTCTCTTACATGAGGTACTGGTCCCTCCCTCCCTCCCTCTCTCCCTCCCTCCCTCCCTCCCTCTCTTACATGAGGTACTGGTCCCTCCCCTCCTCCCTCCCTCCCTCCCTCTCTACTGAGGTACTGGTCCCTCCCTCTCCCTCCCTCCCTCCCTCCCTCTCTTACATGAGGTACTGGTCCCTCCCTCCTCCCTCCCTCTCCCTCCCTCCCTCCCTCCCTCCCTCTCTTACATGAGGTACTGGTCCCTCCCTCCCTCCCTCTCTCTCTCCCTCCCTCCCTCCCTCCCTCCCTCTCTCCCCTCTCTCCCTCTCTTACATGAGGTACTGGTCCCTCCCTCCCTCCCTCTCTCCCTCCCTCCCTCCCTCCCTCCCTCTCTTACATGAGGTACTGGTCCCTCCCTCCTCCCTCCCTCCCTCCCTCTCTACATGAGGTACTGGTCCCTGGTCTTGCGCAGCTGGATGAGATCAGGTTTAATGCTGTTCATCTTCTTGTCTATCTCTCTGTAGTCCGCGGCCTGCTGCTTCAGGTCCACCTCCAGGTGTCTCTTACTGTCCACGATCTCACCGATACGGGACTTCAGCTTATCATAGTTCTCCATTATCCTTTGGAAAGAAAGAGGGGGGGAATAGAGAGAGGGGGGGGAAGGAGAGAGGGGGAGAAAGAGAGGGAGGGAGAGGGAGGGAGAGAGAGAGAGGGAGGGAGAGAGAGGGGCGGGGTTAGTATATAGATATTTTTTTTTTTTATTAAGATTATTTTTTGTCATTTTCAAGCTTTGTTAGATAAAATACTTTCTTAAATGTCAGTAATCAAAGTTTCAAGATGATATATTTTAATTAAAGTGAGTGAGTGAGTGAAAGAGAGAGAGAGAGAGAGAGAGAGTAAATGAAAGGGAGAGACAGAAAGAGAGTGATTTAGAGACAGAGAGAGTGAGTGAGAGAAAGAGGGAGAGAGAGAGAGATAGAGACAGAGAGAGAGTGAGAAAGAAAGAGAGAGCGACAGACAGAGAGAGACAGAAGGAGAGAGCGACAGAGAGTGAAAGAGAGAGTGAGTGATTTTGAGACAGAGAGAGAGAGAGACAGACAGACAGACAGACAGACAGAGACAGACAGACAGAGAGAGTGTGTGTGCCATGGTAACAGCCTACCTCTGTATCTCCTTGTCGTTGCCCTCCCGTCTGAACTTCTCGATGTATTCTTTGCTGAAGCGTTCCTGAGTTTGACATTGTTCCTCAAAGATCTTGATGGTTTCATTGAAGGCCTCGATGGCTGTCCGCTTCATCTGGATCTCCTGAGAGACGGAGAGAGGGAGAGAGAGGGAGAGACAGGGGGAGAGAGAGAGAGAGAAACGGAGAGAGAGGGAGAGACGGAGAGAGAGAGAGAGAGAGAGAGAGGGAGACAGGGAGAGAGAGGGAGAGGGGAGAGAGAGAGGAGAGAGAGAGAGAGACAGGGAGAGAGAGGGAGGGGGAGAGAGACGGAGAAAGAGAGACAGGGAGAGACGGAGAGAGGGAGAGAGAGAGAGAGACAGGGAGAGAGAGAGAGACAGGGAGAGAGAGAGAGACAGGGAGAGACGGAGAAAGAGAGACAGGGAGAGATGGAGAGAGGGAGAGAGAGAGACGGAGAGAGAAGGAGAGAGAGAGACAGGGACAGGGAGAGAGAGAGAGAGAGACGGAGAGAGAGAGAGAGAGACAGAGAGAGAGAGAGAGAGAGAGAGAGAGAGAGAGAGAGAGAGGACATTGGATTTTATTAAAGGAATACTTCACCCATACGGAACCGGCGTTCTAACATTATAAAATCACTATTATAATAAAGAATGAGGTTTTTATTCCCTCAGTCTTCCCTTGGCCCAGCTGTCCTGTTAATCCTAACCCTACATTTTTCCATGTGTGATGTCACACTAGTATAATATAGGTTTAGACAGTGAGACCATAAAACACTCTTTCTGCCTTTTCTCAGGCTAGGATGAACCGATTTCTAAAATGTTTGCACATGTATACTACATAGGATCTCAGAGTTCAATACACCTTCATATTCCCACCGGTGAAGTATAGGTTTTTAAGTTACTTTAGCAGTTGGATTTTTGTCTCTATGTTCATCTCAGCTGAGCCCCTCAAATCAGTGATGGAGGCTCCATCTTGTGGCCATTATCTGTTATTACACCAGGAGAATGTTTGTCAAAATCACTGGAATATCTCCTCACGAGTCATGATCAACTACATGTCCATACTGTGTGAGTGTATGTGTGTGTGCGCAACAACAACAAAATCTGGTGTTAAAGGTGCAGTGTGTAATATGACATCATCAAGAAAGTTCTACAAAGTTCTAGAATGCAACGCTCCCTGGGTAACCCCAACCCTTTAGAATAATAACAGAAGCTACAGTGGCCTTCAAGGACAAGAACAATTCTACATTTTAAACAATGCACCTGAACACATTCCAACTATGACACTTTCAAGATGGCGGCACTAGGCCTTGGTCCAAAGTATGGAGAAATATGGACATATATGAGACCCTTTCTATGGGAAAAAAATAATAATTCAAAACATTTTTTCCAGCTATTATGCACTAAATTAAATGTACTTATGGATATTATAATTACTTTCTACAAAATCTGCTAGGAAATAAAACCCAAAAATCTACACACTGCAGGTTTAATACATAGCTTAGGCTCTGTAAATTGGTAAACATAGGGGGCTTACGGTAGCTAGCAACATGCCCACGTAAAGAGATATAGACTGTGTATTAACACTGGATTTTTTTTTTATTTGATTTGGACAAGAAGTGTTCTCCAGAATCACTGACTCCACCTTTAAGTATGGCGTATTGCGCTGTAATGTATTTCATAGTATTTTACAGTAACACACCTGTCTGTGTGTGTTGAATAGCAGTGTATGTAAGGTTAGTGAACATTAGCATAGCGTATTAGTGTACCTGAGAGGTCCTGGTGTATTGAATAGTATGGTGGGTTAGCCTTTAGCATAGCGTATTAACGTACCATAGGCTGTGTTCGGAAAGCCATACGAAAGGTTTTTTTTTTTATTCTTTATTTACAATTCTGCATTTCCAGCACAACACAGGACTGAATGTAAAAATCTAGTTCTATATCTAACCTGTGGAGGGCGGCAATACGCTACACAGCGTCTAAACGGCCGGAATCTTATAAGAAGAAATTCTTTATTGCTTGAGGATACTTCAGTGTGAATGTTTCGACGCACCTCACATACACAATCGATCCTTGAGTAGACAGTATGTAGTATATAGATGTTGAGTATGTAGGATGTAGGACGCTAGTATGGCTTTCCGAACACAGCCTGTGTGTATTAAATAGTACTGTAGTAGGTTAGCATAGCATATTAGCGTACCTGTGAGGTCCTGGTGTACTCCTCATAGAGCCGGTCGTACTCTCGGTTCTTCTCCTGATACTGAAGGTGATACTCATGGAGCTTCTTCCCCACGGCTTCTATACTGTCCTCCTTCACCACCTGGTCCTACACAAACACACACACACACAAAAACAAGATGTCAGACCCTTTGGAAGGAAAAGTAATACTTTACAAGGTGCTCCGAGGAACTTCTAGTCCTACACAACAACACACAACAACATGTCAGACAACACAGACCATGTATCCTGGGGCCTGTTGCATAAAAGTGGAATAAAGACATCCAGGATGATTGATAAAGCCAGCCTTGACAAAGTCTAGCCTGGGCACTTTGGATCAGTCAGTTGCATAAACGCCAATCCAGGATGAAGAGGGGCCGCTTTGTCAAGCCAGGTGTAAGTCATTCTGTTAAGTGCCAGCCCACAGCTTTCAGAAGTAGACCCAGAGATCGAACACAGATTTACTGATGTAAAAATGGAAAAGACGGCCCATTTTCCCACAATGCCTTGCTAGTTTAAACCGTAAGTGAGGGGGCAGTTCATTTTATACAGTAAATGTATTTTCTGCCAACTAATCTTGATGTCCCTGCATTGTTTTATGATAGAATAGTTGACAGTGAGCAGTCTGCAGGTGCATCTAAAAAAATTTATATCATGGAAAGTCCATTCAAAAAGTGAAACTTTCATAGATTCATTACACAAAGTGAAATATGTCAGGCCTTCTTTTTGGATGATTGATTGATCATGAAATATAAAATCCAGTATCTCAAAATATTAGAATATTGCATAAAACCAATCAAAAAAAGGATTTACTGTATAATCCACAAATGTCGACCTTCTGGAAAGTATGTTTATTGTAGATTAATTTCACTCCATGTGTAATGAATTTAGAATATATTTAAGTTTCACTTTTTGAATTAAATTACAGAAAAAAGGAATTTTTCATTGATATTTCAATTTGTTTTAGATGCACCTCGATATAGTGATAAGTACAAAGTGAATTTATTTGACCCACATATGCAACGTCATCTGCCATCGATAATAGCCCGCAATATGAACAGACTATCACATAAATTATTATAATTTATATAATTTCATCTTAATCTAATTATAATTAAGTTAATTATACATTTTTCAGGTTGAATAAACAAAAAAATTAGGAACTATTTAACTAAATGACAATGCAGTACTTTATGTGGTACCTTAAAACAGGCTAATGAAAATAAAGCAATACACGGAAGATCATGGAATAACTGTTAACCACCTTGATTTCAGATCGGAGTGACAGCTGACTGAGCCAATCAGGCAACAGAATAAGTTTATCCTTTACGTTTAGCCTGGTCCCGACCAGGCTGAACGTAAAGGATAAATCTCCATGGTAACTTATGTCTCTCCGCTTTTATGCAACCGGATCATGGCTAACGCAAGCCAGGATAACCGAAATATCCTAGGTTAATCCCTTATCCTAGTTTTATGCAACAGGCCCCTGGTCTGATTTACAGTTGTACAAATCGCTTACACATGTTATTTCAATTTTATTTTATTTTATTCTATTCTAGACTGACTGACTGACTGACTGACTGACTGACCGACTGCGTGTTTGTGACTGAGCGAGTGCGTGTTTGTGTGTGTGTGTGTGTGTGTGTGTGTGTGTGTCTGACTGACTGTCAGTGTGAGTTTGTGTGTGCAATTGTGTGTGTATCTATCTATCTATCTATCTATCTATCTATCTATCTATCCATCCATCCATCTCTGTCTCTCTCTCCATACCTGCTGGTGCTTGGACACGGGGTAGAGCAGCTTGACGTCCAGCTTGGGGTTGTATTGAGCCAGAGACTCGTGTCTGTAGTGGTTGATGAGTTCCACCACGGAGCTGAAGGTCAGGGGGTCGGAGAAGCCGTATTTACCCTCACGATGGAAGATCTTTATCAGCTTGTTGTTGCCCCCTTTCCTGGAGGAGCATGGAGGAGGAAAATCCACACATTAAAATAAACGTACACTGTATTTATATGTATGTAATAATGTACACAATGCATCAAAGAAAACCAAGTCTGTGACCACCTTTAAACTCTTTTATTGTCTTGTGTGTTATTTGTAGGGCTGGGTATCGTCAAGGACTTCGCGATACGATACGTATCACGATACACTGGTCACGATACGATGAATCACGATATATCACGATATCTTGATTATCACGATGTTTTGCGATATTCCATAAACAAGTTGCCTTGTCAAACATAACAGCACAATATAGTGATAATTGTACAGACAAATGAAGTCAAAACTATTTCATTCACAACTTCCTTTACTATTTTTCTTCCTTTTTTTGGTTTTGGCAAATGATCAAACACTGCTGCAGCTGCCATAACATCAAAATAACAAATCCAATTCACCCTTGTACTAACTGTACAGGACACAATGAAAATGAAAACACATCAGTGTGCTTTTGTGACATAGTGAATCTTAAGTATTTTTATAAACAAAACTGATCTAACTTCAATAGTCAGTATCCTAGAGGCTCAGGCCTGACAGCAGACATGGGTTTGAATCTGACCCATGGTTGTTTCATTCCCTCTCTACCCCACTTCATATCTGTATCTCTGCACTGTCAATAAAGCCTTGAAAAGCAAAAAAAAAAAAAA
>CM049397.1:36102197-36112197 GCA_026929865.2 Hyperoplus lanceolatus
TGATGTCATCGGTTCAGCTGGCGACAGGGTGAATGAAACCAGTGACTAATGGTTCTACTTCACCCACCACACGAGCACTATTTTAGCTTTGCGTTTAAAGGAGCTACGAGGAACTTTTCGATATTCCTGAAACAGTCTCATTTTACCTCATGATGATCATAAATGGTGAATCAAGTGGATTTTACTGACTCGTTTTGTCTATAATATAAATACAATATATTAGTATAACGTGTTAACCTACAGCCACGCCAACAGCACTGAAGGGGTCTAGTTCTGAAAAAATAAATTAAAATAAAAATCCAGAAAAATTCACAACCAGATATGGCTGCACGATTCTTCCTAAAATTCGAATACCTATTTTTAATCACCAAGAATGTATTATATCCACTAGTACCAGACCCAAAACCCAAAAGATATCAGATTCCAGCAGAGATCCAATTTTGCAAATCCAGCCTCTTCTGCCCCTCTATGGTAAATGGGCTCCACTTATAAAGCTCTTTTCCCTTGTTTTTCACAGACCCAAAGCGCTTTACATTGTTTTGTACACATTCACCCATTCACACACACATTCATACACCGATAGCAGCAGCAGCAGCTACCACGCAGGGTGCAAGCTAACTACCAGGAGACATTTAGGGTTCAGTGTCTCTTTGCCCAGGGACACTTGGACATGTGGTGGGGAGACGGGGGATCGAACCACCGACCCTGTAACCCAGTGGACGACCAACACTACACACTTCACCACAGCCGCCCCATGATATCAGGTTGAAGGAAAAAGTGACGAGCATTTCACGTTGAGCAACAGAGAGACGTGTGACTGTGACAGAGGTCCAGTGTGACGCTGTTTCATCACACCAAGAGGAACTGAAGAAATCATTACCTCAGAAGGAAATCTTTACTACGGGTTATTTATGCAGCGTGGCTTTTCCTATTTTAGGTCTTTTGAGGCGTATTAACAGCTGACTGGGTAATAAAAGTCATATGAATGATGAAACAGGATTTGTCTCTTGAAGCAGCGTTTCAAACTGTTTTCTTTGGCTAAAAATGTCACTTTCAAAAAGGTAAGAAATCAGTTTTTACGATCACGTTTACGGCAGTTACTCCACAGCAAAACAAAATGTGCCATTGTCCGAAAAAAAGTCTATTCTCTGTAAACTGGTACGTAAACAAAGTGGCCCACAGTAGCTAGCAACATGGGTTTACAGAGCCTAGGCTGTGTATTAACACTGGATATTTTTTCAGCACACACACAGTACAGACAGGTAGCGGATCATGAGGAGATATTCACTGATTCTGAAGTGTATTTGACAACAAGGCAGACACGCACAAATGTTGCACACAAACACACACTGTAACATAAACTGCAACACACAGACAGTAACACACACAGACAGACAGACATACAGACAATAACATACACAGACAGACAGACACACAGACAGTAACACACACACACAGACAGACACACAGACAGTAACACACACAGACAGACAGGCACACACACACATACAGACATACACACACACATACAGACAGGCACACACATACACACAGTAACACACAGACAGACAGACATACATACACACACACATACACACAGACAGATACAACACACACACACACACACACTGTAACATACACTGAAACACACACAGTATCACACACACATACACACAGTAACACATACACACAGTAACACACACAGTAACACACACACACTCACCTGGTGCAGCTTGGTTCATGTTGAGTTCGCTGGTGATCAGAACCTCCAGGACCTGAACCAGAGGATCCGGGCCGGACTCAGACCTGAAGGCAGGGAAACAACTTCAATAACAGAAAGAGAGAGAGAGTGTGTGTGAGTGAGTGAGTGAGTGAGTGAGTGAGTGAGTGAGTGAGTGAGTGAGTGAGTGAGTGAGTGAGTGAGTGAGTGAGTGAGTGAGTGAGTGAGTGAGTGAGTGAGTGAGTGAGTGAGTGAGTGAGAGAGAGAGAGAGAGAGAGAGAGAGAGAGAGAGAGAGAGAGAGAGAGAGAGAGAGAGAGAGAGAGTGAGTGAGTGTGTGTGTGTGTGTGTGTGTGTGTGTGAGAGAAAGAGAGACAGGTAGAGAGAGATAGAGAGACAGAGAGCGATAGAGATATAGATAGAGATAGAGATAGAGACAGAGAGACCAAGTGAGAAAGACAGAGAGAGAGAGAGAGAGAAAGACAGAGAGTGAGAAAGACAGAGACAGACAGAAAGAGAGAGAGAGAGAGACAGAGACAGAGAAAGAGATATTGCGTGTGTGTGTCTCTCACCCTGCATTGTGTCTGAATAGCAGAGGACTGAAGCTCTCTGCCAGCCCTCGGGGGTTGAGGGTGTTGGAGGTCCCAGTGAGGCAGAGCCTGGCCATGTGCCTGACGAGGCCCAGCAGAGTGAGCCCGTACTGGGCCGGACAGCTGGGAGAGCAGGCCACCCCGCGGAGCACCTGGGCACAGTCCTCAAGGTCTCTCACCTCTGGAGACGGACGGATGGATAGATAGACAGAGAGAGAGATAGAGAGATAGAGATAGAGAGATAGATAGACAGAGAGAGATAGAGAGAGAGACACACACACACGTTTCATTTACTTTCTTCTTTATTTTGAAAAAAAATAAGCAATATTGACACACACACATATTGGGTGATAGGATGGCCTCGAGGTGGCCGGCCAGTAACCATGAGGTCTCTGGTTAGATCCCTGGCGCCGGACAGGAGGGTGTTAGTAGTAGTGACTGGGTCAGAAGTTATTTACATGACAGGAAACAATTTGTGAAATTAGGGGAGTTCACATCGACATGCTTAGATATTGTTTGTGGGGTCCCTCAGGGGTCAATCTTGGGGCCGAAATTATTCCTGCTTTATATAAATGACATATGTAAAGTGTCTAAAGTCTTAAGGTTAATTTTATTTGCTGACGACACAAACATCTTCTATTCGGGGAAAGATCTGAATAATATGGTTGAGATCGTAAACATTGAATTGACTAAGTTACATGAGTGGTTAAACCGAAATAAGTTATCACTAAATTTAGAAAAAACTAAATTCATGATGTTTGGCAGGAGAGCATCAGATGTCGCTGTAAAAATCAAGGTAAATGGGATTGAAATTCAAAGGGTCAAGCAACACAAAGTCCTAGGGGTAATAATTGACGATAAATTAAGCTGGAAACCACAAGTTAGCCATCTCAGGGGCAAAATAGCCAGGAGTATTTCTATACTTTGGAAAGCACAACATTGTTTCAATCAAAAGGCCTTACTTGTATTATACTGGAGTTTAGTTTCTGCATTACTGTGCTGAAATATGGGGAAACACTTACAAAGGTACATTGCACCCGTTGGAGATTCTTCAAAAGAAAGCAATACGAATTATTTACCAAGCCAATTACAGGGCACACACTAATAACTTTTTTATTGAAGGTAGAATTCTCAAATTACGTGATGTGGTAAATTACCACACAGTACAAATTATTTACAAGGCTTCAAAAAAAAGCCTTCCAAACAGTTTACAAGTAATGTTTGAAGACAGAGAAGTTTTGCATGATTTAAGAAGAAAAGATAAATTCACTGAGAAAAATATACGGACCACACTTAAATCCTTTTCGATTTCTATAAAGGGTATTAAGCTGTGGAATGGACTTGATGAAGTTGTCACAGGGAGTTGCAGTTTGCGCAATTTCAAAGCAAATTATGTTTCAAAAATTATTGAAAATTACAGACTAATAACCTGAGCACAATGTCAATGTCACTTACATATCAATATTGTAAAGAATAATACAGGCCAGCTGTCAGACTTGTTTTTGAATACTTTTGCAGAAGTGTTTTGACTACCAGTTAAGAAATGGAACAGGCCAAATACAAGGCCACTTCACACTTTATACACTTGGCATTGTCACAGAGAAACTGAACTGTGCTGAACTGATCTTAAAAGCTGAAGCAATTACATTAAAATTGATTGTGTATTGGACTGCAGATTCTTAAAAAAAAAAAAAAAAAATGTATGTGTATGTATGTGTATATATGTGTATATATATATATGTGTATATATGTATGTATGTATATATATATATATAGCTATATATAAAAAAAAAATGTTTTTTGTTTTATTTTTATTTTCTGTAACAGTAACTGTGTATCTGAATTCGAATTTGATGAAAATGGGGGCGGTACCTGATAAGCCTTTGGCTTCTTCCGTCTCCCTTCGGACAACACAAAGTATGATGTATGAATATTTTCAAGAGAAAATTGTGTATTGTGTGGAATTGTCCGAAAGAATAATAAATAAATAAATAAATAAATAAATAATGCTGCCCAAGAAGTAATGGAAATGTAACTCAGTAAGGCATGGCTAAACTCGGTCAAAGTGCCAGTGAAAAAGGCCATTGTTTTGACCTTGCACGGTACAAAAACACAGACACACACAGACAAACACAGACCTTGCACGGTGTGTATCATGTCTAGCTGTACACACACACACACACACAGACAGACAGACAGACACAGACCTTGCACGGTGTGTATCATGTCTTGCTGCAGGGCGACTGGCAGCACCGGCCCAGGCAGGTCCAGCAGGAAGCGGATCACACCGTCACACAGAGAGGACACGTCCAGCTGCTCCAGGTCTGAAAACACACACACACACACACACACACACACACACACACACACACAGTTTAGACAAGAACTGGGATATACACACAGAGCCTGAACGCATCATTTGCAGATTAAAGTTGTAGTCAGTGATTCTGGAGAATGTTATCAACGACTGTTAATATTTCTTCACGACCTGATTACCTGTACCGTGTGCACGTTGAAAAAAGAATCCAGTGTTAATCCACAGCCTAGGCTCTGTAAACGGGCATGTTGCTAGCTATGGTGGGTCCCCTCCCCTTTTTTTCAGCACACACAAAGTACAGACAGGTAGTGGATCATGAGGAGATGTTCACACAGTACAGACAGGTAGTGGATCATGAGGAGATATTCACTCAGTACAGACAGGTAGTGGATCATGAGGAGATATTCACTCAGTACAGACAGGTAGTGGATCATGAGGAGATATTCACTCAGTACAGACAGGTAGTGGATCATGAGGAGATATTCACTCAGTACAGACAGGTAGTGGATCATGAGGAGATGTTCACACAGTACAGACAGGTAGTGGATCATGAGGAGATATTCACTCAGTACAGACAGGTAGTGGATCATGAGGAGATATTCACTCAGTACAGACAGGTAGTGGATCATGAGGAGACAGACACACAGTACAGACAGGTAGTGGATCATGAGGAGATATTCACACAGTACAGACAGGTAGTGGATCATGAGGAGATATTCACTCAGTACAGACAGGTAGTGGATCATGAGGAGATATTCACTCAGTACAGACAGGTAGTGGATCATGAGGAGATGTTCACACAGTACAGACAGGTAGTGGATCATGAGGAGATGTTCACTCAGTACAGACAGGTAGTGGATCATGAGGAGATATTCACTCAGTACAGACAGGTAGTGGATCATGAGGAGATATTCACTCAGTACAGACAGGTAGTGGATCATGAGGAGATATTCACTCAGTACAGACAGGTAGTGGATCATGAGGAGATATTCACTCAGTACAGACAGGTAGTGGATCATGAGGAGATATTCACACAGTACAGACAGGTAGTGGATCATGAGGAGATATTCACTCAGTACAGACAGGTAGTGGATCATGAGGAGATATTCACTCAGTACAGACAGGTAGTGGATCATGAGGAGATATTCACTCAGTACAGACAGGTAGTGGATCATGAGGAGATATTCACTCAGTACAGACAGGTAGTGGATCATGAGGAGATATTCACTCAGTACAGACAGGTAGTGGATCATGAGGAGATATTCACTCAGTACAGACAGGTAGTGGATCATGAGGAGATATTCACACAGTACAGACAGGTAGTGGATCATGAGGAGATATTCACACAGTACAGACAGGTAGTGGATCATGAGGAGATATTCACTCAGTACAGACAGGTAGTGGATCATGAGGAGATATTCACTCAGTACAGACAGGTAGTGGATCATGAGGAGATATTCACTCAGTACAGACAGGTAGTGGATCATGAGGAGATATTCACTCAGTACAGACAGGTAGTGGATCATGAGGAGATATTCACTCAGTACAGACAGGTAGTGGATCATGAGGAGATATTCACTCAGTACAGACAGGTAGTGGATCATGAGGAGATGTTCACACAGTACAGACAGGTAGTGGATCATGAGGAGATGTTCACACAGTACAGACAGGTAGTGGATCATGAGGAGATGTTCACTCAGTACAGACAGGTAGTGGATCATGAGGAGATATTCACTCAGTACAGACAGGTAGTGGATCATGAGGAGATATTCACACAGTACAGACAGGTAGTGGATCATGAGGAGATATTCACTCAGTACAGACAGGTAGTGGATCATGAGGAGATATTCACTCAGTACAGACAGGTAGTGGATCATGAGGAGATATTCACTCAGTACAGACAGGTAGTGGATCATGAGGAGATATTCACACAGTACAGACAGGTAGTGGATCATGAGGAGATATTCACTCAGTACAGACAGGTAGTGGATCATGAGGAGATATTCACTCAGTACAGACAGGTAGTGGATCATGAGGAGATATTCACTCAGTACAGACAGGTAGTGGATCATGAGGAGATATTCACACAGTACAGACAGGTAGTGGATCATGAGGAGATATTCACTCAGTACAGACAGGTAGTGGATCATGAGGAGATGTTCACTCAGTACAGACAGGTAGTGGATCATGAGGAGATATTCACTCAGTACAGACAAGTAGTGGATCATGAGGAGATATTCACACAGTACAGACAGGTAGTGGATCATGAGGAGATGTTCACACAGTACAGACAGGTAGTGGATCATGAGGAGATGTTCACTCAGTACAGACAGGTAGTGGATCATGAGGAGATATTCACTCAGTACAGACAGGTAGTGGATCATGAGGAGATATTCACACAGTACAGACAGGTAGTGGATCATGAGGAGATATTCACACAGTACAGACAGGTAGTGGATCATGAGGAGATATTCACACAGTACAGACAGGTAGTGGATCATGAGGAGATGTTCACTCAGTACAGACAGGTAGTGGATCATGAGGAGATGTTCACTCAGTACAGACAGGTAGTGGATCATGAGGAGATATTCACTCAGTACAGACAGGTAGTGGATCATGAGGAGATATTCACTCAGTACAGACAGGTAGTGGATCATGAGGAGATATTCACTCAGTACAGACAGGTAGTGGATCATGAGGAGATATTCACACAGTACAGACAGGTAGTGGATCATGAGGAGATATTCACACAGTACAGACAGGTAGTGGATCATGAGGAGATATTCACTCAGTACAGACAGGTAGTGGATCATGAGGAGATATTCACTCAGTACAGACAGGTAGTGGATCATGAGGAGATATTCACTCAGTACAGACAGGTAGTGGATCATGAGGAGATATTCACACAGTACAGACAGGTAGTGGATCATGAGGAGATATTCACTCAGTACAGACAGGTAGTGGATCATGAGGAGATGTTCACTCAGTACAGACAGGTAGTGGATCATGAGGAGATATTCACTCAGTACAGACAAGTAGTGGATCATGAGGAGATATTCACACAGTACAGACAGGTAGTGGATCATGAGGAGATATTCACACAGTACAGACAGGTAGTGGATCATGAGGAGATGTTCACTCAGTACAGACAGGTAGTGGATCATGAGGAGATATTCACACAGTACAGACAGGTAGTGGATCATGAGGAGATATTCACACAGTACAGACAGGTAGTGGATCATGAGGAGATATTCACAAAGTACAGACAGGTAGTGGATCATGAGGAGATATTCACACAGTACAGACAGGTAGTGGATCATGAGGAGACAGACACACAGTACAGACAGGTAGTGGATCATGAGGAGACAGACACACAGTACAGACAGGTAGTGGATCATGAGGAGATATTCACTGATTTTGACAAAAAGTGATTTTGAGATAAAGCGTTCTCCAGAAATCACTGACTCCACCTTTGAACATAAGAAGAATGAAGAGGTTCCTCACCGGAGTCACAGAGTTGTCGTGTGTCCAGACTTCCTCCAGTCAGACTGCGATACACACCGGGACTGTCCACACCTACAACAACACAACACAACAACACATGAGCTAAAGCCTCGCATCCACTGAGAGGTACAGTTCGGCACCCATTCATATGCGTTTCCACTGTCAAAAGTTGGGAAAAGGAACCTATTTGCACATTGAAATGCCCTCATAATGTACAGTTTAAATGTTTTCAGTTTACTGCATGTTGCACATATTGTAAATAATGTTTCTCATATTGCACATTTCAATTTATTTACCGTTTTGTTTTGCCTTAAACCGTTTGCACTATTAAGAATGTATTCATTGTAAATATTACTTATCTTATTTTATCCTTTTGTTCTTATTGCACCGTGGGAAAATTGACAATAAAACGACTGACTTTGGGGGCGCCCTTAGCTCAGTTGGTAGGGCGTCCCCCCCATGGGCCGGTCGTTCACTCCCCTCTCTGCCCCATTTCAACTCTGTCTCTACACTATCAATAAAGCATAAAAATGCCAAAAAAATATCTTTAATTTTTTTTTTTTTTTTGAACGACTGACTTTGATACCAAGGGAACCGTGCCATGCGTATGTACCTGTTATAAATGGAAGGTACAATTTGAATAAAAGAAAATAAACAAATCTGTCGCCAGCACTGTACCTTTGGTCTCTACGGCCTCCATCAGTCTGCTGAGGAGGGGGGGGGCCGAGTCCGGGGGCCCAAACTGATCCGGGAGGTCTGGCAGGGAGAAGCCTGAAAACACACAACACATTAAAACATACAGTCAACAACACAAACGGCCCCAAAACCACATCAAGATATAAGGAAATTTGCGAGAACGATATTCATGACAACATACAGTCAATTCAATTAGTTTTGAATGGGGGCCGGTTGGTGGAAATGATCCAAAATGAGGGGCCGGAAAAAAATGGCTAAAATTGATGAGCATCACATCAATAGCTACATATACTGTAAAACACTACAACGACATAGGAGTGCATGTATTGTCTTTATTTTATCAAATAGAGCTCAACAGCTTATCAAACACATTGCGCGTGCTAGTACATTAATTGTGCAGCACTGAAATTAAAATAAAAAAATCGTATTTTTTTTTTTTTTTTTGGGTCGGTCGGTAGTCAAGGCTAGCCTGGTCCAACCAGACCACCGTACTTCATTTCATTTGTACAAATGGTCTGGAAGTGCTGTAATTGGCAAACGTTAACTCACTTGGAGGCGGGTGTCTGTCGAAGTTTAAAACTATTGGATCTGCCCAGTGCCACTCTGGATTAGCCAACCAATCGCATCACGTTTGGTCATCACGTGTGTCATGAGCCGGCTTTTGATGGTGCCTTCCAGTTGGACAGGGAACTCGGAAATTTCCGACTTCACTACATATTGTAGTCTATGAATCTACCGGTACCTGGCAACAGTAACTTGTTAGAGCCTAACGTTTAGTTATTTGGACGAGAAAGGTTTTAGGCGTCCATACTTTCGCGAGCAGATGCACTGGAACACAGACAGGTCGGAACTCGGAACTACCAAGTCGGAAATCTCCTTCTTCCGAGTATAAAGCAACGCAGCATTCAACTGAAACTGGAGCGTTCTCAGCCACTCGCTCTGTTCGCTGATTGGCCGATCGTAGATTCTCCGGAGAATCTGGGAAATGCGCTGTACACCCAGACTGACTACTGAAGGGAAAATGAAATTTGGCCGGAAGTAGGCGGGCGGGCGGAGCCAGGCTAAGTCAAGGCGGGGGCCAGTAAATATTCCTTCGCGGGCCGGATCCGCCTATTGAATAGGGGAGAACGGGGTAATTTGTCACATGGGTTGGATGTCACATTCGTTATATCTCT
>CM049397.1:36117197-36154697 GCA_026929865.2 Hyperoplus lanceolatus
GCTGTGTATCAACACCGGATTTGTTTTGTATTTAATGTATTTTTATGGGACTGTGTCAGATTAATAATGGTGATATGACCGACCTACCTATCTATCTATCTATCTATCTATCTATCTATCTATCTATCTATCTATCTATCTATCTATCAGATTAATAATGGTGATATGACCATGGTCAAGCAAAGTAAACTGTGATTTAGTAGCGTTCATAAACACAGGCTTTTCCCCGTCTGCCTGATGTAAACCGTTTGGTCTGAGTTGGCAGGGATTCAGACCAGAGCAAAGGCATTAAGAAAAACTATAGAAAAATAGCATTCTTTGCACTGATGGTCTCGTTTGCTGTTACATGTAATATATGATCATCAGAGGAACAATTAGACTGTTTCAGAAATATTTAAAAGTTCCTTGAAGAAGGTTTAATGGTTATTATTTAATTGAAGCACAAACATGTTGATATAAGTGGGCTTTCGTTAAAGGTGGATTAAGAACGCTTGTTGTCAAAATCAGTGAATATCTCCTCACGATCCACTACCTGTCTGTACCGTGTTAATACACAGCCTAGGCTCTGTAAAACGGGTATGTTGCTATATACGGAGGCCCATTTGTTTATATAGCCTTTGTTTACATGCGACTTTTTGTTTTGAATGTATGTTTTACCCTATTATATATATATACAGAGTCTGCGCTAAGAACAAGCTAGAATGTTTTTTGTTGAATAGACAGATTAATCAATTGTTATTTCATTTAAAAGGAGTTTCAAACTAAAATATTAAAGCCAAATAAATGAAAACAAAGCGCCTTACATGCAACACTAGTAAGGTGTTATAATATAAACGTATTTAACTGTTTTAAGCTAAAAAAAAATAGACCAAACATGTTCATTTTTAAAGGGTCTTTCGTTAAGTAAACAGTGGACAGACGAAAAACCTAGACAAACTGAAAATAAAAAGGCATATTTCTCACGTGTGACGAAACACAAACACATCTAGAGTTAGTAACACATTGCCTACAGTTAGATTTCACTCTTACATTTCTAAATTATTGTAAAATGAATGTTTTAGAAGGCGCAGACAGCGGAAACGGGAAACGTCAGTACATGCCAACACTAGCTTTAGCCACAGCTAGCTTCTGTCAGTCGCTGCAACAAAGTCTCACCTTTTTGGTATTTTTAAACCGATTAAAATGCTCCAACGCAGCGAACAGCGGGCGCCATTATGGAGAACGACATCCAGGTGTTTCTCAAACTGAAAATACTTCAATATTTTAACGATTATTTCCAAAGATGAAGACACTCGTGGCTCCAACCGTCTGAGGGTTTTCTTTCAGTAGCCAATCAAGCTAGCAACCAGCCAAAGCTAATCCGGTTAGGACTAGAAAAGTAAAATAGTTTTATCAAATTAAAATATCAAAGAAATCGAATAAAACTTTGATTTTAAGGGAAAACTCAGATCTAATAATTGTGTTAATACTTTAAATTAAATATGTGGTTCAAGGCTTATTTCAAAGTTGGGTTCATCAGCTGAAAATGCGTTATATAGGAGCATAGAGCGTATTTCAAAATAAGATAGGCCTCCTAATGTGTGTGGCAGATGTAATGACCAAATGTTATTGTTTTAAATGTTTATAATAGATAATATTGAATAAAAAACATGATTTTGTATTTTGAAAATGTATCATTCGTATTAGCAGCCCACAATTATGGCGAGACAACGTTGGTCTTCTAGAAATGGTAAATTTCTCGATTTTTGCCTATTTATCTTCCATAACACTTTCATACTAGTATAAATCAAAGGTCCAAATTGTACATTTAGGTGTTTTTATTTGACTAAACCTTGTCTGTATATTTATTCTATACAACCATCTTTAACAGCTATTATCTATAAAATGTACATATAACTCTGGCTTTTTTTATAACATTGTTCATAAGATTTTTATATAAAGATGTTGAATATTATTTTTATATTATATTATATTATATTATATATTGAATATTATATTTATATTATATTTTTTATAGAGTTGCAAATGTAGGCATAATTCATAAGATATTTCCACATTTGCATATGAATTCCAACATTTCGGGAGAAAAAAATTGTAATACAGAAAAAACAATTGTCCTAATGTAAGTAATAATAATAATGATAATAATAATAATGATGATGATGATAATAATGATAATAATAATAATAATAATAATCATAATCATAATAATAATAATATTAATAATAATAATAATAATAATAATAATAATAATAATAATAATAATAATAATAATAATAAATTGAATTTATATTGCGCCTTTCAAGGAAGCCAAGGTCTCTTCATACAAAGTAGGAAGTAAGAGTGTGTACGTGAGAGTGAGTCAGAGTAAATCATAGATAGTGGTGCCAATGCATAGGACACATTAGGGTAAACTGGCAAAGTGTACTGCAGTGTCTGGCTTTAAGAGGGAGGCTCGGCCCTGATGTCACTTCCTCTAACCTAGATCTTAATGCAGTGTGCAAGAGAGGGGACCATGGCAACAAAAGAGAGAGAGAGAGTGTGTGTGTGTGTGTGTGTGTGTGTGTGTGTGTGTGTGTGTGTGTGTGTGTGTGTGTGTGTGTGTGTGTGTGTGTGTGTGTGTGTGTGTGTGAGTGTGTGTGTGTGTGATGGGGGGTGTACTACTGTATTCATGCTGGCCTCATTTATTCAGCTCAGCTCTTTACACAAGCAGCCGCCTTTGAACGTGTGTGTGTGTGTGTGTGTGTGTGTGTGTGTGTGGAGTGTGTGTGTGTGTGTGTGTGTGTGACATATCATGTGACTGATGCTTGTTTTCTTTCTTCTCAATTTTCCAGAACAAACGGCCCATCCCGAATCAAACCATCAAAGCAACACAGTTTATATTCAAAATATTTAACCTTTTATTAACATCTCATAAGAAAATATAATTAATTTGTTTTCTTTATTACAATTATATATATGTTTTCAAATGTATAAATAAACAGTACAAGCACCCCCCCCACACACACACACACACACACACACACACCCTCAGCACATTACAATAATGAAGGAGGTTTGTATTATTAATGAGGTTCTGCATTTGAAGATTGTTGTCAATGAAACAGCATTAAATGTATTTGCACCATATCTGTATGTCTGTGTTTATGCTCGTTAAAAATATTCATCATGTATAAAAATATATAAAAACATCCCCACTGATACAATGGTTGCGTTCCGAATCGCATACTTTCTACTAAATAGTATGGGTAGAAAAAAGATTTAGGATGTCCCGATTCTTGTGGCCAGATTTAGGATGGTTAGAAGTGCCCGGATGTCCTACTTCCTCCGGCCAAGATTGTTAGTGTTGAAAACTGCATCCTATTTGGGCGATTCTGACCCACAATCCAGTGCGCACGTGAAGTGACGTCACATCGGCGAAGCCTCCATATGAAAACAAACGGGGATGCGACGGATATAAAAGCAAGAGGCAAGATCAAGGCGCAATGTTATGATGAAATAAGAGAGTAAAGTATGTCCCAATAGTATGCCTACTGCATCCTAACTAGATTCTTTTTATCGTCGGATGTAGTATGTAGAATAGAAAAAAGAAAGAATATGAGATTCGGAAAGCAACCTATGTTCCATTCTGACTGTGTTGACATGTGTAACCAATATTCTGGTTTCTGGTAGGCTCTGAAAACAGGCATGTTGCTATAGCTACTGTGGCCCCTTTGTTTACGTACCAGTTTACAGAGCCTAGGCTGAGTAATAACACAGTAAATACAGATAGCAAATCAGAGAGTCAAAGAGTGATTTTGACAACAAAGGTTCTCCAGAATCACTGAGATTCACCTTAATGTAAAAACACATTTAGTAAAATCATGAGTCAGTGCGGTCTCTTAAATATTCGCTACTTGCTGTGTGTGTGTGTGTGTGTGTGTGTGTGTGTGTGTGTGTGTGTGTGTGTGTGTGTGTGTGTGTGTGTGTGTGTGTGTGTGTGTGTGTGTGTGTGTGTGTGTGTGTGTGTCTGTCTGTGAGTTTATGTAGGTGTATCTGTGTATGTGTGCTTGCTTTCCCAAGTTTGCAGCATAGTGCATTTTTCGGTATATTATTATTTCAAAATGTGTCGCATGTATGGCCTGTTAATTTGTATTTTGGAGGGGAAAACAGTATGTTGGTGTGTGTGCGTGTGTGTGTCTGTCTGCCTGTCTATCTGTTTGTGTCTCTGTCTGTCTGTCTGCCTCGCTGTCTGTCTGTCTGTCTACATGCTGAAGACTTTCCCCAGCCGATGAACAGACAGGCTGATTCTGCCCACCAGACGGAGCTCTTTCTTCAGGTAACGTCCGACCTGCTCAGCCTGGAGCAAGTCGCAGAACACCCAAATCTCAGAGCGCTCCCTCTGGATGTTAGCATTACATGGAGGTAGCACGGTTAGCTCGCTGTGTGTGTGAGTGTTACATGGAGGTAGCACGGTTAGCTCGCTGTGTGTGTGAGTCTTACATGGAGGTAGCATAGTTAGCTCGCTGTGTGTGTTGGTGTGACACTGAGGGGGCATTGAGCTACGAACGCACCGGCTAAGACAACGCCACACCTACAGGGGGGAAACAAAGATGGAGGGAGAGAAGAAACAGGTCATTAAGAGAACTGGGATTTATTGGAACTGAAAAAGGATATATCGAAATCAATCTGTGAATATCTCCTCACTATCCGCTACCCGTCTGTACTGTGTCTTTGAGTGCCTTGAAAAGCGCTATATAAATCCAATCCATCATTACTGAGGGAAAAAACAGTGTTAATACACAGCCCAGGCTCTGTAAACAGGCATTTTGCAAGCTACAGTGGGCCCTTTGTTTACAACACTGGATTTTTTTTCAGCACACACACAGTACAGACAGGTAGTGGATCATGAGGAGATATTCACTGATTATGGACAAAAGGTGATTTTGACAACAAGCGTTCTCCAGAATCACTGACTACACCTTTAACTCATGGTTCATCCTTCACTATTTACTGACCTGTTCTATGTCCCCGTTGGTTCCACAGTTGCCGTGGGCGATTACCCAGCGTGCTCTCTGGCGGGGGTGGAGCCTGTGAGTCGACACCATGTGACGGAACGGCCCCGACAGCCAATGGGATCGCTGCGTTTGAATTCCGGAACTCTGGGTGAAAACATTCCACGAGCGTTTGACAGGCGATTCTCTGAGGCTGTGTTTCCCTGGTGACGCTGTGTTGATGTGTGTGTCTGGTTTGACGAGCGGAGACGCAGAAAGGACGTCCATGTTTTTTTCTGGAGAAGTTCTTGGTGTTTTGGGAAGTTTTTCCGCACCAACAGCGGCGCCATTTTCCTGATTGTGTTGTACTGTATGTTCACAGCTTGGAAAATGAGACAGAAAATCATGTTTTATCACGCAGCAAATGTATTATTTCGCCAGGGCAGTCAGCGATTCTGGAGAACTCTGGTTTAAGTTAAGTTAAGTTAAGTTATCTTTATTGTCAGTTGTACACGAGGCACATTGAAATTCGTCTTTTCGCATATCCCCTCTCAAGTTACCACACTTCGGAGGGGGTCAGAGCGCAGGGTCAGCCACAGTACAGCGCCCTTGGAGCAGTTTTTTGGGGTTAAGTGTCTTGCTCAAGGACACAATGGTAGAGATGGTGGGCACCGTAGACGCAATACCAGCCTCTGCTAGTTTTACAACTAACACCCCCCTGTCCGGTGCCGGGGATTTAACCAGCGACCTCATGGTTACTGGTCGGCCACCTTACCTCTAGGCCATCCTACCACCCTTACAAAATGTAAGTGAATATCTCCTCAAGATTCGATACATGTCTGTACTGTAAAAGATATTCAGTGTTCAAATGTTGCCTAGGCTTTGTAAACTAGTATATTACTATCTACAATGGGTCCCTTTGTTTACGTATCAGTTTACAGAGCCTAGGCTGTGTAGCAACACTTTATTTCTAGTACAGACAGGTAGTGGATCGTGAGGAGATATTCACTGATTTTGTCAAAAAGTGATTTGGACAGCAAGCGTTCTCCAGAATAACTAACTCCACGATTAATCCAAAATATATTTATGAAACCATTTTATCCTGTTTTATATCTTGTGTGAATTCTTCTTAATAAGTATTTTTAAGCCTTTAACACTCACCAACTTGGAGCACAAACAGCGTCATCTTTTGGTTCCTGTATTTTGTTCAAAAGAAAATGATTTATTTATTACAGACGTATAAAAACAACATGAAACGCACAACATTTTCTATCAAATTAGTTCACAAATAAGACAATTAAAAAGCACATTACAACGTATTTTCGATAAACCAGCAACGACATTAAGAGAGAGAGAGAGAGAGAGAGAGGGCGAGAGAAGAGAGAGACAGACAGACAGAGAGAGAGAGCGACAGAGAGAGACAAAGAGACAGACAGACATAGAGACAGACAGACAGACAGACAGAGAGAGAGAGAGAGAGAGAGAGAGAGAGAGAGAGACAGAGAGAGCGACAGAGAGAGACAGAGAGAGAGACTGTATGGGGAGGGAAGTGAAGAGAGGGAAATTGAAAGGGAGTGAGCAGCCACCTGGACATACCTGAAAAGGATTCAATGGTGGACTGTTGAAATCCAGTGAACTGGTCCAGTGAGTGATGACTGGTGCAGGTCTGGCGGGTGTTATGGGCAGATGTGTGTCTGCGGTGTGGGGGAACCAGGGAGTGAACACCGGAGTGGGTCGCACTGGGAAAGACTCCAGAACATTCTCTGTAGTTTGAAGCACAGAGCCGAGAACAGCAGCGGATCCCACAGGCCGATAGTGCAGAACTACATCCCCCATACAGACGGCAGGAGCCTGTGTGGATTAAAGGTGAAGTAAGCGATATATTCATGTTAAATATACGTGTTAAATCGCTCTATATTCATACAGTGATCACTTGTATAGTGTGCGCGCTTCATAATCATAACACAGGTCTCTCAGTCACCCGATCTGCATGTAATCGGCAAATACACTTTTCGAGTATCCCACAACCTGATACACAACTACATCCTCCATACAGACGGCAGGAGTCTAAGGAGAATAATTAATAATGTTAAACTTAATTTTTATGGCATATTTCATAAATTGAAATGCAGCTTTAAATCTGCAGTGTGTAGAATTTTGGGTTTTATCTCCTAGCAGATTTTGTAGAAAATAATTATAATATCCATAAGTATGTTTAATTTAGTGCACAATTGCTGATTTTTTTTTTAGAATTATTATTTTTTTTCCCCTTAGAAAGGGTCTCATATATGTCCATATTTCTCCATACTTTGGACCAAGGCCTTGTCACCGCCATTTTGGAAGTGTCATAGTTGGAATGTCATCAGGTGCATTGTTTAAAATTTAGAATTGTTCTTGTCCTTGAAGGCCACTGTAGCTTCTGTTATTATTCTAAAGGGTTGGGGTTACCCAGGGAGCGTTGTATTCTAGAACTTTCTAGAACTTACTTGATGATGTCATATTACACACTGCACCTTTAAGTTATTGACAATGAGACAATTACATGCATTAGGCCTACACGCTTCCTATTAAAGTAGACACAAAATTAACATCCACATGATAACATAGTAACAGTAAGATCAAATAGGAGACATATGCTGCGCAGTGCTTAGAGTTGTAGCATGAAAGCAAGAAGGCATATTTTTTTTTTTTACAGATCAACTATATAGAAGCAAAATGGTAAAATTATAGTTTAAATGTATTAACGTTAAGTCTATGAACGTGCCTTTCACCTTTCTCATGACTAACAATTGTTGGAGCTATTATTTTCTTAATAATTTTGTCTTAGTTATTTATCTCATTTTTTTTCTGTATTCCTTGTCTGTTTGTGTGAGGGAGGGGGGAGGGAGAGGGGAGAGGGGTTTGGGTGTTGTGTATCATGTATTGTATGTGTTTACTTATTCTGGTTGTTTTTGTCCATATGTAAAAAAAAAAAAAAAAAACATAAAACCACTAAAATAAAAGTTTTAAAAAAAATGAAAAAAAAATGTAGATATTTTTATTATCAAGGCAAAGTGTTTATCTGGCGAAAACGGGCTTCCGTAGATTCAAAACACAGTCATATCAAGATTAGTCAAGTAGGCCAAAATTAAAACCAAGCAACAGACTCGGTGAAATTTATGATCCTTGATTAGCCCGAAAAGAAGTGTATATCATTTTTAAACAGCACTTTACCTTAAAAATCACTTAAATATCTGTTGTTTTGATATTTCCTGAAAGGCATGAGATTGGCCGCGGGAAGTAGATCTCGGCATAACACCGGTGCTCAAATGTTTAGCTTGTTATGCTAGCGGACGACTGCGAACGATAGCTGCGAACGAACTAGCCAGAAATCAATATGGTGCCGTTTAAAGTGAGACAGGTAAAATGTATCTAACCTATAAAGTCCACAAACACAGAATACCAACCTTTATATCAGCCGATTGTCGTCATCTTCTTATAAAAACAGCCATTGGGGAGTTAACTGTGTAGCGAGCTAAAAGCTAACGAGAAAACCAACCGTCTGTGGGCGTCTCGGAAACTCTCGCGATAGTTGAAGTAAAGCGCAGTCTCAAGCCACATGAGGGCTTTTATTTTGTTAATGTTGATCATGGTTAGATTTTTTATTTATTTTTTATTCAAATTACGAATTATGCTCTTAAAGGGGCACTGTGTAATATGACATCATCAAGAAAGTTCTAGAATGCAACGCTCCCTGGGTAACCCCAACCCTTTTGAATAATAACAGAAGCTACAGTGGCCTTCAAGGACAAGAATAATTCTAAATTCTAAACAATGCACCTGATGACATTCCAAAAACATGGATTCCTCCATAAGACCTGCCTGCTCAATGTACAAAATGTAATATAAATATTTGGAATTCTCCGCTCAGGAAGATAATTCAGATTATTGGCAGAGGTGATTTTACACCAATGAGGACATATTTATGAATGAGGATATTGATTCTAGCTAATAACTTACTTAAAATGTTACACAGTGTCCCTTTAAAATCGAGATTATAAATTTAAAAAAAGTCGAAATAATGAGCTAAAAATATCAGACAAAATTGTATCCTCACATATTTTACTTTTCATCCCATAAATATGAATTAACATGAGAATATTTGTATCAATTCAACATTTAGTCTTATTTTAATACTGGCCAAAACGGGCCTCCAGCAGGCATATCAAACATAAAACCCGGGTCCGTTCTCTGCATGTCTTCCCCTCTCTGCCCCATTACAACTCTGTATCTACAAAACTGTCAATAAAGCATGAAAAATTAAAAAAAAAAAAAACTACCAAACAAATTTTTTTTAAAGCCGATTTCTGAAATAAATAACTAAAGAAAAGACACAGTGGCAACCGGTTAGTTTGTCAATAGGACATTTTTATTTCATACGTTCTGTCGCTTTTAATCAAATTACAGTAATATACTTGCTGAGATGACCACACCGGCTGCAGCCTGGACAGCTAAGACTCACAGCTGCACTACTTAGAAGCAAACTTTTTATTTGATTTTCCATTAATTTATTTGACTCTCTTAAAATGATCTTGCAACAGAAAGAAAGCACATATGCCTTGAGATGGTGTGGAGGTGGTGTGGTGTGATGGTAGGTGGGTAAGAAGAAGAAGAAGGATATTTTTTATATATATATAGATAGTGCTGGTCTAAAAAAAAAATAAAAATAACTAAAATTAAAAACAAAAAACGAACAAAAGACAAAAAAAAAAGCAGGAAAAGAAGTACATGTTGTAAAAGATCAGAATATGGCACATTTGGTCCACGTTGGTAGTTTTATTATCTCGTTTTCAAACATGTAATAAACAGAAAGAAAAAGCTAAAGAAAACAGATCATAGTGTAGTCCCCCCCCCCTCAAGAAGCACAGCATTAGAGACAGCATATTGAAAAAACAGGACTGTATAGGGGGCTTTGCTCTTTACGGTAAAATCTTGGTTCATCTTAGCCAATGCTTTTTGTATTTTTCTATTCACCCTGGTACAGTATTATAAGTATTAATAATAATATCTTCTTTCCATCCAAAATTAAGAGGCGGGAGTTGGGACGGGGACCGGGGCGGGTCTTAGTGGGTGATTGACAGGTGGTGTTGGACATTCACAGGAAGTAGTCAGGAGTGCGTCTGGTGACATGGGGCTCGCCACGACGCGGGGCCGGGTCAAACTGAAGGCTGTGGGAGAAGAGCGAGAGAAATAATGTTAAATATTTGTTTTTTATTTATTTCATTATTATGCAATTCATTTATTATAGTTAAACCTGCAATGTGTAGAATTTTGGGTTTTATTTCCTAGCAGATTTTGTAGAAAGTAATTATAATATCCATAAGTACATTTAATTTAGAGCATAATAGCTGAATTTTTTATTTATTTTTTCCCTTAGAAAGGGTCTCTTATATCTCCATATTTCTGCGTATTTTGGACCAAGTCCTAGTGCCGCCATCTTGAAGGTGTCATAGTTGGAATGTCATCAGGTGCATTGTTTAAAATGTAGAATTGTTCTTGTCCTTGAAGGCCACTGTAGCTTCTGTTATTATTCTAAAGGGGTGGGGTTACCCAGGGAGCGTTGCATTCTAGAACTTTGTAGAACTTTCTTGATGATGTCATATTACACACTGCACCTTTAAACATATGTGGTTAACTGTCTTTTTTCTTCGTTGTATAAATCAAAATACTTTACAGGTCTGCATCTTCTGCATGTTTTTAGGAATACAATGTATCACAAATCTTTCTGTTATAGCCTTCAGAATAGTGCTAATAATTATGACTTTAAAAGGTGCACTATGTAACTTTGGGTGTGTCAGAGAAGTGATAATGTTTGAAGGTATATTCTCATACCAGAATAAACAATATTTGTATGTACAAGCCAGCGTTTTTAAGCATGTTTTTAAGAAGAAAATGTATCATAAATCCGACAATTAACAAAATATGAACTAATCCTTCTGTACTAGCCTAGCCAGACTTTGATTCATACTAGATTTGAAAAAAAATAAAATAAAAAATAATCTCTAAATTGACAGCGCTTGACAAATGTCTCAACTAGGAAACATTTTAGCCTGATTGGCAATAATCATGTTGGATTCTGCCGATATGTTTTCTTTCTACTCGCAATCGCGATAAACATCATGGCTGCGTTCCGAATCTCATACTTTCTACTATATAGTTTGGTAGAAAAAAGATTTAGGATGTCCCGATTCTTGTGGCCAGATTTAGGATGGTTAGAAGTACCCGGATGTCCTACTTCATCCGGCCAAGATTGTTAGTGTTGAAAAGTGCATCCTATTTGGGCGATTCTGACCCACAATCCAGTGCGCACGTGAAGTGACGTCACATCGACGAAGCCTCCACATGAAAACAAACGGAGGATGCGACGGATGTAAAAGCAAGAGGCAAGATCAAGGCGCAATGTTATGATGAAATAAGAGAGTAAAAGTATGTCCCAATAGTATGCCTACTGCATCCTAACTACCGGTAGATTCTTTTTATCGTCGGATGTAGTATGTAGAATAGAAAAAAGAAAGAGTATGAGATTCGGAACGCAACCAATGTGTGTTTGTTTTCAAGAGTTTTCTACTTACAAAGAGTATTTCAGAGTGTCGTCCAGCTCCATGATGGCTGCTTGGTTTCCACAGCGATAGCAGTAGTTTGGAGCACTGAAGATGGTCACCACGTTCTTATCATGGCCCCAGTTATAGCCCTGAACGAGAACACACACACACACACACACACAATCAATAAACACATATCTACCACTGTTTTATTGATTAATTAAATGTATACTTTGAATTGAAAATGTTTTTATTTCGAACAAGTAAAAATAAGTACTAAGGAACCATCAACTTAAATGAAGTTGACAGTTACAATGAAGTAATATTTACAAAGAATGAAAACCCCAAAAGAAATTAAACTGTAACACTTTGCTTTACCCGTTTGAAAAGGGGATGACAAGGAAGAAAAAGTCATTTAATCTCACGGTCCCCCTTCTCCTTATAATGGGGGTTGAATAATGGTATAATCAGCTTCCTAATTACTGAACTTCAGTTTTTTTTTTTTTGTCTAAAGCAAAAAGCTTAGAAATGTTTGTGTCCATGGCATGAACCAGCCTTTCCTCGCAGTTTCAGAGCTGACTGGGAATATACATGGTGTCAAGTCTCTCTCCCACTGTCAGATTAAGACTTGGTGCCATGACTGGACACTGCCTTGCCCAAAGACAGGGGAAATACTTCAAAATGTAAACCCAGATCCTTCTAACTATGTAATGTGTGGAGTTAGTTTCATGATAGTAAAGCATCTATCTATCTATCTATCTATCTATCTATCTATCTATCTATCTATCCATCTATCTAATGTGGTGAGTTAGTTCCATGATAGTAAAGCATCTGAAAAGAGTTATAGGCATATTTATCAATCCACATTAAAGATATTGGTATTTAATTTGATATACTTTACAGAGATTCAGTTCAGATGAGGCTATGGGCTATGCTCTGGTTCTTATGACACAATAAGTATTTTGAACCAATCACAGCAGTTCTCTGTCCTATATAAAAACATAACTGCTGCTTGTTTTTAAAAATCATATTTGATTGTAAATATTGTTTGAAGTTATCTTAAGAGGTGAGGTAACAGATTTAACATGATGGTAGATCAATTATTTGAATGGTTTGGAAGTGAGATTTTTTTTGATGTGTATTTTCCCTCCAGAAGTATTTTGAACCCATTACACATATAAAAACAATGAATACTGCTGGTTTAAAACATATTTGATAAATAAACTTTGTTTTTTGGGTTAGTTAGTGGTCAAAATAGGTGAATAAAGTGATTGTTGTGTGTCTGTCTGTCTGTCTGTCTGTCTGTCTGTCTGTCTGTGTGTGTTACCTCCATGACCAGCTGATGTGCGCGGGACACCAGCGTGAGGCCGTTGGCGTGGTTGAAGGTCTCAGAGATGTCCTGTCCGAAGGTGTAGCCGGCGCCTCGCGGGGAGATGCCCCAACCGCCACGGTCATCTGGGTCTGACCACAGCAGGTCACACATAGGGCCCTGGGGGAGGGGGAGGGAGGGAGGGAGGGAGGGAGGGGGAGGGAGGGGGAGGGAGGGATAGATAGAGGGAGGGAGGGAGGAGGGATAGATAGAGGGAGGGATAGAGAGGGGAGGGAGGGATAGATAGAGGGAGGGATAGATAGAGGGAGGGAGGGATAGAGGGAGGGAGGGATAGATAGAGGGGAGGGAGGGAAGGAAGGGATAGATAGATGTGAGGGAGGGAGGGAGGGAGGGAGGGAGAGGGAGGGGGAGGGAGGGAGGGATAGATAGAGGGGAGGGAGGAAGGGGAGGGAGAGATAGAGGGAGGGAGGAGGGGATAGATAGAGGGAGGGAGGGAGGGAGGGAGGGATAGAGGGAGGGAGGGAGGGAGGGAGGGATAGATAGAGGGAGGGGGAGGGAGGGAGGGATAGATAGGGAGGGAGGGAGGGAGGGAGGGATAGAGGGAGGGAGGGGAGGGAGGGATAGATAGAGGGAGGGAGGGAAGAGAAGGGATAGATAGAGGGAGGGAGGGAGGGAAGGGGGATAGATAGAGGGGGGGGAGGGATAGATAGGGGAGGGAGGGAGGGATAGATAGAGGGAGGGAGGGAGGGGAGGGGGAGGGGAGGGAGGGATAGATAGAGGGAGGGAGGGATAGATAGAGGGAGGGAGGGAGGGACAGGGAGGGATAGATAGAGGGAGGGAGGGAGGGATAGATAGAGGGAGGGAGGGAGGGAGGGAGGGAGAGGGATAGAGGGAGGGAAGGAGGGAGGGAGGGATAGATAGAGGGAGGGAGGGAGGGAGGGATAGATAGAGGGAGGGAGGGAGGGAGGGATAGGGGGAGGGAGGGAGGGAGGGAGGGGAGGGATAGATAGAGGGAGGGGAGGAAGGGATAGATAGAGGGAGGGATAGATAGAGGGAGGGAGGGAGGGGGGGGATAGATAGAGGAGGGAGGGGGACAGGGGAGGGATAGATAGAGGGAGGGAGGGAGGGATAGATAGAGGGAGGGAGGGAGGGATAGAGGGAGGGAGGGAGGGACAGGGGGAGGGATAGATAGAGGGAGGGAGGGAGGGATAGATAGAGGGAGGGAGGGATAGAGGGAGGGAGAGGGACAGGGAGGGAGGGAGGGGAGGGAGGGAGGGATAGATAGAGGGAGGGAGGGAGGGATAGATAGAGGGAGGGAGGGAGAGAGAGGGAGGTAGAGAGGGAGAGGGATGGAGGTAGAGAGGGAGAAAATATTTAGAATTTCAGAAGAACAGACAGCAGTTTTCAGAACTTTTCCATTCAACTTTACAGATTTCCAGAGCCTTATTTAGGCCCGTTAGCTTAAGTTACTGTTTACATGCATAACAATAAAATGGCTCAATAATAAAACTCTTACTGCATCCATGCCATGCGAGTGAGTGAGTGTCTGTACCGTGTGTGTGTGTGTGTGTGTGTGTGTGTGTGTGTGTGTGAAAGTGTGACTGTGTGTGTGTACCTCATGTGGGACTTCTTGCAGGCGGTCCAGAGCTCGTATGTGATCCAGAGTGTCTATGGAGGGAGACAGACCTCCGTGGAGACAGAAGATCTGGAAACGAAAAAAAGATATTTAGTCTTCCCTATACAACATCCTTATCCAAAAGGAAAAACATGGCGGCACATAAAAACACTTTCACTGATACCTGAAAAATCATCCATCCACATGTATATTCTTGGAACATGTTTTTTTTTAATTCTGTTCATAACTTATTTATCTATTCATTATTCATCTAACCCATTTTTTTTTTTAACCTTTATTTATACAGGTAAATCCCATTGAGACCGAAGACTCTTTTTCAAGGGAGACCTGTTCCCATGTTACCATTCACACACACATTCATACACCGATAGCAGGCTAACTATCGACATTCACACGAGGCAAGGTGGGTGAAGTGTCTTGCCCAAGGACACAACAACCATGACACAGGTGGCAGGGCGGGGATCGAACCTCCAACCCTTTGATCATCAGCCGACCCGCTCTACCAACTGAGCCACAGTCGCCCCATTGTTGCAATGTCTGCTCTACTTGCCTTAAGTTTAGACAAATAAAGTGTTCTTGAATCTCCTCTGATCTATCTAGTTGCTATAGTTCCCCCATGAGACGTTTATAAAGTTTCCCTCTTCTTATTCAGCCATGTAGCTGTAGCACTTCTGTTCTGTGTTTTCATTGATAATTTTAGTTTGGTGTTTAATTGAATTTTAGATCTGATGTATTTCACGTTAGAATGCTCTTGTCACTTAGCAGGCCGCCATTGTAAACAACAAATTAATGAAGAAATAAAAAGTAAATAAAATAAAAAATCCGATTTGTTGTAAAAGCTTATTGGAAAACCCAACTTTTCTATCATATATTGATTTTTTTTGTTTTACTAATTTAGACCAGGTTTACTCTACAGAGACTTCTATACATAAACAGATACACTGTCACTGCTAATTGAAAAGTCTGACTAAAAGCCTGTGTGTTTTTGGTACCTGTCTATCCACCAGTGGTAATTTGAACTAATTTAGACAATTTTCCTCCAATACATCATCCATTTTTAAGTGGATAAACATGGCAGCACACACACACACACACACACACACACACACACACACACACACACACACACACACACACACACACACACACACACACACACACACACACACACACACACCTGTCCATCCACCAGTGCGGTGAGCGGCAGGTAGTCGAACAGGTCTGTGAAGTATTTCCACACGTTGGCGTTGCCGTACTTCCTCAGACACTCGTCGTAGAAGCCGTAGACCTGCGTGATCTGCCGCGACTCGTGGTTCCCTCGCAGGATCGTGATTCGCTCCTGGAAACGAACCTGGAACACAAACAACCAATCAGAAAGGGTTATTTAAAAAAAATAATAATAATAATAATAATATTCAAGAGATTATACACTATTTAAAGGTGCCACAAGGAACTTTTTAATATTTCTGAAACAGTCTCATTTTTCCTCCGATGATCATAAATGACATGTAACAGCAAACCAGACCATCAGTGCAAAAAGAATGCTATTTTTATATAGTTTTTCTTAATGCCTTTGTCATGGGTATACGCTCACCCAGGAACAACAGCTGGCGTGGTAAAAACACTACCGCTTTTGTCCAAACACAACATTTGAAGACGTCAGGAAATCATAAAAACAGTTAACGAGTTTTGACATTTAAAAACCAAACTATTAATTGAGAGCGTGAGTCTGGGTCGTAAATTAAGACTTTAACAAACAACATCTCTAAATGAATGCAGTTTTATTAAATTATAGAGATTGGGAATTTTAGGTCTTTAGTTGTAATATTAATGGTAAAGATTAATAGGTCATATATGCCTATCTTGTGTGTCTGTCTCTCAGACTCTAGGTCAGCCTTGGAGCCTGTTAGGAGACACTTAGGTCAGCTGTATAGATAAAGTCCCATCTCCAAAGACTCCAGAATGTTATGGTTCACTGTGTTCAGCTCTGAACCAAAACATTGGTACGCTTGGTGCCCGAGCCGGGGAGGTGGTAGAGATAGCGCGAGGTCAAAACACAGCTCTAAGCATGAGTTTGTCAGAATTGAAGTGCAAGTCACGAGAGTTGCAGTCCGGTTCTCCTTGGCCAAGTCTGTAATAAATATTGCTTCATAATTCATCCAAGTCTCCTGAAATATTCTTCCACCTGAGTTGACCTCCAACCTTAACAGAACTTCCTTCACAGAGTATGTTTTAACTCTTCCTACATAGTGTTTGTAGGTAAATCAGAGTGTGAGAGAAACAGCAGTGACTCAGTTAAATGTCTAAAGTCATTAGATTAGAGGAAGTGGGTCAGAGTGTTTCCCTCCTGGTCATAAACTATCAGCTGATCAACAAACCAAACAAGTCACAAAGTGGAAAGTTCACACACACACACACACACACTCGTACACACACTTTTTATGGACGTGTTTACAACGCAGGTAAACCATCAACACAGTCACTAGAAACAGAAACAGAGGGAACTAAGCATTTAAAAAGGTGCAGTGTGTAATATTGGAATACAGAAATCTAATGGTGAGATTGTAGATGTCAACGCTCCCTTGCTAACTTGGGAGAATTTACAGAACTTTACAGAAGCTACGGTGGCCTTCAAAGGACAAGAAGCTATAGTTACTAAAGATGGCATCATCCACCACTGCCTCAAGTCTTTCCACAATATCAAGTGATGAGGTGAAGATGTATTTAGTTATTTATTCTATAGTACTTCTTCTTCTTGGTCTTCCAACAGGTGCATTTCCCCAGGACGCCCACTATATATAAAAACGTGTAAGGACGTTAAGTTTGTCCGTTCTGTGCTACTGTAGAAACATGGCGGCCTCAGCACCCCGCTCCTATGTAGATATAAAAGGCTCATTCTAAGGTTAATTATTTTAAAGTGATTATATAACAAATAAAACATACTATTGAACATTATATTCCAATTAAAGCTGGGGTATGTGATTTCTGATTGGTCAAAGTTAACATGAGCTGTACACTTTAACCAATCAGAGCGAGGTTCCGATTCTCTGTTCTTATTGGCTGTTGAGACTGTCCATTCACTTTGGCACCGACTGTTGGTGTAGAGCGTGTCAGGGAGGGACCATAGGGGAGGGACCAAAGAGAACAAGTGGAGCGGTTGAGGTATTTGGATTCGAATCTCTATCCCAACTGCCATTTTCTCCCAAAATCCTCCACCCCAGCTTTAATTCTGTTCTGAAAAATTCCAATAAATCCTACGCACTGCTCCTTTAAGGATCCAGGGAGTTTTGTTTAATCAAATCCAGTTGAGAGAAACTGCAGGATATTTATAGAAGCTTGTGAAGCAGCCGCATCAAAAGGTTCTAGCTCCTGATTAACACATCAGAACAAACAGGGAAATGTGTGTAGATCTGTGGCCTTAAAGAGACTTTCAGCCTTCACAGTCATGTAAATAAGACCTTGTTATCTGTGAATTGGCTGTATAAATAAAGAAAACCTTTAAATAAATATTAAAAATATAATAAAAAGTATGTGGAAAAACCAGAGGAATAAACAGGCTCTACTTGTTGGATGATAAAAATTGCTGCATACACCTGGAATTACGTTTATTTATTTTTATTCATTAATTTATTTATTTATTAATTTCAGACATATCAAAAAGAAAAAGAAAAATGAAAAGCATGAAAATACAATAAAAAAAACATGTTCAGATGATTTCACAAAAGAAATAAAAATAAATAAAATAAACAAATAACATATTGAATTGATCTGCCTGAAAAGGAGCAGGAAGAAGTATACACTTATTTGATCCTACCCCTTTTCCTCAGCTCAATAACTTATATGTATTATATTAGCTTCCTGTGTTCTTTATAATCCTTTTTACAAATCTATACAATTAGTTATACTATATTTGATACAATTGATACTATAATTTTTTTTATATTTATATAATCTAATATATTAAATATATAATATATTCTCTGTTAACCCTTTGCAATATTCTCATTCACTAACTTTTACCTTATCTGATAATTCAAAACATACATTACGTGCCCACTGACTTCCGCAGTCACCTCCAATCACAGACGATTCACCACATTACTATTCACATGAGTATACCGTAACTCCTGAATGTGTGGGGCAATTCAAAATATTCGACGGTTTCTGAAAGGGAATAACGAGAGCTTTCTGATGGTATATGCTATGACACACTAGGCTTTACGGTAAAAACACTAAACGTTCGTAAACATAGGTCGAGCCCAGCGAGGGAAAATCGACACATTCGACCAACAGTGTTCAGTTGAGTGAGTGAACGACATCGCGGACATCGTGTGGAGAGGTTTATTGAGTTATGGAGAGCACTTTTTGACATATTTGAGCTTCTGTCTAAGCTAAACATGCTAAGGAAGCTAGCAAGAGTGAGCAAACATCCCTGGAGTTTCATTACTGTCACACAGCAACTCCAAAGAGAGTAGTGAAGAGAGTAGAGCAGAAGAAAATATTTCTCTGGAACTAACAAAACGCCTTATCCTCTCATAAAAAATATCATATCTCAAAACTAAAACATGTACATTGTTCAAATCACTAATGAAGTCTTCAGAAATATTTTGTACAGGTTTCTACATTCATAAATCTTTTGTTATTTTTTTTTTTGTTTATTTGATAAAATCGATGAAAATACATTATTATATTTTTCTCATTTATGACACAATTTCAACATTTTCAATAATAATTCTGAATTATTGACTTAAATAACCTTTACGGTTTACAGATTCTAATGATATGAAAAATTTGAAGATACTCAAAGAAATGACTTCACAGTGAGCAAAAATACAAATGTATGCGCCGGCGAACGTTAGTATTACAGGACTCAAAGGGTTAAACGTTATCGAGCTTTTAGTAGCTTATATAAGGCTTTCCCACATTCCACGCGTCCTGCATTGCTATGAAGTGTAACATGAAATTATTCTTCAATGAAATTATTGCGTATGAATAAAAACCAAAGATGAATTCTGTATCGTTAACAAGGTTTTTATGGCTTTGGATTTATGAAAAAGGCTTCTACACATGTCAAAGCAGTAAGAAATCAGACTTTTCAGCTCTATACTTAAAGGCCTACTTCACTGGTTTGAATATGAAGGTGTATTGAATTCTGAGATCCTATGTAGTATAAATGTGCGAAAAAAATCGGTTCATCCTAGCCTGAGAAAAGGCAGAAAGAGTGTTTTTTTTAACCCTATATTTCTCTTTCTCGTGACATCACAGAAAGAGAAATATAGGGTTAAAAAAAAACGTACTTTGTAAATATTACTGTGACATCACAGTAAAAGACATCACAGTAATATTTACAAAGTAAGTTTTTTTTAACCCTATATTTCTCTTTCTGTGATGTCACGAGAAAGAGAAATATAGGGTTAAAAAAAAAACACTCTTTCTGCCTTTTCTCAGGCTAGGATGACCCGATTTCAATTTTTTTCACAGTTATACCACATAGGATCTCAGAATTCAATACACCTTCATATTCAAACCAGTGAAGTAGGCCTTTAAGATTTCATGATATCGTTTGATTTAACACTGATGTTGGGATGAAAATGAGAGTAAATAGGACCCCTCTTAACCTAAAATAGACACACTGTAACCCTGTAATAGAACGGAGCATGTAATGTCATAGTTTTGTCACAGTCATAGCCGCTTGAGTTTGACGGGAAACTAAGCCGACAAAGATCAACAGAGGAAGTGAGTGTATTGATATTTATGACACACACACACACACACACACACACACACACACACTAATTATGATTAATTTCTATGACCTGAACCACGAAAAACAGCAGAAAATGAATTATTAATTTAGGGTTTTAGTGTCGATGTTTATAGCGCAAATCAGATACACAAAGATTTACTATTTCTAACTATACATTATATTTACTGTAACAGGCAAAAGAAAATACTGAAGACATTTAGACAGTAGTGACAATGTCAGACTTACCCAGTCAAAGTGCGTGTTTGTTGTGTGTGAGTGTGTTGCACGAGTGTGTGTTTTATACGTGTGTGTTTGTTGCGCGCGTGTGTGTTGCGTAAGTGTACGTGCGTACGTGTGTGTGTACCTTTAACGGGTCACCCAGTCAAAGTGTGTGTTTGTGTGTTGCATCAGAAGAGGGTGTGTGTGTGTAGCATGTGTGTGTGTCTGTCTGTCTCTCTCTCTGCGTGTGTTCTCGTCTGTGTACCTTTAGTGTGACCAGCAGAGTGACTGTCTCCACACTGTAGCAGCCTCGGTCCACGTAGTCGCCCATGAACAGGTAGTTGGTGTGTGTGTGTGTGTGCGTGTGTGTAGCATGTGTGTGTGTGTGTCTGTGTCTGTCTGTCTGTCTGTCTGTCTGTCTGTCTCTCTCTCTGCGTGTGTTCTCGTCTGCGTACCTTTAGTGTGACCAGCAGAGTGACTGTCTCCACACTGTAGTAGCCTCGGTCCACGTAGTCGCCCATGAACAGGTAGTTGGTGTCGGGGGATTTCCCTCCGATCTTAAACAGCTCCATCAGGTCGTGGAACTGACCGTGCACGTCTCCGCACACCGTCACCGGGCATCGTACCTAGCAACCACACAAATACATATTTTTAATAATAATAATAATGATAATAATAATAATGGGGGCGCCCTTAGCTTAGTTGGTAGGGCGTCCCCCCCATGGGCCCTTAGCTCAGTTGGTAGGGCGTCGTCCCCCCCCATGGGCCTCGGCCAGCAGCGGACCCGGGTTTGATTCCAGCCCGCGGTCGTTCTCTGCATGTCACTCCCCTCTCTGCCCCATTTCAACTCTGTCTCTACACTATCAATAAAGCATAAAAAAATGCCAAAAAAATATCTTAAAAAATAAATAATAATGATAATAATTGATAGGTTTTGTTTAGTGCTTCTCTCAAAGACGCTTTACATCACATAGAATATACATAAAGAAAAGAAGAAAAAAAACATTACACAAATTATCATTTTTAGGCCAGAGGTTGATGCAAGATTCACTGACTTACTATGTCTGTCAGCCACATAATAGTCACCAACTTCTAGATTATATTTGTTTCACAGAGACACATTTTTTTTTTTTTTTTAAAGATTAGTTATTAACGTGCTTAATCGTCACATAACGACCCTTCCACGAGCATTGATTAAAAGATCATTTTTGGGGCATTTTTCCACTTTATTAGATAAGGGAGAGACAGAAATGAAATGTGTCAGAGAGGGGAATGACATGCAGAGAACGACCCGGGCTGGATTCTAACCCGGGTCTGCTGTGAAGAGGACGGACGGACAGACAGACAGACAGAGAGGGGAATGACATGCAGAGAACGACTCGGGCTGGATTCTAACCCGGGTCTGCTGTGAAGAGGACAGACAGACAGACAGACAGACAGACAGACAGACAGACAGAGAGGGGAATGACATGCAGAGAACGACCCGGGCTGGATTCTAACCCGGGTCTGCTGTGAAGAGGACAGACAGACAGACAGACAGACAGACAGACAGACAGACAGACAGACAGACAGACAGAGAGGGGAATGACATGCAGAGAACGACCCGGGCTGGATTCTAACCCGGGTCTGCTGTGAAGAGGACAGACAGACAGACAGAGAGGGGAATGACATGCAGAGAACGACCCGGGCTGGATTCTAACCCGGGTCTGCTGTGAAGAGGACAGAGACTCTATGGGGGGGGCCTCTTACCACTACACCACAAGGCCCCTCTCTCTCCAAGTATTTAAAAGGGCAATAAAGAAAGTACCTTTAAGGTCTTATTTTGAGAATGTTAAATTCAAGGCTTTTAGAACCCCCTTTATATGATATTTACGGTTTTGTTACTTTCAACTGCAGATATAAAAATGTGAATTATTACTTGATTATCACAATGTACTTTAAAGGTGCAGTGTGTAATATGACATCATCAAGAAAGTTCTACAAAGTTCTAGAATGCAACGCTCCCTGGGTAACCCCAACCCCTTTAGAATAATAACAGAAGCTACAGTGGTCTTCAAGGACAAAAACAATTCTAAATTCTAAACAATGCACCTGATGACATTCCAACTATGACACTTTCAAGATGGCGGCACTAGGCCTTGGTCCAAAATATGCAGAAATATGGACATATATGAGACCCTTTCTAAGGGAAAAAATAATAATTAAAAAAAAGAAATTCAGCTATTATGCACTAAATTAAATGTACTTATGGATATTATAATTACTTTCTACAAAATCTGCTAGGAAATAAAACCCAAAATTCTACACACTGCAGCTTTAACCCCCTGTGCTTTTATACGTTTGCTGTCTCAAAGTGACTCGTGGCATTTACAGTAAAGCTTAAGAGTGTGTGTGTGTGTGACTGTGTGTGTGTGTGACTGTGTTTATGTGTGTGTGTGTGTGTGTGACTGTGTTTATGTGTGTGTGTGTGTGTGTACGTTTATTTGTGTGTGTGTGTTAGAGCCTGCAGACTAAGTTTGCAGTGTAAACAAGGTGTGACGTTGTTAACAGGGAAAAACACCCAGAGAGAGAGTCAGCCTCCACATTCTCTTTAGTATTGTAAAAAGAGTCAACAACTTCTATCCACTGATAATACTGTAGGTTTTTATTGCATTATCCTTTTTAATATTAATGATAAAGGAGGTGGGGAAAAAAAAATATTCTTGTAAAAATCGCCATTGCAATCGCCAGAAAATGGTGCATCTTTAGTAACTATAGCTTCTTGTCCTTGAAGGCCACCGTAGCTTCTGTAAATTCTACCAAATGGAAGGGTTAACAAGGGAGCGTTGACATTTGAAATATATTCATTTTGCTGCTGCCGGTAGTATGTTGTCTTGCCTTCAAAACACATGCATTGCCAGCGTCACATTAAAATAGACTTAAAATGAAGCCTCTTAGCACACAGTAGACAGACAGACAGACAGACAGACAGACAGACAGACAGACAGACAGACAGACAGACAGACAGACAGATAGATAGATAGATAGATAGATAGATAGATAGATAGATAGATAGATAGATAGATAGATAGATAGATAGATAGATAGATAGATACAACTCCTCTTAGCACACAGTAGACAGACAGACAGACAGACAGACAGACAGACAGATAGATAGATAGATAGATAGATAGATAGATAGATAGATAGATAGATAGATAGATAGATAGATACACAGACCTTAGACAGACAGACAGACAGACAGACAGACAGACAGATAGATAGATAGATAGATAGATAGATAGATAGATAGATAGATAGATAGATAGATAGATAGATACAACTCCTCTTAGCACACAGTGGACTGGAGGAGATCCTGAAATCCCCCTTTCAACTGAATTGAAAAAAATCCATTTTGAATCGAAAATCACGGGATACCAAAACATCCACACCCCTAATCAATGACGCAATCTTTCCTTTTGACTAGAATTCAATGAGTTTTGATCGAACAAACTGTTATATCTCACCTCCTGGACGTTGGATTCCTTAGTCAGGATCTCTTTGGCCTGGAACAGAGAAACACACACAGTTAGTTATCTATCTATCTATCTATCTATCTATCTATCTATCTATCTATCTATCTATCTATCTATCTATCTATCTAATATGTGGAGTTAGTTTCATGATAGTAAAGCATCTGAAAAGAGTTATAGGCATATTCATCAATACACATTAAAGATATTGTCATTTCAGGTTGATAAACTTGTCAGAAATTCAGTTTAGATGAGGCTGTGGGCTATGCTCTGGTTCTTATGACACGATAAGTATTTTGAAACCAATTTAGTTCATTTTAAAACAAGGGCTACTCTAGAAATCAATTACTCACACAAATCAATAACCAGCAATAAGTAATTTCCCCTTCATATGTAAACATGAGGAAAGGCAAAACACCTGCATCGGTCCTTTCTTTACTAGGTCACGGCTAATAGGATTCAGTCGAGTCATGTTTAAAACATTTTTCATTAGAATACGCCGAGGCTTGATTTTCCCTGAGGGGAATAGTATCAGTTTGAAGAAAAGACAATTATTAGAGTGAGCCGAGAATTAGAAATACACCACTCCCTGCGTTCCAAATCACATACTACTTTCTTTTTACTACACTACATACTAAAAGTACAAAAGAGTTTTAGTCTTTTTAACTACACTACATACTAAAGTACAGAAGAGTTTTAGTCTTTTTACTACACTACATACTAAAGTACAGAAGAGTTTTAGTCTTTCTGCTACACTACATACTAAAGTACAGAAGAGTTTTAGTCTTTTTACTACACTACATACTAAAGTACAGAAGAGTTTTAGGGCCACAAGAAAAAAAAATCAGATAAGGAAGATTTCTATTCATTATGTCGAGAAATGTCAAGAATAAAGACGAATACTCCAAAATCCTATTGGAGTTAGTGGGGCATTTATGTATTTTTCAGCGCACTACAATTGACCTGCCATGTATTGGGACATCCTAAATCTTTTTCTGGCATACTAAATAGTAGGGAAGTATGGGGATTGGAACGCAGGGAAAGTTTAACCATTTATGACCACAAAACACTTTGCTTTTTTTTTAAAAGTCATTTCAGACACTACGGTGTCCTGTAAGGTCACTGAGGCTAAATATGGACTTGTGGTGAAATGAGTTATTATTTTTAATCAAGAGTATTCTCGCTGGAACGTAGAAAATGGATTGTTAAAATATTTTTAATTGCAGTTTTTACTCTTTTAATTTTATTTTTTTAATTAAACAAAATAGCAAAAAGCACATTTAGGCTTTTTTCATAAATATTATAAAAAATAATATCTGGAAGTGGGGGGGGGGGAATGTTCGGCCCCCTTGGGCAAAGTGTTTCATTATTTTCAGAGTAGAATTTTTATTTTTGTGCATTCCTGTCACCCTTATGTTTAGACATTTCACTGAAGAGATCAGTCCATTGTGAAGATGCTGGTTGTTATTTATAGGGACGTTTTTTTTATAAGGAATCACATGCTCTGGACCAACTGAATATAACATTGTTTCAACACAAACTGCTCAGCTGACACTCACTGAACCAAACAACGGATTTCACTATTTTATTTGTATATCATTCAAGGAACAAGGAAAAAGAATGTAATACAGAATAGCTGATTTCTAGCCTGTAGCTTCTAACTGATAAGAACGTTTTTATTATTATAAATATAAATTGTAAGTGCAAAAAATCAAAGTATTTTTATTAAAATAAATATATGTTTTCCAACGTTTCAATTGATTTTTCAATATTATATCACCCAAGAAAAATCTTCAAATAACGTTGCATTGTTTACGGATGTGTATCTATTTACAGAAAATATGGCCAACAGTTTTAGAAGGCCTATTTGGTATCGCATAGGGCAGAATTTGAAATCAATATTATTATTTGAATTTCACATTAAAAAAAAATATATAAGCTCGGATAAAATCTGTGAACTGTTTTGAATGAGACTAGCACGAGGATGGTTTATTTATAGTGCAACAAACCTGAAGTGAGCGAGTGAGTCAGGATTTTAGCAAAATAGCGGTTGATCGATAACTACAGGGCGCGGTGCCGATAACTGCACGTGCACTTATTGATAACCGTTGTAATTAAAAACATGTTTAAACACAGTAAAGAGAATTAACGTCTAAAACTAAAATATTTTATGATCGTCGATTTGTGCGCAGAAAAGCAGCCATGTTAGTAACCGGACTGTAAAAACGGGCTCAGACTATTTCCTGGTAACGACGGAAAAAATACGTGAATTTTGAAATCTTAAAACGACGGTTGATGATTAAATTCACCAAAAATGTAAATTCAACGCGTTAAAAAGACGTGAAATGTAATCGATTAGATGAAATATGATCATAAACATCGATCAAATCATGATGACTGGCTGAAAATAGGAAATAGCCGCTTCCATTCTAGGAATTACTCGGAGCCCATTTTTTTTTTTTTTTTTAGTAATTAGGCCACAATGAAAGCCGAGCGGAAGATTCAGATTCAGACAAAAATAAATAAAACAAACTAAATAAATAAACTCACCTTCTCGCAGAGCGTCCTGACTTGGTTCTCCGACAGCTGCTTGCACTCGTTTAGCTGCTCGATCCATTGATCTAACTCTTTAGTGAAAGATTTGTCTTCCATTGCAGCCGCCGCTTGTCGTTAGCTCGTAGCTCTAGCCGTTAGCTTGGCGCTCGTCGTATTGTTCAACCCGCCAAACCGGTTGGCAAATCAACTCTTGGACCTGAAATTAACGATGTGCTCGGTAAGTTTCTATCATGATAAGTTATTAATGGTTAAAAAACGGGGTATGTCCAACTGTGGCGTCAGAGGGGTCGTCTGCCCTGCGATGCGACCATGGACCGAGGCGGCGGAATGCGGCGGCTAGCCTGTGGTGCTAAAAGAGAGCTAGCTTCAATAACATCCTGGCATTTCAGCTGCATCGCGCATGCGCCTAACAGCAGCGACGTCAAGAGGTCAGAAGGAGAACTACAACATATAGCCTAGATAGATAGATAGATAGATAGATAGATAGATAGATAGATAGATAGATAGATAGATAGATAGATAGATAGATAGATAGATAGATAGATAGATAGATAGATAGATAGATAGATAGATAGATAGATAGATAGATAGAGTAATCGAGAGAGAATAGATTTGATGTTGGATATGACCAAAATTATCTAATTTACATAATCAGCAAGTCGCCAAACACATTTATAAAACAGAGTTCTCAATACAGCTTGAAGTGTAGCCTATTAGATTGTGTAGCACAATCAATTCACTAGCACTACGCCATACAGGTCTTTCATTTAGTATTCTCATAGCATCAATATAGGCCTATTAAGATCACTCGTGGCGCACTCTAATTTCAAAACAGCAAATTTCAGAGTATGATCTTTTTTTAAATCCCATGATCAACACAGCATTCTTGTTTGCATTATATTCTAATGTTGTTTTCAGTAAACAGTTAGCAGCTGCAGCACAAATTAAAACATCAAGGTCATCTGCATAGCCTACATTACACGATTCACACACTCATCAATCAATCATTAAAGACCTCCTCTCCCCCTATCAACCCCCTCGGGCCCTCAGATCCTCCTCAGCCAGTCTCCTCTCCACCCACACATCTAAACTCTGCAGCTTTGGTGACAGAGCTTTCTCCAGGGCAGCTCCCAGGCTCTGGAACGGCCTCCCCCAACATATCCGTGACTCTGAGTCCCTCACCATCTTCCAGTCCAAACTCAAGACCCATCTCTTCTCCTCTGCCTACCCCTAGTTCACCCACCAACCCAACTCTACATGTTATTGTTGTTTGTTTATTGTTTTGTTTTTGTAAAGCACTCTGAGTGAGAGAAGAGCGCTATATAAATAAAATGTATTATTATTATTATTATTAAAGGTGGTTCATTGATTCTGGAGACCGCTTGTTGTCAAAACGTTTTTTGTGAAAATCAGGGAATTTTTCATTTACGATCCGCTACTAGTCTGTAGGCCAACAATGTGTGCCTGACAAAAAAATGTGGTATATACAGCCTAGACTCTGTAAACTGGCATGTAAACAAAGGGTATATGTAAACAAGGGGCCAACAGTTAACTGTAGCTATAATAACATTTGTTAAATTATTTGGTTAAAACGATCTGCCTTAAAAACACATTTACCAAGCAGTATTGACAGAACAAATCAAGATTTAAATCATTAATTGTCATTGATAAACCTAACAAGGAAGATTATATCTCTATACAATAATTTGCCTTAAAGGTCAATAAAATAGGCCTAAGTAAGTAGCCTAAATTACAATAAATAGGCTCTTGTTTCCTCTTTAGCTGAGGGGCATCAGATTGTCCGTAGGTAGCAGAATTCACTGTAACACCCCGTGGAACATTCATTCAACTGTGTTACAGAATCCACCGTAACACCGGCTCATCCTGGTTCTCAGCAGTCCGTCAGTGAGCGTGTGCAGCGGCCGTATGGCGACGTGATTTACGGCAATCAAACCCTCGTTGAAAACAGCTGTGTCTGGAGGGTGTGATACTTGTATTAGGTCCATGGTTTTCTATTAGGAAAACACAACAACTAAAAGTGTAAAACAATGGCTCATCTGATTACAGACCCCGCGGAGAAAGAGAGGTAAGTCCCTGTTAAGAGCTAACAGCATTGAACTCTTATTGTAAGATGTTTTAATTTAAGGATAACTTGGGTATCTGCATTTCTAACTTGAATATTAGGTACAACTTTTGTAATAATGTAGATCACACGACACTTACTCTTCAATTCGGCTTACATATAACTTGGTTTTTATATTTTATTCCAATAGAAAAACTATTTTTTTTTCGCGTCTATGGGCTTCACTAGCAAACCGCGAGAGCACTGAAATGAGCGACTGTTGGTGAATCAAACTATCGTGTAATCCGAGTTACATGTTTATTTTGATTCTAAATATTCACCCGATGTGTTATCTCTGAGCCACACTTTTACATTAATTAGTTTATATAGTCAGGTGTCAAGAAATATGTGTCGGGAAATGGCAAAAGTTGTAGTTGTGTTGTTTTCAAATGAAGTCTGGCGGTTGGCTCAATATGCACGACAGTGGCGTAGTGACGTTAGCCTCTTTAGCATGACGTGTCAAAGAGGTCCTTTTAAACTGTATATTTACCTGTCAAATATTAAATTAAATTACATTTTTGATTGTCAAGTCATACATTTAATCAATTTAAAGCCAGCAATTACTACAATATTTTAATTCAAGCTTAAACGGTTGATCACATCTGTTGTGCCGTGTTGCTACATTCAGCAGGACGTAAAACACACACACTAAAAAGTTGTTTTTTCGTTGGAATAAAAGATAAAATCCAAATTAAATGTGTGCCGAATTTAAGAATGGACTGTCACGATCTACACCTTACTACAGTTATTATTTTAAACGAGTTATGTTTGTAAATAATCGCTTTTTGCTCAAAGTTCTGTAGTAAAGTCAATAACACTGAATATATGGGATTGTGAATAGAAAGATCAATAGACTTAGCTCTAGCATTATTGTTATTATTGTATAAAGTGAGTATTGTCTGTTTTTAATTAACTGGTGAATTTTTTTGGCTTTGTAAAGTATGGAAAATCCAAGTCTATTTTGTAATTTATGCTGTCCTGTGTGTGTGTGTGTGTGTGTGTGTGTGTGTGTGTGTGTGTGTGTGTGTGTGTGTGTGTGTGTGTGTGTGTGTGTGTGTGTGTGTGTGTGTGTGTGTGTGTGTGTGTGTGTGTGTGTGTGTGTGTGTGTGTGTGTGTGTCCGTCCGTCCGTCCCAGGTTTATCACTGTGTATCCCGTCTACGTCAACAGTAAGAAGACGTTGGCTGAAGGTCGGAGGATTCCATCAGAAAAGGTGAATGCTCTCTCATGATGTTTCACCTGCTCAACTTCACTTTAACTTTAGGGAAAAACATACACCTGTTTGTAAACATGGTTCCCACTGTTATGAAATTCCTGTGGGTGAAGTGTGAAGGGCGGTCGTCCACTGGGTTACAGGGTCGGTGGTTGGATCCCCCGTCTCCCCGCCACATGTCCAAGTGTCCCTGGGCAAAGAGACACTGAACCCTAAATGTCTCCTGATGGTTCAGAGAGCGCCTTGCATGGCAGCTTCTGCCGTCGGTGTATGAGTGTGTGTGTGAATGTGGTAAGAAATGTAAAGCGCTTTGGGGCTGAGAAAATCGGCTTAAAAGCGCTTCATAAGTCAAGTCCATTTACCAAGTCCATTCCTTTTTCCAGACCTGGAAATGGTTTGGGATGAACTGAATGTTTTGGAAAAAGTTTTGAATTTACACACATTTTCGCTAGTGTTTTAAGCTTTTTTATACACATTCTATGCTGTCTAAAGTTAAGCAAAATAGTTCCTTGAGTTACTGTTGTTTAGAATCAAATGCCAGGGAAATGCATGTTTAATCATTTATGGCTCAAGAGAAAGGCAGTAAGTTATCAGCTTTAGTTTAGCCTAATAAGTTAAAAAGAAACTATAAGATAAAGCTGTCTGTCTGTCTGTCTGTCTGTCTGTCTGTCTGTCTGTCTGTCTGTCTGTCTGTCTGTCTGTCTGTCTTCACTGCTCTGTTGGAGATCAAACCGGGGTCTGCTTGCAAAGTGAAAGTGGGCAATCGCCTAATTTTAGCAAGTTTACCTATGTTTAAAAAACCACCGTCGACACAGTCATTCTGGTGTGAAAAGGGTTTTAGATTGAGTCCTGTAGAAAGCGGTGTAACTGTAGTGTTAAAGGTGCAGTGTGTAATATGACATCATCAAGAAAGTTCTACAGAGTTCTAGAATGCAACGCTCCCTGGGTAACCCCAACCCTTTAGAATAATAACAGAAGCTACAGTGGCCATCAAGGACAAGAACAATTCTACATTTTAAACAATGCACCTGATGACATTCCAACTATGACACTTTCAAGATGGCGGCACTAGGCCTTGGTCCAAGATATGCAGAAATATGGACATACAGTATCTCACAAAAGTGAGTACACCCCTCACATTTCTTCACATTTTTCTTTATATCTTTCCATGGGACAACACTGAAGAAATGACACTTTGATACAATGTAAAGTAGTCAGTGTACAGCTTGTATAACAGTGTAAATTTACTGTCCCCTCAAAATAACTCGACACACAGCCATTAATGTCTAAACTGCTGGCAACAAAAGTGAGTACACCCCTTAGAAAAATTTTACAAATTGGGCCCAAAGTGTCAATATTTTGCTTTGCCATCATTATTTTCTAGCACTGCCTTAACCCTCTTGGGCATGTAGTTCACTAGAGCTTCACAGGTTGCAACTGGAACCCTCTTCCACCCATTTATGACAGCATCACAGAGCTGGTGGATATTAAAGACCTTGCGCTCCTCCACCTTCTGTTTGAGGATGCCCCAAAGATGCTCAATAGGGTTTAGGTCTGGAGACATGCTTGGCCAGGCCATAACCTTTACCCTCAGCTTTTTTAGCAAGCCACTGGTCGTCTTGGAGGTGTGTTTGGGGTCGTTATCATGTTGCAATACCACCCTGCGGCCCAGTTTACGAAGGTTGAGTGCACGTGGTCAGCGTCGTACACAGAGGTTGGCTTTGGAAAATAGACGTATGAGTGCTGCCAGCATTGCTGAAGGGCTTGAAGGGGTGGGGGGTCAACCTGTCAGTGCTCAGACCATACGCCGCACTCTGCATCATACTGGTCTACATGGCTGTCATCCCAGAAGGAAGCCTATTCTAAAGATGATGCACAAGAAACCCCACAAAAAGTTTGCTGAAGACAAACAGACTACGGACATGGATTACTGCAACCATGTCCTGTGGTCTGATGAGACCAAGATACATTTATTTGGTTCAGATGGTGTTAAGAGTGTGGAGCGGCAACCAGGTGAGGAGTACAAAGACAAGTGTGTCTTGCCTATAGTCAAGCATGGTGGTTGGAGTGTCATGGTCTGGGGCTGCATGAGTGCTGCCAGCACTGGGGATCTACAGTTCATTGAATTCTAACATGTACTGTGACATACTGAAGCAGAGCATGATCCCCTCCCTTCATAAACTGGGCCGCAGGGCAGTACTGCAACATGATAACGACCCCAAACACACCTCCGAACGACCACTGGCTTGCTAAAGAAGCTGAGGGTAAAGGTTATGGACTGGCCAAGCATGTCTCCAGTCTTAAACCCTATTGAGCATCTTTGGGGCATCCTCAAACGGGAGATGGAGGAGCGCAAGGACTCTAATATCCACCAGCTCCTTGATGTCGTCATGAATGGGTAGAAGAGGGTTCCAGTGGCAACCTGTGAAGCTCTAGTGAACTACATGCCCAAGAGGGTTAAGGCAGTGCTAGAAAATAATGATGGCAAAACAAAATATTGACACTTTGGGCCCAATTTGGACATCTTTTCTAAGGGGTGTACTCACTTTTGTTGCCAGCAGTTTAGACATTAATGGCTGTGTGTCGAGTTATTTTGAGGGGACAGTAAATTTACACTGTTATACAAGCTGTACACTGACTACTTTACATTGTATCAAAGTGTCATTTATTCAGTGTTGTCGCATGGAAAGATATAAAGAAAAATGTGAAGAAATGTGAGGGGTGTACTCACTTTTGTGAGATACTGTATATGAGACCCTTTCTAAGGGAAAAAATAAATAATTCAAATTTTTTTCAGCTATTATGCACTAAAGGAAATGTATTTATGGATATTCTAATTACTTTCTACAAAATCTGCGAGGAAATAAAACCCAAAATTCTACACACTGCAGCTTTAATATTGTGCTGATGTCTCTTGTGGTTTTCAGGGCGTGGAGAATCCGTCCTGCACTGAGATCGGAGACGTCTTGACGGCCGCCGGACTCAATGTTTACGTGGAGGTAAAAACATCCAAACAGTTTACGGACTTCTATCAATGCTAGATAGAACTTCAGACTGTTAACGATGTAATCCCATTCCCCGTTCATTTTCTTTCTGTTTTGAGTAAAGGCAAAATGTTCTTAGTGTTAGTATTGTGTGTATTCTTTCTTGTCTTATTGTATTTTTTTTTTTTTTTTTTTTGAGGTCCTCGGATGTTAAATCCGGCTGTATAATTATTTCCACTATGCTGCACTATCTTCTAACTTCTGTGATCAAATCAGAAAAACAAAAATTAGTTTTGGAAATATTTTTGAGCTATGATATGTGTAGTATATAGGAAAAAAGCATTTTAGTTTAACTGTCATTTTAGTGTGACTGTGTGTGTGTGTGTGTGTGTGTGTCGTGTGTGTGGGGTGTGTGTGTGTGTGTGTGTGTGTGTGTGTGTGTGTGTGTGTGTGTGTGTGTGTGTGTGTGTGTGTGTGTGTGTGTGTGTGTGTGTGTGTGTGTGTGTGTGTGTGTGTGTGTGTGTGGTGTGTGTGGTGTGTGTGTGTGTGTTCGTGTGTTCCAGAGTTCTAAGATGTATCCCCGAGAGTGGAACCGTGACGCCCAGTTCAGAGGTCGAGTCAGAGTCCAGCTGAAGGAAACCGACGGCAGCTTGTGTCAGGACAAATTCACCTCACGTAAGTCTCTAGGGGTGTGGGTGTGTCTGTCTGTCTCTGTCTGTGTGTGAGTGTTAGGGCACATTCTCACTAGGCCTACTGCCCCGTATCGTACCGTGCCGGCTGTCCCCTCTCCCAAGGCCCCACTGAAAAAATGGCAACAATTCATATATCGGGGACGTCCTTAGCTCAGTTGGTAGGGCTTCCCCCCCCCCCATGGACCTCGGCCAGCAGCAGACCCGGGTTGGATTCCAGCCCGCGGTCGTTCTCTGCATGTCACTAAAAAACTGGCTTATGCATAATTAGGCTTGCCTTAGTGGGGGTCATTGTTGTGTGTGTGATTTTTATGTATGTGTATATTTTGTGTATGTTTTGTGTACAGGGACCACAATGGAAATAAGCCTTCGGGCTTGTTTGTGTCTATCCCTGGCTATTTTATGTATTTTAATGTGTGACAGAATGCTGTTCATGTTTTTATATCAAAATGGTCAAATAAAATCATTCATTCATTCATTCATTCATTCACTCCCCTCTCTGCCCCATTTCAACTCTGTCTCTACACTATCAATAAAGCATCAAAATGTCGAAAAAAAAATATATTTAAAAAAAAAATCATCAGGGTTTATCCTCAATCATTTAAATGTCTGTTACCTGCAATCTCATTATTTTGGTCACCACACATTTCTACGTTTTTAAGGGGCCGTGTCAACAAGATGTGTTTTTTTCCTGTCAAAGTGATTTGATAATCGTGTCCAGAGCACTTGCATCAAGGCATCAAAAACAGCCGTGATGCGTCATAAAGACTTGTGTGTTTCTGTGCCGTCAGGTCGAGACGTTTGGTTCTACGTGGCCGAGATGATTCCTAAACTGAAGACTCGCTCAGTGAAGGGAGGAGGAGCCGACAGCAGCGCACAGCAGGGAGAGGGCGGCAAGAAGAGCAAGAAGAAGAAGAAATAGACACGGAGATAAAAGAGTTATTTTCTTTTTTAAATTAATTTTTAGGTTGAGGTCATTGTGAGGGCTTTTTGCTTCTTTTTTTTTTTTTTTTTTTTTTTTTTTTTGTGTGACTCTTTCCAAGAAGAACAAGACGAAGAAATCCACACAGAGAAATAAAGATAATATTTTTTATTTTTTTAAAGGTGCTATGAGGAACTTTTAAATATTTCTGAAACAGTCTAATTTTTTCCTCTGATGATCTTAAATTACATGTAACAGCAAACGAGACCATCAGTGTAAAGAAAGATTTATTTATTTTTTTTTTTTTTATATAGTTTTTCTTAATGCCTTTGTCATAGGGTATATGCTCACCCAGGAACAACAGCTGGCGTAGGTAAAAACACTACCTGCTTTTGTCCAAAGGGGGCGCAAGAATTAACACAAACTGAAAGTTCCTCGGAGCACCTGTTTCATTACATTTTTAAGTTGAGGTAGTTGAGGGCTTTTTCAAAGTTTTTTTTTTGTTTTGTCACTGTGACCCTCAGACTCTGGTTGCGTTCCGAATCTCATACTTTCTACTATATAGTATGCTGAATACTACATCCGTCCCGATACTATAATGGCCAGATTTAGGATGGTTAGGAATACCGGATTGTCCTACTTCATGCGGCCAAGATTGTTAGTGTCATGAAAACATTGCATCCTATTTGGCCAATTCTGACCCATATATCCGTCGCATCCCGTTGTTTTCATATGGAGTCATCGACGAAAGCCGTCATATGAAAAGCAAACGGGATTGCGACGGATAGAAATGCAAGAGGCAAGATCAGGGCGCAATGTTATGATGAAATAAGAGAGTAAAGTATGTCCCAATAGTATGCCTACTGCATCCTAACTAAATTCTTTTTATCGTCGGATGTAGTATGTAGAATAGAACAAAGAAAGAGTATGAGATTCGGAAAGCAACCACTGATTCAGCTTCAGAAAATACCGGGTTCCATTTTTAATTCTTTGTGCTTGAACACCGTGAATGATTCTGTGAAATCATGTCAAAGGAACTCATTTCATTTCTGTGTTCTATATAATTTCTCTCTAGTTATTTTCAAAGTCATTGTCATTGAAAACGTCAAGAATAAAAAGTTAATTTCTCTTCGTTTTATTGGTCTCATTTTTAGCAAATAAAAAATGTATGTTGTGCTATAATATATAAAGTTATTAGATGATTCTTCTTCCTCATTTAAAGGTGCAGTGTGTAACATGACATCATCAAGAAAGTTCTAGAATGCAACGCTCCCTGGGTAACCCCAACCCTTTAGAATAATAACAGAAGCTACAGTGGCCTTCAAGGACACGAACAATTCTAAATTTTAAACAATGCACCTGATGACATTCCAACTATGACACTTTCAAGATGGCGGCACTAGGCCTTGGTCCAAAATATGCAGAAATATGGACATATATCAGACCCTTTCTAAGGGAAAAAAATAATAATAAAAAAAAATGTCAGCTATTATGCACTAAATTAAACGTACTTATGGATATTATAATTACTTTCTACAAAATCTGCTTGGAAATAAAACCCAAAATTCTACACACTGCAGTGGAGTCAGTGATTCTTGAGAAAGCGTTTTGTCAAAATCAGTGAATATCTCATGATCCACTACCTGACTGTACTGTGTGTGTGTGTGTGTGTGCTGAACAAGAAGCCAGTGTTAACACACAGCCTAGGCTCTGTAAACTGGTATGTTGCTAGCTTTGTTTACATACCCTTTGTTGAATCACTGACTTGATTGAGGTCCAGATCATTTTTAACTATTTATTACCTGACTGTTACTCGCCTAATGATTCTTTTAATTCTGGATTTATCTGCTAAATCTTTATCTCTGTCAATTGATTATTTATACAATCACAACATGCTTCACAATAAAAACAAACAATAAGAGACAAAGCAACACGCAACACACTTATTTTTCTATTAAAATTTCTATCTATTTATCCATCCGCTATCCTTACGTTTAATCTTAGAATCTTTAGGCCTATTTATTACGTCATGGCGTCGGCTCGATCTAAACGCGGTTACTAGGCAACGGTTTGTTTACATTCTTAGCCCAGGTGATCTTTTCCGGCGGATTGAGTGAGTGGATTTAATCTCATCCATCATTTAACATCCTCCAGGATCATGGCGGGCTATCTGATCGACCCCAGCCGGGCTCCGGTGGCCTTCGGGCGGCGTGGAGTTCCCCAGCTGTTCGAGGAGCTCCGGCGGCCTGAGACGGGCTCCAAGCAGCGGGCTCTGGCCTCACTATGCGACCTGATGCACGACCCACAGCGGGTCTACCAGACCGTCACAGGGGGTAAGGCACGGTTGGCGGCTACTACTGTCAGTGTTAGGGACTCGGAGTAGTGTCTGTCTTTCTGTCTGTTTGTCCATCTATCTATCTATCTATCTATCTATCTATCTATCTATCTATCTATCTATCTATCTATCTATCTATCTATCTATCTATCTATCTATCTATCTATCTATCTATCTATCTATCTATCTATCTATCTATCTATCTATCTATCTATCTATCTCTCTTCTTCTTCTCTTCTACATATATCTTCTACTAGTCAACTCCATGTAAAAAAAGAAAACAAACTTTTACTACATAGCCTATAGGGTGAGAGACGAGTCGCCTACTGCAGTGTTGTTTACTGTTATATCTCTTTTATATCAAATTCAAATTGGCTTTATTGGTATGTTAAAGTTACAGTATTGTTGCTCTCATTCAGGTTTCCTGGAGCAGTTGAAGGTTTTGTTGCAGGATGAAGATCCGACAGTCAGAACTCAAACCTGTGAACTGCTGCACATTCTGACCGGCCACAGCATCGGCAGGTAAACACTTAAAGGGACACTGTGTAACATTTTAAGTAATTTATTAGATAAAATCAATATCCTCATTAATAAACATGTCCTCATTGGTGTAAAATCACCTCTGCCAATAATCTGAATTATCCTCCTGAGCGGAGAATTACAAATATTAATATTACATTTTGT
>CM049397.1:36159697-36164697 GCA_026929865.2 Hyperoplus lanceolatus
ATTGCACTTAATTCCCCCTCTCTCCCTCTCTTTCTCTCTCTCTCTCTCTGTCTCTCTCCCTCTCCCTCTCTCTCTATCTCTCTCTGGCTCTGTCTCTCTCTCTCTCTCTCTCTCTCTCTCTCTCTCTCTCACTTTCTCTTTCTCCCTCCCTTTCTCTTTCTCTCCCTCTCTGTCTCTCTCTGTCTCTCTCGTTCTCCCTCTCTTTTTTTAAATTAAAAGTACAAACGGATGAATATATTAGCCAACAAGATAAATGTTATAAGGCATAAAAGCATTCACAATATTGAAATAAAATCTCATATCATACTATTTATCTATCTTGAATTATATTTAATGGGGCTTTATTGGCATGGAAATCATGAGTGAACATTGCCAAACTAATTGAGAATTGGGGAGTAGTTGTTTGTGTGTGTTTGCAATAAAAAAAAATCGAATAATTTTTTTTAAATATTAAGATGAACAAAAATTGAAAACGTTTTACAAAAACGTAAAAACAAATGCATGCTAAAAAAAAAAATCAGATTACATTTTATTTACAGAGAAATTAGCATTTGCCAAATATGTACAGAATTGCAAAACACATAAACACACACGCACACACACACACCACACACACACACACACACACACACACACACACACACACACACACACACACACACACACACACACACACACACACACACACACACACACTGTGTAAATTCCACCGCTATGTTGCACTGTCATGTTTAAACCCCCCCACCGCTGCAAATGGACTAATCCAGAGCGCGCGAGGCACACTGCTGCTATCACATATGAACACTCACGCACGCGCACCCTCTCTCTCTCCCGTGTGTGTGTGTGTGTGTGTGTGTGTGTGTGTGTGTGTGTGTGTGTGTGTGTGTGTGTGTGTGTGTGTGTGTGTGCGCGCGCGGCAGAGACAAACAGTTGAAGCTGCTGGATGTTTCTCACTGACACCGGGGACAACTAACGGACAGGTAAGACGCATTTCTATCATCTTTCTGAGGCTCGTGCGCATTTAAATTTAACATATTTCTACGTGTGTGCGACAAATAATATCATGTAGAATAACGCTGCGGTCAATTATACAGCCAGACTTTAATTCCTTACGTAGAAAATGCTAGAAATATCACAGCCTTTGGACTATATAATTATAAAAAATTGCCAATAATATGTGGCGCTTTTCTTAAACATCACAGTCGCTATGCCTATGTTGCTAGAATCTACATGTTGGCTATGGTTTACAGGCTATATGGTTATTATTACAAGGATGTACTGTATGATCGATATTTTAACTGCCACGTGAAGTTTGGATTAAATAACACCGTCTCAAAAACACACACTACAGCTTTTAATGGAATGTTTTCAAGATATTATTGGAATTTATTTATTATTTCGAAAATGCGGATGTTTTTTTTTGTAGCGGGACATCGGCGCAGTCTCTCCCCGGCTTTGGTCGACCTTGTCCGGGGGAGATAGCACCGTGGCACTCCACTGGTCTGCGGTGCTGGTTAAATGTCCCCTTATAAAGAATATAATATTTTAGCGGTATGATGAGTAATTAATATGTGTTGGTGTGAAGTTACGTAAGAGACTGTTGCTGGTTATTTGAGCACGCGGCGGAGGAGAGGAGAGAGGCAGGATGGATTAAGAAGGAAGGGGTGGATTTATGTAACACACACACACACACACACACACACACACACACACACACACACACACACACACACACACACACACACACACACACACACACACGTAGCAGGCTACGAACACACACACACACACACACACACACACACACACACACACACACACACACACACACACACACACACACACACACACACACTATATCTATCTATCTATCTATCTATCTATCTATCTATCTATCTATCTATCTATCTATCTATCTATCTATCTATCTATCATATTACTTCATGATGAACTTAGTAGTTGTCTGTTGTCAGCTGTATCCCTAGTTAAAGGTGCAGTCTGTGATTCTGGAGAACGCTTGCTGTCAAAATCAGTGAATATATCTCCTCATCAACACTGAAAAAAAATGCAGTGTTACAGTATAGTACACAGCCATCTTAGGCTCTGTAAACTGGTATTGAAACAAAGGCGGCCCATCGTAGCTCTCAACATGCCTGTTTACAGAGCCTAGGCTGTTTTTTTTTTTTTTTAACCTTTATTTATACAGGTAAATCCCATTGAGTCCGAAGACTCTTTTGCAAGGGAGACCTGTTCCCATTTACACGTTACCATTCACACACACATTCATACACCGATAGCAGGCTACCTATCGGCATTCACACAAGGCAAGGTGGGTGAAGTGTCTTGCCCAAGGACACAACAACTATGACACAGGTGGCAGGGCGGGGATCGAACCTCCAACCCTTTGATCATTGGCCGACCCGCTCTCCCATCTGAGCCACACTGGAGTTATTTATTTATATAATAGTAGTAGATGTGGGAGGAGAGGTGTTGTCAAGGAAACACTGAACAACAGAGTTTTTGGTCTTGTTAAAATTTGGATCTTTTGAGGCGCTCCGGTGGTGTAGTGGATAGAGTGTGTACCATATTGGCTCAGGCCTTCATTGCAGTGGTTGCAGGTTTCAATCCAACCCGTGGACCTTTACTGCAGGTCATCTCTCTCTCTCTCTCTCTCTCTCTCTCTGTTTCCCCATTTCAACTCTGTACTGTCTAATAAAGATTGAAAATGCCAAAAAGTAATCTTGAAAAAAAAATTGGGGATGTTTTGATGGAGGTGAAAGGTCACAGTGATGCAGTGTACAGCTGATCATGTAAACAGACTGTTAGTGATGACTCTGTGTCCTAGAGAATAATAGGCTGCTAGAAAGAGCTCTGTGTGTGTGTGTGTGTGTGTGTGTGTGTGTGTGTGTGTGTGTGTGTGTGTGTGTGTGTGTGTGTGTGTGTGTGTGTGTCGTGTTTGGTTGTGTGTCTGTCTGTGTGTGTGTGTGTGTGTGTGTGTGTGTGTGTGTGTATGTCTGTTTGCTTGTGTGTGTATGTCTGCGTGTGTGTGTGTGTGTGTGTGTTTTGTGTGTGTTTGTTGTGTGTGTGTGTGTGTGTGTGTGTGTGTGTGTGTGTGTGTGTGTGTGTGTGTGTGTGTGTGTGTGTGTGTGTGTGTGAGTGTGTGTGTGTGTGTGTGTTTGTGTGATTGTGTGTGTGAGTGAGTGTCCGTGTTTGGTTGTGTGTCTGTCTGTGTGTGTGTGTGTGTGTGTGTGTGTGTGTGTGTGTTTATGTGTATGTCTGTTTGCTTGTGTGTGTGTGTGTGTGTGTGAGAACTCATTGTACTGATGCTGTGAGGACATACTGTAAATATTTTCACACGTTGTAGGGACTCGTCAGTTTTGGTTTTACGTTCTAAGGGTTCCCTTCTCAGAAAGTGAGTACCCTCTCATTTCATTCCTTGATCTTCACACACGTATGTTATGTGACTTGGTTACATTCCTACATATATACGGATTGTGCCTCTTAAAGGTGCTGTAAGCGGAATGGTTCTTTTAGCTAGGATCATTTTCAAAACAGTTCTTATGGTATTCAAAGCCCTCAATGGGCAGGCTCCATCTTATATAGCGGACCTTGTACACCCCCACTCAGCCCCTAGGACCCTAAGATCCTCCAATAAGGGTCTTCTCCACATCCCCCGATCCAGACTAAAACAAAAAGGTGACCGGGCCTTCGCAGTAGCTGCCCCACGCTTGTGGAACCAACTGCCACCTGACATACGTGATGCCCCCTCCATTACTGCCTTTAAATCAAGGCTCAAAACCCATCTGTACACCCTGGCTTTCCCTCCCCATTAGCTATCTGACTTCTACACTACTGTATATGTTTGTGTGTGGAAGTCCGGGTTATATGTATTTTGTACTTTTATCTTTGTTTTATTTTTTCTATTGTTGTTGTTATTTTACCTTCATGTTGGCCCATGTTGGCCTACTGAATGCACTATGTACAGCACTGGTCAGTGAAAACTGTTATAAATGTGCTTTTATAAATAAATTTTACTTACTTACTTACTTTTTTACTAGCTAACTTCCTGTCAGTTACTGCAGTTAGCAGTCCCCTCGCTCGTCCCTACGTCACCACATTAATGCACTGCGGTCTTCAAGCAGCAAGTTATCTAGCATCATCTCAGATCCATAAGTGTGATAAAACATGATAAAAACCATCTAAACAGACATTGGGAAGGATTTTTACCTGCTCCGCCATTGTAGGTGCATACACATTTACCCATCTGTCGCTCTGGCGTGCACCGGCAGTGAGACCATGAGTGAGACGGGTGTCGGTTTGTAGCGTTCTCTCTTGTGATTGGTTAAAATTTTGGGATACTACATAAAGTTTAATTGCTTATTCCATGCAGAGCAGCTGACTGAGAGATCGGCTTTATTTTTTATTTATTTTATTTTTTAACCTTTATTTATACAGGTATATCCCATTGAGACCGAAGACTCTTTTGCAAGGGAGACCTGTTCCCATTACCACGTTACCATTCACACACACATTCATACACCGATAGCAGCAGGCTAACTATCGAGGCAGGCTCACACGAGGCAAGGTTATGAAATGCGCACATTATTTAAGTGATCACTGTATGAATAAAGAGCGATTTAACACTTATATTAATATAAATAAACTGCTTAGTGCACTTCTTATAAACTACATATTAGCCATGGGTGAGAGGTGAACTTAGGCTGTGTTTTGCCATCAAGTAGTTTATAATATATAAAATACTTAGAGCATTACTGAGACAGACACCGGACCGATGTTACATGGCAACAACAAGTCAAGATGTTGTGATTATAGCGACAGCTTTCCAATAAAGACCGCTAAGAGGCTTGGGTGGGCTCCAGGCAGTTACGCGTCATTTCAATGAATCCAAGTCCGGTGATGAAAGTTTGAGAATGTAATAAATGAAGGCAGAATGACAACGGATGAATGAGAACATGACGAGGGGATTGAAAACAGATAAA
>CM049397.1:36187197-36192197 GCA_026929865.2 Hyperoplus lanceolatus
ACTAGATTATTTTTATCGTCAGATGTAGTATGTAGAATAGAAAACAGAAAGAGTATGCGATTCGGAACGCAACCAGTGAGTGGAGCCTCCAGTGGCAGGTAACGAGGAGAAGGAGGGGCTTCAGGAGCACTGCAAAACAGGGAGCAGATATATACACAAATGAATATAGGTTTATCTTAAAGGCAGACTTATAGTCACACAAAAATAATCCTTCTCAATGATCACTTCTGTCCCACTAGAATATGTGGTGGTCTGTTTGTCTGAACAGTCTTCCTCTCTCTGGCTGGATTTTACATAGTAGAATTTGTCACAGTGCAGAAGCCTCTCCATTTCCTTGACTTGGATTAGCTTTGGTTAGCTCACTGGCTAACAAACTAATACTGTGGTTGCATTCCGAATCGCATACTTTCTACCATATAGTATGTAGAAAAAAGATTTAGGATATCCCGATTCTTGTGGCCAGATTTAGGATGGTTAGAAGTACCCGGATGTCCTACTTCATGCGGCCAAGATTGTTAGTGTTGAAAAGAACAAGAGGCAAGATCAAGGCGCAATGTTATGATGAAATAAGAGAGTAAAGTATGTCCCAATAGTATGCCTACTGCATCCTAACTAGATTATTTTTATCGTCGGATGTAGTATGTAGAATAGAAAGGAGAAAGAGTATGCGATTCGGAAGGCAACCTGTATGTCTACATAGAAAGTGGTGTCCTCTCTCCCTCCACCGAACATCGGCGCATGTTCGCTCGTTCGCTCTTTCATAGATTTTTTATTTTTTTTGTAATATCGGACTCGATACCGATACTGGATCGGATCGGCCCCATCCCTAGTAACACTTGCCCTTTAATAATATGCTGTGTGTGCTTCCCTCTGTGTATGTGTGTGTCTGCGTCCCCTGTGTGTGTGTGTGTGTGTGTGTGTGTGTGTCTGCGTCCCCTGTGTGTGTGTGTGTGTGTGTGTGTGTGTGTGTGTGTGTGTGTGTGTGTGTGTGTGTGTGTGTGTGTGTGTGTGTGTGTGTGTGTGTGTGTGTGTGTGTAGATGGTTCCTCCTCCCTTCTTCCTCAGATGAAACACATTGAGGATCTGATCATCGAGTCGTCTAAGTTTCCAGCAGCCGAGGCCCCGGACCCCAACCTGCCCTCTAAGATCGAGACAGAACACTGGCCCTGTCCCCCCTCTGTCGCTGTGATAGGTACAGACAGACAGACAGACAGACAGACAGACAGACAGACAGACACACACACAGACAGACAGACAGACAGACAGACAGACACACACACAGACAGACAGACAGACAGACAGACAGACAGACACACACACAGACAGACAGGCAGGCAGACAGACAGACAGGGACGCAGACAGACAGACAGACAGACAGACAGACAGACAGACAGAAAGACAGACAGACAGACAGGGACGCAGACAGACAGACAGACAGACAGACAGACAGACAGACAGGCAGGCAGACAGACAGACAGATAGACAGACAGAGACGCAGACAGACAGACAGACAGACCCCAACCTGCCCTCTAAGATCGAGACAGAACACTGGCCCTGTCCCCCCTCTGTCGCTGTGATAGGTACACAGACAGACAGACAGACAGACAGACACACACACACAGGCCGTGTCCGAACTGCCATACTAGCGTCCTACATCCTACATACTCACCATCTATATACTGCATACTCTCTACTCAAAGATCGATTGTGTATGCGAGCTGCGTCGAAACGTTCTCAGTTGAAGTATACTCAAGCAATGAAGAATTTCTTCTTCTTCTTATAAGATTCAGGCAGTTTAGACACTGTTAAGCTTATAACCGCCCTCTACAGGTTAGATATTGAACTAGATTCTTACACTCCTGTGTTCATCATCTGTGTTTTAGACCTCTTGTTTTATAATAATTATATTTTGAGGCGGAGGATCCCTCCGACGCTCTCTGTCCGGCTCATCAGCACTCAGCTGTCTGTGAGTTGAGCTGGACGAGCCGCGGTGTCTGGAACAGCGATCTGTTCTAATCTCTCTCCACTATCAGACTCACTTCACTCATTTCACTTAGTGACTCTAATGTTGTTAGGTATTTATCTTCATCTCTTATCTATTGTAAGAGCTTATGAATGACTGCACGTACAGTTGTCAGATCGCGGAACCCCAAACAATGTTGTTGCCTAGCAACTTGCTCGAAAATATTTCATTTTCCTGGGCGGGTAGAATTGACCCAATGCATTGTGGGGCGGTTGAGTAGGAAAAGTATACAATCGATTCATACCCAAAATCTTCCCGGAAGTTAGTACTCATCCGGGAATTTCTCACATACCCAAACTCGCATACCCAACCGTCACATACTCAAATTGAAGTCAAAATGAGTATGAGTAGGACGTTAGTATGGCAGTTCGGACACGGCCACACACAAGGACGCAGACAGACAAGACATGCACGCACGCATGCACATACACACATAAACAATATTGCCAAAGCATCATATAATATTACATAAAAATAGCGCTGGCATAAAATTTGTGCAAATCATTTCATGGAGCTACGTTTGAGCACAACCCATTCTTAGTGGATCTGGCCCATAGTGCTGCATTTATGATATTTTAGAAATATTATGTTACGGTGACGACAGGCAGACAGGCAAGCAGGACCCAAATGCAGAACGTTTCAAGTGAGGGTCATTTATTGTCCAAAAAAACACAAAAACTCCAGAAACGCAAAAAGGCCCAAAGGCACATGGAACACAGGGACATTCAGGGACAGACTCGCCAACAGGTACAATGCTGACGGGGAACAAAGAAACACTGGGAGTTATACACACACACAAGACAGGGTAGACAACGAGGGACAGGTGAAACACATGAGGGGAGGGAGCAGTAATCACACAGGAGGGAAACTTGACAGGACATGGGGAGGAACAAGACAGACGTACCAAAATAAAACAGGAAACCCGGGTAACCACCGAAACAAGACAAGACAAAGACAGACCATGACATATTATCTAATTCTCCTTTTCCTCTCATACAAAATATCTCCATGGCGCTTCTAAAGTCTAATCTTGATGTATTTCATGCCCCTGTAAAGCACTTTGAATGGCCTTGTTTCTGATTTGTGCTATGGAAATAAACTTGCCCTGGTTTGCCCCCTGTGCTGTTCTCTCTTTCTTTCTTGTCCTGTGCAGAGAAGGAGAGCAGCAGCCGGAGGAGAGAACAGAGGGATGAGGACGGAGGTGAAGATGGAGAGATGGAGGACGAGCTGTGGGGACTCAGAGTTCTACAGAAACAAGAACTCAACAAGGTACAGGAAGAAGGGCAGACAGACAGACAGACACAGACAGACAGACAGACACAGACAGACAGACAGACAGACAGGCAGGCAGACAGACAGACAGACAGACAGACACAGACAGACAGACAGACAGACAGACGGTCAATTATCATAGTGACTACACAACTCTGGAAAAAATTAAGATACCAGTCTGGATTTTTCTTAAATTTTCATCTCTACATAACTTACTAAAAATCTATTGGAATTTGGTAGAAATGTTGTCAGTAGTTTATATTATAAAACCAAAATGTTCATTCTACTCAAACATAGATCTATAAAGAGTCAAACGAGAGACACAAGATGTACAAGGTGGCTTGATTGATTCACCAGCTCAACTCATGCTCTGGGTATCATGACAGAAAACACATACAGCGGCCAAAGACTGTTTGAGAGCAGCACAGGGATCTAGTAAAGATGGAAAATCAACAGACTAACTGATGTTTGGATTATTTTATTGTCAAGTCACCAGAATGCAGGAAACAATGTATTTGAGACCCCCCAGCATACTAAACCTGACCACAAGAATCAGGACATCCTAAATATTTTTTTCTACCACACTAAATAGCAAAAAGTATGGGGAATATTGATTTATTGATGGATAAATATATTTCCTCTGTTTCAGATTCAGTCCAATCTGGGTAAGATCATCCTGAAGGAAGAGCTGAGCCAATCCTCAGCTCCTCTGAGACGGAAAACCCGCTCTCTGCCCGACCGCAGCCACAATACAGGTAAATAACTAGTGTTAATACACAGCCTAGGCTCTGTAAACACAATGGCTAATGTATTTGCCCTGTGTGTGAAATTTGGCTTAAATACATTTTGATCAATTCTTTAAAAAAAGGACAATAGGGGGCGCCCTTAGCTCAGTTGGTAGGGCGTCCCCCCCCCATGGGCCCTTAGCTCAGTTGGTAGGGCGTCCCCCCCCATGGGCCTCGGCCAGCAGCGGACCCGGGTTCGATTCCAGCCCGCGGTCGTTCTCTGCATGTCACTCCCCTCTCTGCCCCATTTCAACTCTGTCTCTGCACTATCAATAAAGCATAAAAATGCCCAAAAAAAAATTCTTAAAAAAAAAAGGACAATAAAAAGAGCTTTTAATTCAAAGCCATTTTATAACATAGAGCTCTGCTGACACCTGCTGGTCAACACATGAATTACATTTGTTTTACATTTTATATTCATCACAGACCGCTGAAGAGGAGATAGTGGCTGTGTTGTAAAAGCCCTACTACTAACATCCTCCCTCCTACATACTCAACATGTACATACTATATACTAAAAGCCCTACTAACATCCTCCCTCCTACATACTCAACATGTACATACTATATACTAAAAGCCCTACTAACGTCCTCCCTCCTACATACTCAACATGTGTATACTACATACTAAAAGCCCTACTAACGTCCTCCCTCCTACATACTCAACATGTACATACTACATACTAAAAGCCCTACTAACATCCTCCCTCCTACATACTCAACATGTACATACTATATACTAAAAGCCCTACTAACATCCTCCCTCCTACATACTCAACATGTACATACTACATACTAAAAGCCCTACTAACATCCTCCCTCCTACATACTCAACATGTACATACTATATACTAAAAGCCCTACTAACATCCTCCCTCCTACATACTCAACATGTACATACTATATACTAAAAGCCCTACTA
>CM049397.1:36197197-36199697 GCA_026929865.2 Hyperoplus lanceolatus
GATTCTGACCCACAATCCAGTGCGCACGTGAAGTGACGTCACATCGACGAAGCCTCCTTATGAAAACAAACGGGGATGCTCCGGATATAAAAGCAAGAGGCAAGATCAAGGCGCAATGTTATGATGAAATAAGAGAGTAAAGTATGTCCCAATAGTATGCCTACTGCATCCTAACTAGATTATTTTTATTCGTCGGATGTAGCATGTAGAATAGAAAAAAGAAAGAGTATGCGATTCGGAACGCAACCTTTATTTCAACACATTTGCTAAATTTCTGTGTGTGTTCCAAAGTGACACACATGTATTTCTTTCGTTTTTGTCTCTAGCTGCCGTGTTTTGAGCTCTTCCAGCCACCGTACAATCATAGAATCTCAAATAAAAACATGCACAACACACTCCTTCATCATGACATGTGTAATTTCACATCCAAATATCAATATATCTTTATATAAATATATATCATAAAAAAAGCACATTTTCTAGGAAATTCAATAAATAATTATAGTTATACAGAGAAATCCTTAGTTTTATTGTCTCTTTCAAAAGAATTAATTCATAATTTGAATGTTTATGAAGTTATAAAACAATCAAATATGTTTGAAAACTTTGAAAACTGTGAAATGAGAGCAGCCAAGAAGGGGGTTGTAGAAGACACAAATAGCCAGAATTAAAACTATTAAAGCTGGGGTGGAGGATTTGGGGAGAAAATAGCAGTTGGGATAGAGCTTCGAATCCAAATACCTCAATCGCTCCACTTGTTCTCTTTGGTCCCTCCCCTATGGTCCCTCCCTGACACACTCCACACCAACAATGTCAGTGCCAAAGTGAATGGACAGTCCCAACAGCCAATAAGAACAGAGAATCGGAGCCTCGCTCTGATTGGTCAAAGTGTACAGCTCATGTTAACTTTGACCAATCGGTAATCAAATACCCCAGCTTTAAGTTAAGTTACTTTATTAGTCAATGGTTACATTTAAATTCATCTTTCCTCCTCTCCCCTCTCAAGTTCCCACTCTCCAGAGGGGGTCAGAGCGCAGGGTCAGCCATAGTACAGACAGACAGACAGACAGACTCCAGAGGGGGTCCTCACACAGGGTCAGCCACAGTACAGACAGACAGACAGACACACTCCAGAGGGGGTCAGAGCGCAGGGTCAGCCATAGTACAGACAGACACACAGACACACTCCAGAGGGGGTCAGAGCGCAGGGTCAGCCATAGTACAGACAGACAGACAGACTCCAGAGGGGGTCAGAGCGCAGGGTCAGCCATAGTACAGACAGACACACAGACACACTCCAGAGGGGGTCCTCACACAGGGTCAGCCATAGTACAGCGCCCCTGGAGCAGTGTGGGGTTAAGTGTCTTGCTCAAGGACACAATGGTAGAGATGGTGGGCACCGTAGACGTAATAGCAGCCACCACTAGTTTTACAACTAACACCCTCCTGTCCGGTGCCGGGGATCCAACCAGAGACCTCGTGGTTACTGGGAGGAACCAGAGACCTCATGGTTACTGGGAGGAGGAACCAGAGACCTCATGGTTACTGGGAGGAACCAGAGACCTCATGGTTACTGGGAGGAGGAACCAGAGACCTCATGGTTACTGGGAGGAGGAACCAGAGACCTCATGGTTACTGGGAGGAGGAACCAGAGACCTCGTGGTTACTGGGAGGAGGAACCAGAGACCTCGTGGTAACTGGGAGGAACCAGAGACCTCATGGTTACTGGGAGGAGGAACCAGAGACCTCGTGGTAACTGGGAGGAGGAACCAGAGACCTCATGGTTACTGGAAGGAGGAACCAGAGACCTCATGGTTACTGGGAGGAGGAACCAGAGGCCTTGTGGTTAGTGGTCGGCCCTCTTTCCTCTAGGACATCCTACTATTTCCAAAATGAAGCAGAAATGCAAAAGAAAATTCCAGAAAATAATGTTTTGGTGAAATTCTGGGGCATTGAGTTGTGCTCAGTGGAGGTTTTTAGCGTTGAGAGTTTTCCATATATTTCAGATTCAACACTAAAGATTTGGAAATTAATATTTTATAACCGAGTTTCCAGCTGCAACATTCCTTCCTGGTCTGATTCCCAGGTCTACGATTGGCTTAGCCAGCTATGATGTCATAACGACGGCAATTTCTCTTCCCAGCAACAAACAGAAAAACACGGAGACAGAGTTTGATCACAGGCTAACTTCCTGTAGCAATAATAAACATAGCAATGAACGAACAAGCTATAACCATCATTCACTGACGAATTTAACTTCTAAAGAATTAATTTATTTTGGTTTCGGCATGTCTATTCATATTTAATTAAAGGCGCAGTGTGTAATTTAAGAATATTTAGTGGCGAGATTCTAGATGTCAACGCTCCCTTGCTAACCTCTCCCTTTGAGGGAGAATTTAAAGAAGCTACGGTGGCCTTCAAGGACAAGAAGCTATAGGTACTAAAGATGGCATCATCCACCACTGCCTCAAGTCTTTCCACAATATCAGGTGATGAGGTG
>CM049397.1:36217197-36224697 GCA_026929865.2 Hyperoplus lanceolatus
CACACACACACACACACACACACACACACACACACACACACAACACACACACACACACACACACACACACACACACACACACACACACACACACACACACACACACACACACACACACACACACACACACACACACACACACACACACACACAGACACACGCACACACACACACACACACACACACACACACACACACACACACACACACACACACACACACACACACACACACACACACACACACACACACACACACACACACACACACACACACACACACAGTGAAGTCATCTGTACGTATTGTCTCTTCAGTCCAGTTCAGCCCTGACTGAGTGTGAGGAGGAGAAACCTTCAGTTGGAGACCAAAGGAAAGACAAAGGTATATATCTATCTATCTATCTATCTATCTATCTATCTATCTATCTATCTATCTATCTATCTATCTATCTATCTATCTATCTATCTATCTATCTATCTATCTGCTATCTATCTATCTATCTATCTATCTATCTATCTATCTATCTATCTATCTATCTATCTATCTATCTGTCTGTCTGTCTGTCTGTCTGTCTGTCTGTCTGTCTGTCTGTCTGTCTGTCTATCTATCTATCTATCTATCTATCTATCAGTCTGTCTGTCTGTCTGTCTGTCTGTCTGTCTGTCTGTCTGTCTGTCTGTCTATCTATCTATCAGTCTGTCTGTCTGTCTGTCTGTCTGTCTGTCTGTCTGTCTGTCTGTCTGTCTGTCTGTCTGTCTGTCTATCTATCTATCTATCTATCTATCTATCTATCTATCTATCTATCTACCTGTCTATACTGTGTGTGCGCTGAAAAAAAATGTAGTGTTGATACACTTCAGTGTTGAAGGCCTAGGCTCTGTAAACTGGTATGTAGACAGCTGGCAATATTCCACTTTACATTGCCAAGGTACACTATATTCTTTCCAGCGCACACACAGTACAGACAGGCAGCGGATCATGAGGAGATATTCACTGATTTTGAGAAAAAGTTATTTCAACACGCATTCTGTAAAATCACTGACTCCACCTTTAAGTACGCTGAATTAATGTTATCTTTATACACAGTGTATAGGCCTCTAGTATGTTATATATCTACTGTAATGTTGACATGATCTTGTGTTTGATTGACAGGCGTCGTGAGCGTTCTGATGAACTGTCAGTGGCAGAGTCTGGTGTGTCGCGTGGAGGCGGGGCTTCTCAACATGTTCGCACAGACACAGGAAGTAGGAAGTGTTTTATTTTTTTATTAAAATTCTTTATTGCAGGGGCGCCTTTAGCTCAGTTGGTTAGGCGTCCCCTCCATGGGCCTCGGCCAGCAGCGGACCCAGGTTCGATTCCAGCCCGCGGTCGTTCTCTGCATGTCACTCCCCTCTCTGTCCCATTTCAACTCTGTCTCTACACTATCAATAAAGCATAAAAATGCTAAAAAATATCTTAAAAAAAAAAAAAAAAAAAAAAAAAAATCTTTATTACAACAAAATGTACAAACATCAAACAAATTCACCCCCCTCAGTGTTGTCATGGAGATATGACCTAAACATACAGACTAGAATGTTTTTTTGAACCAGGCCTTAAATAGGTTTAATAATGCTGTGAAAATAGGCTGTTTAACATAGGAGTCAATGAGAAATTGCTCTGTTTTGGTACCACCTCCTAGTGGCCACTCGGTGAACTGCAATTTTTGTCACTTCTGCATTAGATGCTGGTAGAACTCGCTGTGGTTGGAGCTTGTGTCATACAGGAAACCAAGCAAGGGAAACATGTCATATTTAACAGAAAAGAAAATAGCAGACAAAACAACTAAAAACAAAAAGTAAAACAAAAGCAGTAACCCAAGAGGTCCTTCAGGAATTAGGGCAGATACATATTAATTTAAGTGTGTAGGGATTTTTTCATTTTGCCATTATTAATTGCTCTTTTATTTCATATTATCACATTTGAAAATGCATTAAATATGGGGGAGGTTGAGAAAATCTGTTATGAGAGCTCAGGGAAAGCAGAGAAGTTTAAACAGATATGTCAGCCTCTCCTGGACTATATAACAGCACTGAAGGGACCTACATGACACCTCAGAGAAGTTTAAACAGATATGTCAGCCTTTCCTGGACTATATAACAGCACTGAAGGGACCGACATTACACCTCAGAGAAGTTTAAACAGATATGTCAGCCTCTCCTGGACTATATAACAGCACTGAAGGGACCTACATGACACCTCGTTGACTTTTTATTTCCTGCTTAACATTTACCTTTAGTTTAAACAATGTCCTTAGAAACCTGTAGAGTAGAGGACGCCATGTTAGCTGTTTGTTTTATTTTGTCTTTTGTTTGTGTCTTCACTTTTTCAGTTTTCAGTGTTTGTGGTCCTTAAAAATAAATCTAAAGGCAAGGCAAGGCAATTTTATTTATAGAGCACATTTCAGGCACAGGGCCACTCAAGGTGCTTCACAGGGTTAAAATCAAATAAAGAATACAAATACAAAAAAATGAACAAATTTAAAACATGGATAAAAATACAACATTTAAATAAAATAATTAAAACATTTTACAAAAAAAAATAAAAATAAAAAATTACAGGTTAAAAGGGAAACAAAATAAATCTAAAATAAAGTGTTAAAGAAAAATAATACGGGGGAAGTTTTGAGAAAGCGACATTTATTTCTGAATGAAATACTTTGCAGGAAGTAGGGAGTGTGACATCACCTCAGTACACGGTGAGGCTGACAGGATGTGATGTCACAGCGGGGCCGGACACACAGCGCTCTCACAGGATCACGCTGAGCAGGACGGGGGATCAGCTGGCCGTGCTGGAGGTGAGTCTGTCTGTCTGTCTGTCTGTCTGTCTGTCTGTCTGTGTGTGTGTCTGTCTGTCTATCTCTCTGTCTGTCTGTCTGTCTGTCTGTCTGTCTGTCTGTCTGTCTGTCTGTCTGTCTGTCTGTCTGTCTGTGTCTATGTGTGTGTGTGTCTCTCTGTCTCTCTCCCTCTCTCTCTCTCTCTCTCTCCCTCTCTCTCTTTCTCTGTCTGTCTGTCTATCTGTCTCTCTCTCTCTCTCTCTCTATCTCTCTCTCTCTGTCTATGTGTGTGTGAGTGTGTGTCTGTCTGTCTCTCTGTGTCTATGTGTGTGCGTGTGTCTCTCTCTGTCACTCTCTCCCTCTCTGTCTCTCTATCTGTCTCTCTCTCTCTCTCTCTCTCTCTCTTTCTCTCTTTCTCTCCCTCTCTGGAGGTGAGTGAAAGGCTTTTTTAAAAATAATTATTCCAAAACTTAATTGGAACGTTTTAAGTTTCAAGGACATTATTTCCAGCATTCTGTCAACTTTAGCAGAATGAAAAAAAAAGAAAAAAAACATTCTACCAACATGAAATTCAGTACATCACACTCATATAGTATATAGTACAACCCTACATTAGGCAAGGCAAGGCAATTTTATTTATAGAGCACATTTCAGGCACAGGGCCACTCAAGGTGCTTCACAGGGTTAAAATCAAATAAAGAATACAAATACAAAAAAAGGAACAAATTTAAAACATGGATAAAAATACAACATTTAAAAGAAAATAAAAAAAATCACACAACAAAACAGAAGGGAAATGAAATAAATATACTTTCACATGTCTTCCCCTGTCTTCGTCCAGGTGAGTTCTTCAGGAGAGAAGGAGCGCTGGTTGAAGCTGCTGCAGGACGGAGCTGTCAATCACAGTCACCATGACAACAACACACAGAAACACAGCACAGGTGTAGCCCTCAGGTAAGAAGACTATTCAATCCTACAAAAACTTTATTAGTCTAGTCTGTGTGTCTGTCTTATATAGTGACAGAAACCTGCCTTTAGTTCATGGCTAAAAAAAACAAAACAATGAAAAAATCCCAGTTCGTTAAAACTGTAAAAGCAGGTGTGTTAAGAAATGCATGCATTAAAAAGGTTTCCGTTACCTGTCCATACTGTGTGTGTGTGTGTGTGCGTGTGTGTTTGCTAAAAAAAATCTGGTGTTCATACACAGCCTAGGCTCTGTAAACTGGTCTGACTCACATGGTCTCATTTTTTAAATTTATTTAAAGATTTTCGAATTTAAAGGGCCAGCGCACATTAATCAACATGTCCCCCTCTCTAATCAATCATTATTGTCTCTGCAAAACTGTCTAATAAAGCAAAAAATTAAAAAAATTAAAAAAAAAAAAAAAGAAGAAGAAGAAGAAATAATCTAAAATAGCACAGTTTCAAGAGTATAACCATGGGACTCACCACATGGTCTCGATTTTATTTGTTTATTACAGTTTATTCAGATGTGTTTATTTAAAGGGCCAGTGCACACATTAATCCCCATATCCTCCCCCCTTCCCAGTGTTTGCAGAAAAAAAAATACTACCTACATAAAAAGTACAATGATATAAGGCAAGGCAAGGCAAGGCAAGTTTATTTCTATAGCACAATTCAGACACAAGGCCATTCAAAGTGCTTTACAGAGGCAAGATTAACATACATAAAACACATTAGAAAAGCGAGTGAATAGAAATAAAACATAAGAGTTGAACATGATAAAAAAGCATGAGATTTTAGATGTGTTTTTTTTAAGGGCCAGTGCACATTAATCCCCATGTCCCCTCCCCTTCCCCCCCTCTCTCTCCAGTGGTCTCCAGACTCACAGGTTTCCTCCCTGCAGCAGCTACATGGATCCATTCAGTCAGAGGGACCAACCTGTCTACTCCAATACCTCAGTACTGGAACATATGGTACAGTCTGTCTGTCTGTCTGTCTGTCTGTCTGTCTGTCTACTCTCTTCACTGCTTTTGCTCGGGTCTGAATCCCCGCCAACTCCAAACGATTTACAGCAGGCGGACGGGAAAAGCCTGTGTTTATGAACGCTACTAAATCACAGTTTACTTTGCTTCACCATGGTCATATCACCATTATTAATCTGACACAGTCCCATATAAATATATTACCTCATGGCCATGCATCCTGCCGTCTCTCTATCACTCGCTTCCTAAACAAATGCAACATATAAAAAACTTAAAGCTGGGGTATATGATTTGGGGGGGAAATAGCAGTTGGGATAGAGATTTGAATCCAAATACCTCAAACGCTCCACTTGTTCTCTTTGGTCCCTCCCCTATGGTCCCTCCCTGACACGCTCTACACCAACAAAGTCGTGCCAAAGTGAATGGACAGTCCCAACAGCCAATAAGAACAGAGAATCTGATTTTTTATTTGTTTTTCTAATCGGAGCCTTGCTCTGATTGGTCAAAGTGTACTGCTCATGTTAACTTTGACCAATCAGAAATGACATACCCCAGCTTTAACTTAATATGTAGGCTACGTATAAAGAATATATCCCTGTGTGTGTATCAGCTCCACAGCTCTCAGGACTCAGTTCGCTGCAGCTCAGTTTCATCCAGAGACTCAGTGACGTACAGCAACGCCGTCTTCACCAGCCACAGTGAGTCAAAACCTCTTCACTACCGTCTCTATCAACACAAAACATAGACACGCAAAGGGCTTAAAGCCTCTTTGAACCTGGTCCAAAATAGCAAAAATCAATATATGATATCAAAGTTGGATGTCTCAATAAGCTTTGGCAAAAATCTGGTTGAAAATAAATGTTCATGGGGCGCCCTTATCTCAGTTGGTAGGGCATCCCCCCATGGGCCTCGGGGTTCGATTCCAGCCTGCGGTCGATCTCTGCATGTCACTCCCCTCTCTGCCCCATTTCAACTCTGTCTCTACACTATCAATAAAGCATAAAAATGCCAAAAAAAAATATCTTAAAAAAAAAATAGAAATAAAATCATAAATTTAGTTTTTTTTTAAACAACAGAACAATTCAAAATTTTAAACAATGCACCTGATGACATTCCAACCAACATGGATTCCTCCATAAGACCTGCCTGCTCAATGTACAAAATGTAATATTAATATTTGTAATTTTACGCTCAGGAGGATAATTCAGATTATTGGCAGAGGTGATTTTACACCAATGAGGACATATTTATGAATGAGGATATTGATTTTAGCTGATAAATTACTTAAAATGTTACACAGTGTCCCTTTAAATGAACATTGATTGACTGGTTGTGTTCCCTCCAGGCCGGCGGTGTGTGGAGGTGGAGCGCTCGGTGCAGAAGCTGGAGCTGACGGGCCGGGCGCCTCTCAGGGGGGCGGAGTCAGAGATCAACCTCCACTCTGCCACCAAGCAAAACAAACGCACCTTCAGACAGTCGCTGGCCGTCTGCAGTGAACGCGCACAGGTAGCAAGCTTTCTAGCCCTGCGTTCTAAACCTCACACTAGCATATTCTGAAAATGAATAAACGTCATCATCATCATCATCATCATCAACCGCTTATCCGAAATCGGGTCGCGGGGGCAGCAGCTTGAGCAGGGAACCCCAAACTTCTCTTTCCCGGGCCACATCAACCAGCTCTGACTGGGGGATCCCGAGGCGTTCCCAGGCCAGTGTGGAGATATAATCTCTCCACCTAGTCCTGGGTCTTCCCCGAGGCCTCCTTCCAGCTGGACGCTCCTGGAACACCTCCCTAGGGAGGCGCCCTGGGGGCATCCTTACCAGATGCCCGAACCACCTCAACTGGCTCCTTTCAACGCAAAGGAGTAGCGGCTCTGCCCCGAGTTCCTCACGAATGACTGAGCTTCTCACCCTATCTCTAAGGGAGACGCCAGCCACTCTCCTGAGAAAGCCCATTTCGGCCGCTTGTACCCGCGATCTCGTTCTTTCGGTCATTACCCAGCCTTCATGACCATAGGTGAGGGTAGGAACAAAGATCGCCCGGTAGATCGAAAGCTTTGCCTTACGACTCAGCTCTCTTTCGTCACAACAGTGCGGTAAAGCGAGTGCAAAACCGCCCCTGCTGCTCCGATTCTACGGCCAATCTCACGCTCCATTGTTCCCTCACTCGCAAACAAGACCCCGAGGTACTTAAACTCCTTCACTTGGGGTAAGGACTCATTCCCTACCTGTAGTAGACAATCCATCGGTTTCCTGCTGAGCACCATGGCCTCAGATTTAGAGGTACTGATCCTCATCCCAACCGCTTCACACTCGGCTGCAAACCGATCCAATGAGAGCTGAAGGTCACAGGCCGATGATGCCATCAGAACCACATCATCCGCAAACAGCAGAGATGAGATCTTCAGCCCACCAAACTGCAACCCCTCCCCACCACGACTACGCCTTGATATCCTGTCCATGAATATCACAAACAGGATTGGTGATAAAGCGCAGCCCTGGCGGAGGCCAACCCCCACCGGAAACAGGTCTGACTTACTACCGAGAACCCGTACACAGCTCTCGCTTTGAGTGTACAGAGATTGGATGGCCCTCAGAAGAGACACCCTCACCCCATACTCCCGCAGCACCCCCCACAGTATCTCCCGGGGAACCCGGTCATAAGCCTTCTCCAGATCTACAAAACACATGTAGACTGGATGAGCAAACTCCCAAGCTCCCTCTAGGATCCTTGCGAGAGTG
>CM049397.1:36237197-36282197 GCA_026929865.2 Hyperoplus lanceolatus
AACATGGCGTACTCTACTTTACAGGTTTCTATAACAGCTAACATGGCGTACTCTACTTAACAGGTTTCTATAACAGCTAACATGGCGTCCTCTACTTTACAGGTTTCTATAACAGCTAACATGGCGTACTCTACTTAACAGGTTTCTATAACAGCTAACATGGCGTACTCTACTTAACAGGTTTCTATAACAACTAACATGGCGTACTCTACTTAACAGGTTTCTATAACAGCTAACATGGCGTACTCTACTTAACAGGTTTCTATAACAGCTAACATGGCGTACTCTACTTTACAGGTTTCTATAACAGCTAACATGGCTACTCTACTTAACAGGTTTCTATAACAGCTAACATGGCGACTCTACTTTACAGGTTTCTATAACAGCTAACATGGCGTACTCTACTTAACAGGTTTCTATAACAGCTAACATGGCGTACTCTACTTAACAGGTTTCTATAACAGCTAACATGGCGTACTCTACTTAACAGGTTTCTATAACAGCTAACATGGCGTACTCTACTTAACAGGTTTCTATAACAGCTAACATGGCGACTCTACTTAACAGGTTTCTATAACAGCTAACATGGCGTACTCTACTTAACAGGTTTCTATAACAGCTAACATGGCGTACTCTACTTAACAGGTTTCTATAACAACTAACATGGCGTACTCTACTTAACAGGTTTCTATAACAGCTAACATGGCGTACTCTACTTAACAGGTTTCTATAACAGCTAACATGGCGTACTCTACTTAACAGGTTTCTATAACAGCTAACATGGCGTACTCTACTTAACAGGTTTCTATAACAGCTAACATGGCGTACTCTACTTAACAGGTTTCTAAGGACATTGTTTAAACTAAAGGCAGGAAAAAAAAGAGTTATTATGAAAAAGATATATATTTTTTTTTTTCAACTTTATTTATGGTTATGATTTTTTTCCTTTTACAGCATAAACACACAACTTGAAAAGCAAACACACAAACAAAATGAACAATCAACATGGCGTACTCCACTTAACAATATTTTTATTTTATTATCATTTATTTATTGTTTTCAGTAAATTTACAATCACCCTCATGGCTTTATGTTCAAACAAAGTCATGTGACAAACATTTAATCATAATTGTCCAGAGTAATTATTATACAGTGTCCTATATACAGTATTTATACGTGTGTGTGTGTGTGTGTGTGTGTGTGTGACATTAGAGTGTGTGAGCTTCAACATGTTGAAATGAAAACAAGAAACTGACTGTGATTCTTTGACTTTCTGTTGATCAGGTTTGCTGTTTCTCGAGGCCAGCGCTAAGACGTAAGTACACACACGCGCACACACACAGACGCACACACACACACACACCATGTAAAACACTTTCATTTCCTCATTTATAGAATTCCACAGATCTTTTGCTGATAAGCTTCTTTGTTTTACTTTTGTTCTAATCTTTATCTTTGTTAAAATGTAAATAACGTCGGCGTAAAGTGAACACTGTCTTTAACTCTACAACACACGTACACACTAAATATGCTTCTAATTCATGAAGATACACACGTGAAAACACAGATTTTGTTTAATAAAACTATGTAACTCTGTGTGTGTCAGAGAAGTGAAACATTTTCTAAGGTTTATTCTCATAACTGAATAAACAAACTTTCCTCACAGGTAAAATGTGATCCCTGGAACACTGTTTGAAGTTAGAAAGCTTCCTGAAAAGTTACTGTTTCACTGTTGTTGTTTACAGCAGCAGGGCCCACAGTTTGGTTTACAAACATATTCTAGTCTTAACGTTTGGTTCCAAGTTCTTAAAAATAATTAGGTTTTGATTTATGATAGAATTATTCAATCCTAAGAATTACATGTAGAGAAAAAATGTTTAGTAAACTAACTGCAGGCTCTGTGAATGTAAACAAACCCCCCTCCTCTGAAACTACACAGTTTAAAACTTTAAAAAGTATTCCTCTTCTGTCCCCATTCCATCCCTGTCTCTCCACGCTGTCAACTAAAGAATGAAAAATGCCCAAAAGAAATATCTAAAATCTTCATTAATTTTCCATCTCCTGTCCGCTCCATCTCTTGTTTCTCCTCAGAGGGGAGAATGTTGAAGAGGCGTTCCTCGAAGCAGCGAAGAGAATCTACCAGAACATCCAGGATGGCAGCCTGGATCTCAATGCAGCCGAGTCGGGTGTCCAACACAAGCCGTCCGCCCCCCAGGGAGGAAGGCTCAACGCGGACAGCCAGCCCGCCAAGGAGGGCTGTAGCTGCTAATGCTAACCACGGGACACTAAACTACATATACCAACAACCATCGTATGGGAGAGAGACGGATATGTAGACAGGGATATCCTCTCCAATCTAAAGGCACTAATACAGGGTGCATCAGACAGGTTTTACTATAGCAGGCAGTGCAGTAAAGATGGTCCAGTAACGTTAAAACACAAGATCCAACCTTTAACAGTCCTTTAGTAGCTTTGGTTAAATCAAGAAAATACCCTTAAAATATTCCTGAACGCCTCAAATATCCAGAATGTTTTGTCATGTCTGGATAAATATAAAATTTTAGACAAATTCCAAATTCCAACTCTAAAAAAATATATCCTTCGGCAAAAATCCCAACCCTTCTGGGGTCACACTAGGTCTTATTCCTTCACACTCATCATGCCAAAATGACCCAAAACTCCATATAGCCACTTTACAGAGAGAGACACATACTTACACAGGCACTAATACACGGTGCGTCAGACAGGTTTTACTATAGCAGGCAGTGCAGTCAAGATAGTTCAGTAACGTTAAAACACAAGATCCAACCTTTAACAGACCGTTAGTAGCTTTGGTTAAATCAAGAAAAAATACCCTTAAAAAATTCCACGTTCGAATCAGTCTCAAATTTGGACAATTCCAAATCCCAAAATATATCCTTTGGCAAAAATCCCAACCATTCTTGTCCCACTCTTGGATCACACTAGGTCTTATTGCTTCTCCGCTCTTCATGCCACAATCCAGACTATCTCCAGCCAATGTTTAGGAACGGTTAGTAAACCAAACGTAGATCCACAGTCCAGAATCGCACCTGTAAACTATTTTTCCGAGTTAGTACTTACCCTCTCTCCAAAACACTCCTGATTCCAATTTCTGATTTGCAATCGGGCCAATTCAAGCAGGTTTTATCCACATTTGGGACAGTCCGCATCCAAAGTGCAAAACACCCAAAATCTCAATAGTCAAATAAAGGCACAGGGCTATAATTTTGATCACCTCAGAGCCTAAATATTGGAGTTGCATTTGCTGCCAAATCTGGAGATCAAAAGATTTAAGATGTCCCACCCAAAGCCCAATTTTTTCAGCAACGGTCAAGCCTACATCTTAAAGGTGCTACGAGGAACTTTTAAATATTTCTGAAACAGTCTCAGTTTTCCTCTGATGATCATAAATTACATGTAACAGCAAACGAGACCATCAGTGCTAAAAGAATGCTGTTTTTCATATAGTTTTTCTTAATGCCTTTGTCATGGGTATACGCTCACCCAGGAACAACAACAAACACTACCGCTATGTCCAAAGGGGGCGCTAGAATTAACAAAAAATTAAAGTTCCTCGGAGCACCTTTTTTAAATATTGCGAATCAACCAAATTCCAACTCCGGACATTCCTATGGACATATTCCTAACCAAATGATGTACCAACTCTGGTCCAAATCCTCCATTTTAGACCAAATTTTAACTATAAACTAATCTGCTATGAAAATGTAAAGGCCTAATGCCCCAGTTACTTCGAACATTCACTCTTTGCCATTCTTAGCTTTTTGATTCATAGTCCTACCTATGTCTTTATATACAGCTCTGGGAAAAAAATTAAGAGACCAGTCTGGATTTTTCTTCAATCTTCATCTCTACATTACATAATGGAAATGCTCTTAATGACAATATATTTGGGAGGGAATTTGGTAGAAATGTTGTCAGTAGTTTATATTATAAAACCAAAATGTTCATTCTACTCAAACATATGCCTATGAATAGTCAAACGAGAGACACTGAATATTTGAAGTGGTCTCTCAATTTTCCCCAGAGCTGTATGCGTTGTATTCCATCAGTTGTTGTCGGTTGGGAAAGTCTTTAAATATCCCGTGCTTCAAAACATTCTAAAACAAAATGTCAACCAGAAATGTTTCTATGATTTTTGTTTAATTTACCCCATTATCTGTTCTACGTGGATTGCTCTCCAGATGCATTTTTACAATGTGGTTGTAGACGTGGATTGGAGATTTTCGTTTGGGACGTCCCAGGTTAATTCACGCCTAGAACTGATGACATAATTGTACAAATCGCAGGGTTTAAAGGGGCACTCCACTGATATTTTTTTTTTAAACACAAGGATCAGTTTAAAGTTTACGCATCATGCTTTGTACCACTCAGCCTCTGTAAAACACTATGGAGGATCCTTCTAAAGTCTGCTTAAAATAATAGTGCATCTTTAAAAGTGTGGGGGACAGGTTGGGTCTACCATAATACGCTATCAAGTCACTTAACGGAAATTGTAGAATCCAGGTTTTTTCTAATATGAACCCATATTAAGTCTTGAAAGTCAAAATATCGAACACTGAAATTTTTTTGTGATATTTTCGGCCAAATAACACCAGTCCATCCCTAGCATTTATACTTGATAATACTAAATAACTGGTCTGAATGATGCGAAAACTGTACCCCAAATACAAAATGCATAGAAATACATCTTCAATAAGGGCACTGTGACTCTGTCCTACCAAAATAGACTAAATACTATTGTTACCCGGCATTATTTTAGGGTCCCAAGTCAACTATCTCTCCCTAGAAATCCAAGCGGACCCTTGAAATCTTTCTAACAAACATTTACCAACAGTTAAACCTAAAACCCATAATCACTGCAACTCCACAATTTTGCCTTTTAAAAAGAAATCAAAAAATCAAAAATATTTTAACTGAAAAATTTTGGTTTAAAGCGATTTAGAACATCACAATTTCGCCTTTTTTTAAAATTTGTAGAAAACAAAATTCTTGGTTTAAAGCGATTTCGAATATTACAGAACGATTGATGAAGGTGAAGATGAAGATGACTTAACTTGAACTAGAATGTCTCTATAAGTTCAGGGCAGGTTTTTAAAAGTAATTATTATTATTTTTTTTTGTAATGTTGATCTATTTTTATTTTTTTCAAACGTGTGTTTTCCAAATATATTTAAAGTATATTTTCGTTGCCATGGCGCCCCCTAATGGCCGTTTGTTGCGTCCCTCTTGAATTCAGTGCGTATCGAGAAAAGACTGTACTAGGCATAGCAGATTGTTTTAATTTATTACTGCCTGTTTTTGTTTTGTTTAATTTGTAACTTTACGCCGGGATTACACTTCATTTCAGCTAAATTACTGCGTCCCAATGACTATCACATGTCTTAAAAGCTATAGTGCGTAACTTCTGTCGCCCCCCCATGAGGAATTCTGAGTAATTACAACAACACTGTCGGTGCATCGGCATCTACATGAGGTAAAGCCTTCAGTGATGGCACATGGATTTTATACCTTCTGCTGTACGTCCAGGTTTTTTTTCTTAGCAGTAGAATCAACAACTGAAACATTTCTTGGGCTCTTCTTGGGATTTTTCTGAGCTCCTGCACCAGTGTCAGGGGGGGGGGGCACCAGTTTGTAAACGCTGCCATACTGAGAAATACAGAGAGTTTTGTGGAGCTGATAATAGGCTTAATAATCAACTTTGTGTCAACTCGTTTGGCGATGGCTTGAATGTAACCAGACATTAATTTTTTGTGAAAAAGTTACGCACTATAGCTTTAATTCCTAATTGTACAAGTTACAACAAATACTTATTTTGCCTTCAAATGAAAACGTCCGTCTTGCCCCGAGCTTTGATATCCCGAAGTGCTTTAAAGATGTCGCCATCAACTAAACTTTAAATTAAATTAAATGTGAAATAAATTAATCATGTTTATAGTGTTTAATCAGTTCTCCCAGTCTTTAAAGGTGCAACGAGGAACTTTTAAATATTCCTGAAACAGTCTAATTTTTCCCTCTGATGATCATCAATTACATTTAACAGCAAACGAGACCATCAGTGCAAAGAAAGAATGCTATTTTTATATAGTTTTTCTTAATGCCTTTGTCATGGGTATGTATGCTCACCCAGGAACAACAGCTGGCGTGGTAAAAACACTACCGCTTTTGTCCAAAGGGGGGCCGCTAGAATTAACACACACTAAAAGTTCCTCGGAGCACCTTTAACGGGATCGGTCAGTAAATGTTGTTCCTTTTACGAAGCATTCCAGCGCTAACTATCAACGAAAACATACACACCAACAACGTAGCTCTGCAGACACTTTTTAAATGTTTTTTTAATGCTGTTTATTCGTTGATTATTGTGGTCACTAGAAAAACCAAAACGAGCCGACACGTGCGCACACAGTAAAACTTAGTGTTTCAGTAATTTCATGCTCTTGTGTTTTTAAAAATAAAATTGATTAATGCAGCTTGGATGGAGTTTCGACTTAAAGACCTACTTCACCGGTTTGAATATGAAGGTGTATTGAATTCTGAGATCCTATGTAGTATAAATGTGCAAAAAAATTGAAATCGGTTCATCCTAGCCTGAGAAAAGGCAGAGAGTGTTTTTTTAACCCTATATTTAAAAAAACTTACTTTGTAAATATTACTGTGATGTCTTTTACTGTGACATCACAGTAATATTTACAAAGTAAGTTTTTTTTTAACCCTATATTTCTCTTTCTGTGATGTCACGAGAAAGAGAAATATAGGGTTTATATTACATTTATATAAACCCTATATTTCTGCACATTTATACTACATAGAATCTCAGAATTCAATACACCTTCATATTCAAACCGGTGAAGTAGGTCTTTAATTTCAAATGTACACTAAATGAGTTAAAAGTGTGAAAGATTTTAAACAGATTTGAACTGCCAGGATCAATAACTCTTCAGTTAAATGTTATTTAAAAACCCCAAATTCTTCATCTTTGCTATGGTCATGAGACAGACAGACACAACAGACAGACAGAGAGAGACAGACAGACAGACTATAACCTCATTTTGACTGAAAGCAGACGTCCTCTAAGCTAACCCCTTAAAGCTGCTCTCCTAAATTTATCTTTTTAAAATAAACAAAATCTGCTCAACTTAAAGGTGCAACCCTCTACCCTCTGCCCTTTGCTCTGTGACTGTAACAGAATCTGTACTTTTTTACTGTTATTTTCATGTTTTTCTCTGTAACTTCTGTTGATTTTTTTTTTTTTTTCTCTCTCTGCGAAACGTAACGAAACATTTTGCTTCTTCTGATTCCTCGACTATTTATATTGGAACTGTGTAATGAATTCACTTCTCTTCGGCTGATTCTCTGCGCCGTGCGACTGTTGGCGGGATTCAGTGATTTGTAAATAAAGTAAATATATACTGTAAATACTCTGATGACCTCGCTGTGGTTATTTGAAAGTCAATTTGTCATTTGTCTTAAAGGAGCTTTCGAGGAACTTCTAGATATTTCTGATACGGTCTTAAGTTTTCCTCTGATGATCATGAATTACATGTTATAGGAAACGAGACCATCAGTGCAAAGAGAATGCTATTTTTATATAGTTATTCTTAATGCCTTTGTCATGGGTATACACTCACCCAGGAACAACAGCTGGCGTAGTAAAAACACTACCGCTTTTGTCCAAAGGGGGCGCTAGAATTAACAAAAAACGAAAGTTCCTCGGAGCACCTTTTTAAATAAAACAAGTTCAATATTTTGCTTCAATTAATCATTTTAGTTTTAGTAAGCTGTGTAATAAAACAGGGTAATGGAAACGATGTCTTTCTGGATAGTGACCCGTTTGCTATACATTATCCCGCTTAATACAGGGCTACTAAGTAAATTAATTATACCTATTTTATAATCTACAAGTTCCTTAAAGCTGGGATATATGATTTGGGGAGAAAATAGCAGTTGGGATAGAGATTCGAATTCAAATACCTCAACCGCTCCACTTGTTCTCTTTGGTCCCTCCCCTATGGTCCCTCCCTGACACGCTCTACACCAACAAAGTCGTGCCAAAGTGAATGGACAGTCCCAACAGCCAATAAGAACAGAGAGTCGGAGCCTCGCTCTGATTGGTCAAAGTGTACAGCTCATGTTAACTTTGACCAATCGGAAATCACATACCCCAGCTTTAATACACAGTCACACATTAAAGTTAGTGAAGAAAAGACAATAACAAATTTAAGATGCTTTATGAGGCAAAGATTTTTTTTTTATTTTGGTTGAAACAACCCTTTAAATGTAAGAAACAAGCAAAACACATTCCTACGAAAAGGATTATATTGTTCAGTTTATTCTTTTATATCTATTTCTGGCATAATTGATTTGGGGGGGTGGACAGAATAACAGAAACACCTTTTGAGTATTCTTATAAAACGTCACACGGATAAACTTTTGACACAGTCCAACAAGGTTTGTTGTAAAGGTGGAGTCAGCGATTCTGGAGAATGCTTGTTGTTGTCGATTACTTTTTATTGAAGTCATATTTTTTGAGCGCACACATAGTAGCAGATATTAAAGAGATATAGGTTGCGTTCCGAATCGCATACTCTTTCTTTTTTCTATTCTACATACTACATCCGGCGATAAAAATAATCTAGTTAGGATGCAGTAGGCATACTATTGGGACATACTTTACTCTCTTATTTCATCATAACATTGCGCCTTGATCTTGCCTCTTGCCTTTATATCCGTCGCATCCCCTTTTGTTTTCATATGGAGGCTTCGTCGATGTGACATCACTTCGCGTGCGCACTGGATTGTGGGTCTGAATCGCCCAAATAGGATGCAGTTTTCAACACAAACAATCTTGGCCGGATGAAGTAGAACATCCGGGTACTTCTAACCATCCTAAATCTGGCCACAAGAATCGGGACATCCTAAATCTTTTTTCTACATACTATATAGTAGAAAGTATGCGATTCGGAACGCAACCATATTCACTGATTTTGACAACAAAGCATTCTCCAGAATCACTGACTTCACCTTTTAACTCCATCTCTCGTTTTAAACGTTTGTTTTTGTTTCGAGACACTATGGTGCTAAGTGTTAACACCATAGAGATAGAATGGTGAGTTGTTGACACCAGTGGCGGACTCGGGGGGGGGGGGGGGGGGTCAATGGTTGAAAAAGTGCCCTCAAGAGTGGCGAAAACGAGAGGAAATGCCTTATTTGCTGCCCTTTTCACGTGCAAAACATGATTAGGTGCCCTCTAGGATGCCCCTTCATACAATAAATTATGATGATGTGCCCTCTAGAACAAGAAAATTCGATGACGTGCCTTAATGAGTGCCCTTATAGTCCCATGCCCGTCTGGTCCTTCTAGTGCCCTTCTGCCCGCCTGGTCCTTCTAGTGCCCTTCTAGAAAAAGTGTTGCTAAAGTGCCCGCTATGGTGGTGAAAATGAGAGAAAGTGGCATTGGCTGCCCTTTACACATGAACAAAAATGAATGAATGCCCTAGGTTGCCCCTCCATACAAAAGGCCTAAATGATGATGATGTGCCCTCTGGAACAAGAATACGGCAAACCGAAAACAACATGTTGTGGTACTCTAATGAGGTGCAGACGTTCCTCTCTTTGGTAGCTGAAGAACGGGGAATGTGAAAGAGGCGTTGCTTTCATGTGGCGTCGCTATGACAAACAGCTACATCGAGTGGTATTTAAATCTCCACTGGATAATAAAGCAAAAAGTGGATTAAGAGTATGTCAGTACCCATAGTGGAAAAGAGCAATTAGATGCCAAGTTAGAAAAACTTAATATTTTCAGTTTGCATAATCCGTTTAAAATGTATATACATTTTTTGAGCGTTCAAGATCATTCAAGTGTAGGTTATGTCATGCAAGAGAGACGATAATAGTCAGCTATCACCTCAACATGAAGGAAAACTTCCTTCAATATTTCCGTAGCTGGCTGTCAGTGGTCAAAGACTGTATGGTAGCGGCACATTGAATTTTCTACAGTCTCATTTTTACTTAAATGTTAGTAAAGATGAAAGCAGCAAGGCATCCTCCCTTCTTAGGCTAAAATGTGAAAGTGCACAATGATGAACAACTCATTTTAGTGTTTATAAAGTCGCTAGAATAAGGGGAAACAGTGTCTTTGAAGCAATTTTTTTTTTCTGGGGGGGGACCCCCAGACCCCCCGTTTTATTGTATGAGCACAACAATTCTTTTTAAGTGATACATGGAGATGTAACAAGTGCCCCGTATGGGTCCTTCAAGGCAGCGCTGCCTTTAAAGCGGACCTATGATACTTTTTGACTTTTATGACCTATAAACGTTGTTATGATGATTTATAGTCATGTTTAACCATACTAGATTATCAAATAATTACGTACATGCATTTCGACGTATTCCCTGCTTACCGTCTGGGGTGTCTGTGCCGAGCACTAAACACTATTCTAGCCAGTCGAGAAGTCACGTGTTCAAAGCGGCTTGACGCTTTGTAACTTCGTGACGTCGCATGTAACTTGGTGTCGTCACCAGGCGGATGTTTCCATGTATGGTAATGCTGCCACTTTCCTACCGTTTCCTACTCGCGTCTGCCTCGCGCCCTTATAGGTCCATGCTCGCACCTCCCGCCACTGAAAGTGTTCCGGAAGGAAGGTAACCAATCACAACGAAGTTGGGTTTTCAGGAAGGGAGGGGAGGGGGCGGAAATGTCAAAAGCAAAGTGTTTACAGTGCATGCTGGATAGCCAAAATAAGAGAAAGAGGTTCCCGAAAATCTACATAGTTTTTGTGATGTGATTCGTGTCAGGTTGCTCTATAGCAGTGTAAAACAAGAAATTAAGACTAGAAAAGTAGTATAATAGGTCCTCTTTAAGGCCCCGTTGGGGGAACAAAACACCATCAAGTTAGAAAAGCCACTGTGTCCGCTGGTGGGGCCCCATGTTGTCCAGAATGAGCCCTTTTTTTTTCGCCCCTGCCCTTCAAACAGTCTGAGTCCGCCACTGGTTGACACCATAGCGATAGAGTGAGAGTTTGTATCGAGGCTTGTGATTGGCTAACAAGGTGATGATGATTTCTTGAGACCCGTTCACTATACATTATCCCTTATTTTATAATCTACAATTTCCTAACACACAGTTGTACATAAGTGAAGAAAACACTTAATAAACAGAAAACAAGCTGTAAGAGGCGACAGGAAATATGTTTTTATTTTGGTTGCAACGACCCTTTAAATGTAAGAAACAGACAAAAAAAAAACTCTTCGGATTATTCTTATTAATTTCTATCTTTTTCTGGCATTATTGATAGAGGAGTGGGGGGGGGGCAGAGGGGAGGTGGACAGAATAATGCAAACACCTTTCAGTACTGTTAGTTGCATTGGTCTCAGACAGATACACTTTTGACACGGTCCAACAGGTTTTATTTGAACCCTTCGTTTGGAGACACTATGGTGCTAAGTGTTAACACCATAGAGATAGAATGGTGACTCGTTAGCACCATGGCGATAGAGTGAGAGTTTGTATATCGAGGCTTGTGATTGGCCGGCTCAGCGGTGACATCACGAGGCGGCCCTGCTCTTGGAGGCGGGCTCAGTCTCCTGCTCGTACTCGATCTCCACGTACGCTCGTTTCTTCTTTGTGGCGGCCGCGCCCTTCGCCGGCTGCTTGCCTTTAGACTTTGATTTTAACTTTGACTTTTTGGCTGTTTCCATCATCTCCTCTTCGTCACTGGAGCCACTGGCTTCATCCTCCTCTTCCTCGTCACTGCTCGTTCTCAGTTTGTTCATTTCCTGTGAGAAATAAACAAAATAACTCAAAATCACAAATCGCATTTTTTTTTTATAAACCTGGTACAATGCATCTCTCCTTGGCCTAGAATTTCCTTCTGGGTCAATAAAGTGCCTGTATGTCTGTCTGTCTGTCTGTCTGTCTGTCTGTCTGTCCATCCATCTAAACAAGGTTACTGTTTCTTTTGTCCATTGTCCCTTTTCAAATAAAGTTACATTACTTCTTTTTTTTTTTACATTGCGAAAAATTCTAAATCTTTCCAAGTATATTATTAGTCTAAATTCTAGTCAAATTATCTGATGACACTCAAAAGGTTTAGTCAGTGATTCTGGGGAATGCTCGTCAAAATCTGTGAATATCTCCTCACCATCTTTTACCTGTCTGAACTGTACAATTAAAGTGTTAATACTTAGCCTGGGCTCTGTATAGTCACTGATTGTGACAACAAGCATTCTCCAGAATCGCTTTAAGGTCCTGTCTGTCTGTCTGTCTGTCTGTCTGTCTGTCTGTCTGTCTGTCTGTTACTCTGTGTGGTACTGTTGTTATCTGAACAGGTTTTCAAGTTGAAAAATAAAATGTTTTACCTCAAAGTCGCTCATGTCGCTCTCTTCCACTTCGTCTTCTGCTACAAACTCTCTCTTCCCGACGTCCTGCAGACACACACACACACACAAAGACACACACACACACAAAGACACACACACAAAGACACACACACACACACACACACACACACACACACACACACACACACACACACACACACACACACACACACACACACACACACACACACACACACACACACACACACACACACACACACACACACACACACACACACACACACACGTACGTTAACATCAACACGTTTGCATTCATTACAATGTGTTTTAATGGCACTGATGAATAATGCGTTTTGATTGGTCAGTCACTGCATCAAAAATGTTTCGGTTTTCCTTTTTCTTGAGCCAGAGTGACACAAAAAACTAAAAAATTTAAATGTTGAACTATAAACAAAAATATTAAATATGAATTTAAACGAAATATCTAAAAATGTTTGAACTATTCCTTTAAATGAAATATTCTAATTACATCATCATCTTCCTCTTCTTCTTCTTCCTCCTCCTCCTCCTCTTCCTCGCTCTCCTCTCCCTCCTGCTCCAGCGCTTTGTCGAAGGCTTTAGTCGGGAAGTTATAGATGTCTCCGTACTAAAGGACACAACACAACACACACACACACACACACACACACACACACACACACACACACACACACACACACACACACACACACACACACACACACACACACACACAGGAAATCATTTATTGAGAGAAAACATTTCACTTAAGAGTCTGGGTAACAAAAAAAAACAGTTTAAACCGTTTTAATCGTCTCATATTTTTCAAAACCTTTTTATTGATAGATGAAGAGGGAAAGAGAGAGAGAATGACATGCAGAGAACGACCCGGGCTGGATTCTAACCCGGGTCTGCTGTGAAGAGGACAGACAGACAGACAGACAGACAGACAGACAGACAGACAGACAGACAGACAGACAGACAGACAGAGAGGGGAATGACATGCAGAGAACGACCCGGGCTGGATTCTAACCCGGGTCTGCTGTGAAGAGGACTGTGACTCTATGGGGGTGGGGGTCTAACCACTACACCATGAACGCACCCCACATATTCACACTTTAACATGTAGAACATTGAGTCATATATCTGTTTTACATAACTAAATGAATGACACATTTGTTTTATGTGTTGGTCAGTGATGTATACACACCTAGGCTCTGTAAACTAGTATGAAAACTAAGGGAATGTAAACAAAGGGCCCACCATAGCTGGGGGGAGGTGGGGGGTCTAACCACTACACCACGGGCGGACCCAATCAATATACAGTATCTTGAATAGCTTGTTATTAGTGTCTCACCGTTCCCTGTTTCAGTCTCTCCAGAAGTTCTTTCTCGATGGCGTTGTCCAGCTGAGCAGCGATCAGAGCTTTCTCCTACAAACACACAACCAACGACGATATGTAAACAATGTCATGGGCACAAACTACAGAAGTAAACATGTTCAGAATCAACAAAGTGAATCGCTGTCTCTCACCTCTTTCCTCTTCTCTCTCGCCTCCACCTTTCTGCTCAGAGGAACCAGCTTTCTCCTGCAAAACAACAATATACAATTAGAATTTTTTTGTAACATTTGTGACTGTGGACAGACATAGTATATTCAAATATGTAAATATATTAAAATATGTCATTCTACATGTTAATGTTTATGTATGTTGAACAGGTGTATTGATAAAGCTTTGGGTTTTTGCTTATCAATATTCTATTGCACTTAGTTACAGAATAAGAGTGTGTCTGAAACGCTGTCAAAAAATGACTTCCAAAAAAAAATCTGCTATGGATTTGCCTCATCAAAATGTATTTTGTCTGTTTAAAGGCTTTTGTCGCTCATCAGGCTTTGTTAAAAAGAAATTGTAGAAATCAATGTGAAATAAAAAATGATGTACTCACTGTCTCTAGAAACTAGGGGTGTAATTTAAAAAATCCTAACCGTTCCACAAAAAAATTTTGTACAGTTAACTGTGACGTCATTGTCCTTGCCCCGCCGTTTGTGCCGCGCACACACACACACACACTTCGTTCGCCTGTAAACACACACACATGAACTACGCTCGTTTACACACCTCTTATAATAGGTCCATGGTACACACACACACACACACACACGTTCGCCGTCATAATCGCGCTTCATTCATTTCCTGATTAATATAGCCTATCGCTTTCTACATGTCCACGTTCATGCAGGTTGAACAGGTGTTATAAAGTTCCTTTAGGTGTAGTTCACGTCAACCGGGTAACTTTAATCTTTAGGTTATCTTTCATCACTCTTCTGTGGCTGTGAGTCGAGCCCCAGCACGGCGACTCCCCGTGTGTGTGTGTGTGCGCCGATACACACACTCACTCACACACACTCGCCGAGGGACAGACAGATTCTCGGCAGACTAGCTTTTATCCTCCCCAATTAGTTTATTAGTGATGTAAAATCAATAAACGCTTGTCTCCAGAACATATTTAAAAACTTTGAAATTTGAAGGAAAAAAAAAAAAAAAAACGGTTTTCGTTTATTGATTTTTCCTAAACGGTTATGATTTACTAAACGGTTACACGTGTACACGTGTACACGTGCACACCCCTACTAGAAACAGCAGTATAATGTAGTATATTGAAGTTTATTCCAGTATATAATAGATATTCTACTGGTCTACTTACTGTCTATTGAGCACCAGTTTATAGTATGTATCGATTTTAAGGGTTTGATCACACATTCATTTGCGTCTCACCGTCACAAGTTTGAAAGGGTACCAAAATAAGCAGAACTCATTTTTGTCACCCTTTGGTTGGGATACCAAACCGTCCCATGCACAGTGTATTTTGGATGTACTAGTACTACTGGGCTACTTACTGTCACTAGAAACAGCAGTATAATGTAGCATATTGTAGTATGTCCCAGTAAATATAAAATGTAACATAAGGCTACTTACTATCTCTACTATTCTGTACTTGATGCATTTTAATCTTGATGTATTTCATGGCCCTGTATAGCACTTTGAATGGCCTTGTGTCTGAATTGTGCTATAGAAATAAACTTGCCTTGTCTTGCCTGTAGTATTTTATCCCAGTATATATAAGATGTAACAGTGAGCTACTTACTGTCTCTTGAGCACCAGTTTGCGCATGCGGATGAGGTACTGTGTGATCTTGGTGAATCTCTGTTTACATTTGTGTCTGATGAAGCGCGGCCAGTAGATCAGACACTCGTCTATCTGCTCCAGGGCCTTCTCGTAGTTTTTACTCAGTTTCACCTGAAAACAAACAGAAAAAAGAGAAAAGTGTTTTAATTTAAAGTTTAAACCTACAGTGTGTAGAATATTGGGTTTTATTTCCTAGCAGATTTTGTAGAAAATAATTATAATATCCATAAGTACATTTAATTTAGTGCATAATAGCTGAAAAAAATGTTTTGAATAATTTTTTTCCCCCTTAGAAAGGGTCTCATATATGTCCATATTTCTGCATATTTTGGACCAAGGCCTAGTGCCACCACCTTGAAAGTGTCATAGTTGGAATGTCATCAGGTGCATTGTTTAAAATTTAGAATTGTTCTAGTCCTTGAAGGCCACTGTAGCTTCTGTTATTATTCTAAAGGGGTGGGGTTACCCAGGGAGCGTTGCATTCTAGAACTTTGTAGAACTTTCTTGATGATGTCATATTACACACTGCACCTTTAAAAGAATCTATATTAACACAGACAGCTCAAGAAATTAAAAGGTGTAGTCAGTGATTCTGGAGAACGCTTGTTGTTAAAATCACTTTCTATCAAAATCAGTGAATATCTCCTCATGATCCACTACCTGTCTGTACTGTGTGTGCGCTGATTAAACATCCAGTGTTAATACACAGCCTAGGCTCTGTAAACTAGTATGTCGCTAGCTACGGTTGGCCCCCTTTGTTTACATGACAGCTTAAAAGAGACTAGGCTGTGTATTAACACTGGATTTTGATTCAGGGCGCACACACAGTACAGACAGGTAGTGGATCATGAGGAGATATTTATTGATTTTAACAAAAAAGTGATTTTGACAACAAGCGTTCTCCAGAATCACTGACTAAAAATGTCTGTCCATCAAACAGTTAGTAAAGTTTTGTTGAATAAGGTCTGACTCACCTTCTCCCACATCCTGGCAGGAAACGCTGCTCTCTCAATCACCTTCATCAGGAGGAAACACTGGCCTGCACCACAGGAACACAAGCATTATGAAAGCATTCAATAACTTTATTAGGTGAAGAAAATCCAGTGTTAATACACAGCCTAGGCTCTGTAAAATGGCATGTTGCTAGCCACTTAGGGCCTCCTTTGTTTAACATACCCTCAGTTTACATACCAGTTTACAGAGCCTAGGCTGTGAATTAACACTGGATTGTTTTTCAGCACACAGACAGCACAGACAGGTAGTGGATCATGAGATATTCATTGAATTTGACAACAGGCGTTCTACAGAATCACTTACCGATTAAACAAATGTTTCATTCATGTAGTTATATAAAACAGAAGGAAGACACAGTGCTCTACATCTTAAAGGTGCAGTGTGTAATATGACATCATCAAGAAAGTTCTACAAAGTTCTAGAATGCAACGCTCCCTGGGTAACCCCACCAGAAGCTACAGTGGCCTTCAAGGACAAGAACAATTCTAAATTCTAAACAATGCACCTGATGACATTCCAACCAACATGGATTCCTCCGTAAGACTTGCCTGCTCAATGTACAAAATGTAATATTAATATTTGTAATTCTCCGCTCAGGAGGATAATTCAGATTATTGGCAAAGGTGATTTTACACCAATGAAGACATATTTATGAATGAGGATATTGATTTTAGCTAATAAATTACTTAAAATGTTACACAGTGTCCCTTTAAATGTGCATATAATTAATGTTGTTGTACAGTCCCCTTTACAACGACATTGGGAGTGCCAACTGTAGGTGCATTATACATAAAAAAAAAAAAAAAAAAAAAAAAATTAAAAACATGACGCAGACGTTACAAGAAAAACATTTGGAACAAGACAAGGACAGGTGAAAGGCAGTAGGCAGATTACACTTGGTAAATAAATGGAGGTATTTGTGTGTCTGTTAAATGTCTCATGTTAGTGTTGAGTGTCCTCTCCTTTACAGTGTGTGTGTGTGTGTGTGTGTGTGTGTGTGTGTGTGTGTGTGTGTGTGTGTGTGTGTGTGTGTGAGTGAGTGAGTGAGTGAGTGAGTGAGTTAGCATGCCTGTGTGTGTGAGTGTGTGTGAGTGTGAGTGAGTGAGTGAGAGAGAGAGGCCCAATCTAGATCCACCCCCTACACCCTAACCCTATCCACTATCCCTCCGTTTGCGCGTTCGCGGGGAGGGCCCGCCATATTGAGTGTCGTCCCAAACCATCGAGCCTCGAGTGTAAGTGGGTGATAAAGCCCTCGATCACCGAGTCTGCATCGACGTTGGCTCAGCCCTACGTTTGACACAGGTGTCCGCCAATCAATTATGTCCGGAATGGAGGAGCTAACTTACAAATGAGAGTTCCAGGGAGTTTGTTTCCCGAATTATAAATGAAACGTTCTCTTACCTCAAACAGACATTTGATTGATTATTTTTATGCATAGCCCTAAATGACGGAACCAGAGGGTAGCCTACAATATCGGAACGAACATGTTGTTTTACACTTGTTGATTTGATTATGCCACTTGTCTACCGTTAGTGTATTTTCAAGGCGTGGAAAAAGATAAAACGAAGCAGATGAAGAAAATGCCCACAAGTTAATAAGGGACAGTGATTATTATTTCCTTAAATTGTTAGTAAGATTTGTGTTTCTGTTACAGCCGATGAGGGGTAGTAATAGCGGCGGTGACGTCAGTCAGCTAGAGCGCATGACTTTTCTTATTTATGACCACCCTTGCAGTGCATTATAATTTATGCACAAATTAACTGCCGCGATTCGCCGGTCGTAATGGCAGATCATGACAAGTGGAATACATGCTTTAGCAGACTATTGTTCTTTTCCCTGGTTTTGTATGCTGTGCATGTAAACTAAAAGGATAATTAAACAGCGGATCAAACACCCACCCGTTTTCTCCACTACAGACTGAGCTGGTAAAATTAAGAATATGCAGTTAGAAAATGTTTAACAACAAATAAATTATGCAGCCAAAAAAGCATGGGAGTGAGTTTGTTTTTATTCAATAGCCTATTACATTTTACTCTTACATGCGTAGCTGAATATGAATGTAAAGAGTGTTTCAGGTCAAATATAAATGTGCTGGAATTCTATTTTAGGGAGAGAAATAAAGACTTAACAAACTAGTGTCTTCTTCCTATTTCCGTCTGGCAAAGGCGAGGGCTTGCGAAAGCCGCACCGTTGTTATACCCTCGCCCTTAATGATCGAGTGGCACTTCACAGCCGCGTGTGTGACTCCACAGCGAGTCATACTCGCTCACGGAGTGGGAGTGCCTAGGGATTCATTTGGGATTGGGCCAGAGTGTCTGTGTGAGTGAGTGAGTGAGTGAGAGAGAGAGAGTGTCTGTGTGAGTGAGAGAGAGAGAGAGAGAGAGAGAGAGAGAGAGAGAGAGAGAGAGAGAGAGAGAGAGAGAGAGAGAGAGAGAGAGAGAGAGAGAGAGAGAGTGAGTGAGTGAGTGTGTGTGAGTGAGTGGTGGGGGGGGTGGTGGTGGTGGTGGGGCTGTGCTTCTCCTTTACCTTTCTCCTCCCTCACAGTAGCGTACTGGCTGTGTGAGTGAGTGAGTGAGTGAGTGAGTGAGTGAGTGAGTGAGTGAGTGAGTGAGTGTGAGTGTCTCCTTTACCTTTCTCCTCCCTCACAGTAGCGTACTGGCTGTTGGCGAGCGGGCAGGACGAGCGGTTACACTGACCCGTCAGGTTGTATTCATTACGACAGAAGTTCTGACTCTTCGTCCTGCAAAACAAACAAGAAAATAGAAGTTAATTAAACTTGAACCGGTTGCTGTTAAAGGGCACTTTTTGGTCATTTCAGATTAGGAAAGAAAATCACACAAGTTCAGAAACGGGTTCAATTATTTTTGTGCAGCAAACAAATCCCTGCGTTCCAAATCTCAAACTCTTTCTTTTTCTATTCTACATACTACATCTGACGATAAAAAGAATCTAGTTATGATGCAGTAGGCATACTATTGGGACATACTTTAACTTATTTATTTCATCCTAACATGGCTCCTTGATCTTGCCTCTTGCTTTTATATTCGTCTCATCGCTGGTTGTTTTAATACGGAGGCTCCGTCGATGTGATGTCACTTCCGGTGTGCACTGGATTGTGGGTCAGAATCGCCCAAATAGCATGCAGATTTCAACACTAAAAATCTTGTCCGGATGTAGTAGGCAACCGGGTATTTCTATTCTAACCATACTAAATCTGGCCACAAGAATCGGGACATCCTACATCTTTTTTTCAACCAAAATAAACAGTAGATAGTGTGGTCTATCTATCTATCTATCTATCTATCTATCTATCTATCTATCTATCTTTTTTGAACCATTATTTATACAGGTAAATGCCATTGAGACCGGAGACTCTTTTTCAAGGGAGATTGGAACACAGGGGAAGTTATAGACTCACTTTGCCTTGAAGGAGCAGAACTGTCTGTTTCCTATCAGATCCCAGATCACCTGTGGAAGGTTGAAGAGATAAAAGTTTAATATTCATCGATCACACCACATGTCCCCCACTATTCACAGTGAGGAAAAACATTTTCTTCAACACAATTCACCACAATCAACAACAAAACGCAACAGCAGTATGTACAGAAGAGCAGTCACCAATATCCAAACCCTCGATTCATTATGTTTGTTTATTTGTTTATGCCTGATGTCTGTGCCATTCTAGCCAACTTTAGTATCATTGATTTTACTTATTTAATTTTGTTTTAAACATTTTATTTCTAAAGATTGTCTATATGGTGGTGAGTTATATGATTGCAATGTACCACTGTAAGGCCTTATTGTCAAATAGAAATAACATTTACACAAGGAACTAGTACTATAAAGACACTCATCAACCAACTGTCCACACACTGATAAATACTGGACGCCTATATATTACAGCTATAGACTAAATGTAATTAAATTCAATAGCTTATAATTGGAGTATAACGTGTTGCAGAAATAAAGTACAATCATACAATCAAACCAAGAGTGTGTAGACTTCAGTTCTATAGGCTGTGTGTAGGCTATTTGAAGAGATGTTAAAATCTGACTTTTTACAGAGTTTGGCTAATTTCACATTACACACACGCTATTCCCTTATTTTAGTGGGTCTTCTTAGGGTTTAAAATGTCATAACTTTATATTTTAATACCTATTTAATAAGAATAAAGCTACTGTAACGCCGCCAATGACCTAGTAATCATTAGATGGTAAATAATGTAGATTTTGTTCTGATTTTGTTAGTTTTTAGCAGTTACCGGTGAGCTAACGTTCGCACATTGGCAGCATTATATGAATAAACAGCACTTACGTCGTCGTGTTGCATCTTGTCTTTCTATCGGACACAGAGTCTAATCTCCTGTTGTTTAAATTAATGTTTTTAAATCCGTTTATGAACTGAATTAATGAATGTTTAGAGTCTGCGGAGCCACATGGAGAGTCAGTGGGTCGCCATCTTTGTTTGCATGGCTGAAGTCTCGTCATGCGTCGCGACGTCAGTGTGAAGAGAGAAGAGGTATCGCGATACTTGACGACTATAGCGCTTCATTCACTCAAGTTTACTCAGAACGAAATAAAAAAAGATATGGTGAAGTCAAGAAAAAATAGAAATAATAATCAAATAAATAAAAAATAATTCTAAATATAAAAATAATTGTATTATCAAACATTTCTGAGAGAATTATTTTCGAGAAAAAATAATTTAAAAAATAATTATATAAATAAAAATGTATATTTTCTGTTTGAGACCTACTTTCTGTAATAAAAAAATACTTTCATAACTTTTTTTATTTTAGTTAAATATTTTGTAATTAATTTTCTTAACCAAAAAGTTGTTTTTTTAAGATAAAATAATGGTAAACAATGGTCAACATCTTTTTTCTATAGAAGCAGTTTCCCTCCGGGGCTGCACGCGGCGCTGTCTCGTGATTTCTTCCACAGGCAGTCATTCCCACAATGCATTTCACCTCTCCAGATAACTCACATAAACTCTTAATTTCTTTACTGTTACGCAAAATAAAGACGCACAGATCATCTTATGTGATACTAGTTTTGAATCTGACGATATTATAACGATTAAGCATGCATAATGTTGTGTATTTATTTACAACAAAAGTGCCACCGTGAGTGAGAGAGAGGGAGAGCAGCTTCAAGAAAGATCAACGGCCGTCCAGGTAATCCGATCCTTTCGGTTCAAGCAAATGATGATTGGTAACGTCACGGCTTTCTGTGACAGGTGCAGCCCTTTCCTTGTTACGTATGCGCCTCAGCCCTTCTGATCCTGAACTGAAGAATTCTTTAATGAAGTCCAAAAATAATCAAAATATGGCTATTTGTTACTCCATAGATTTAATAGCAGTGATTGTGTGACAACAAAGTTTCCAGCAAAAAAAGATGGAAAGAAAAATAATTCATTAATGAAAATCATCATTAAATATATATTACCCATTGGTCTCTCCATGGACGAGTTAGCGGTGAATTTGTGACTATAACGTTTTCATAAAGAGTACTAAAATGAAAAAACTATTAGATACGGATGGTAAAATGTTCCTACTCAACAATATATCGCTCCAATTTAATTAGTTTATCTGATTTGATGTCACAATGTCACTCTGAACCCAAAGAGAAAATAATTTATTCTTTAAGCCACAATCTCAAATCCACACAATCCTTCTAATACGTAATAGTTATTGTTCATTTTGTCTTTATTTCGGACAACAACAAAAGATAAACAAGAAATATAAAAAAATAAACAAGAAAAGCAAGTATGACACATCATACACATGACACAAAACAACAATAATTATAACGTGTCATAAACAATATTTATAGAATAAATGCATCTGTCGTTGTCCGAAAAGGAGTGAGAGGAATCCGAAGCTTATGTATTCCCCTACACCCCTTGTTCATATTTGCCCTAGCCCTCAAATGACAAAAATATATTCTTTAAAGCCCCCCTGTAAACCCAAATCCACAAAATCCTTCTTTGTCATTTATCAAAGCAAATTAAAGATAACCTCATTTAAGTTTGATAAACTTTACACAAATTAGATGAGGCGGGTTATCAGATATATATGCCAAAAAATAGTGACCGTGTTACCATGGACACCCCATAAAGTCCTGTCAATAAAATAAATGTGTGTATTTGTTTATTCCTAAAGTGCCACCGTGAGTGAGACAGAGGGAGAGCTGCTACAAACAACATCAACGGCTATCTTAAATTTCGATCCTTTCGGTTCAAGCAAATGATGATTGGTGACGTCACGGCTCTCTGTGACAGGTGCAGCCCTTTCCTTGTTACGTATGCGCCTCAGCCCTTCTGATCCTGAACCGAAGAATTCCTCAAATTGTTTTAACTAATGTAACACACTCAGGTTGCGTTCCGAATAGCATACTTTCTACTATATAGTATGTAGAAAAAAGATTTAGGATGTCTAGTTAGGATGCAGTAGGCATACTATTGGGACATACTTTACTCTCTTATTTCATCATAACATTTCGCCTCAAGACTAACAATCTTGGCCGCATGAAGTAGGACATCCGGGTACTTCTAACCATCCTAAATCTGGCCACAAGAATCGGGACATCCTAAATCTTTTTTCTACCAAACTATATAGTAGAAAGTATGCGATTCGGAACGCAACCTTCGATTCAGGGTTCCCACACATTATTACCACAACATTATCCAATTACTTATCCATGATATTTCACCCGATGTACATAATTAATTTATTTAGGTTTCAAGGTTCAAGGTTATTATTGTCCCAAGAGGGCAAATTTGTTCACAGCAAAGGAGGTAGTGGCTAAAAACACACGACAATACAAGACAACAATGGACACAAAACACAACAGTATGTAGTACACAAACCTGAGGAGTCATAAGTGCTTAAAAATAAACTGCCAAGATATAAAAATAAAAAATAAAAATCAACAACAACACAAAAATCAAATCAACATCAGCAACATTTACCTGCAACATGCCAGTTTACAGAGCCTATGCTGTGTATTAACACTGCCCACACACAGTACAGACAGGTAGTAGATCATGAGGAGGTGTCCACTGATTTTGACAAAAAGTGATTTAGACAACAAGCGTTCTCCAGAATCTCTGACTCCACCTTTAAACTAAAGCATGTTGAGTGTGAGCGTCCTCCTCGTCCTCCTCTCAGCAGCTCTGGCTTCAGCTTGTAGTTTGTTGGTTTGGACAGAAGGTGGCGCTGCTGCATCAACAATGAACTGAGACTCACCCACACAACACTGCAGACAGACAGACAGATAGCACAGAGAGACAGACAGACAACAGTCAGACAGACAGCACAGAGAGACAGACAGACAACAGTCAGACAGACAGCACAGAGAGACAGATAGCACACAGACAGACAGACAGCACAGAGAGACAGCACACAGGCCGACAAGAAGGGCTTAAACCTCTGACACATGGACACTACTAAAATACTTCAACATAATAATCAAGTTCAGACCTTCTTGTCTTTATTGTATTGTTTCAGATGATTTATTTATTGAGTGTGAGCGTCCTCCTCCTCTCAGCAGCTCTGACTTCAGCTTGTAGTTTGTTGGTTTGGACAGCAGGTGGCGGTGCTGCATCAACAATGAAATGAGACTCACCCACACAACACTGCAGACAGGCAGACAGACAGGGAGACAGACAGACAGACAACACACAGACAGACAGCCGTCAGTCAGACAGACAGACAACAGTCAGACTGACAGCACAGAACTTATTGTATACTGCCCTGTCATAGAACTTTATAGGAAGATGTCACTACCTCGCACCTTAGTTATTTATTTTGTTGTTAGTGTTTTTACATTATGGGCAAATGGTGCAGTGATCCCCCAGATCCGACAGATGACGCTGATGCGAGAAAAGCTTGTTAAGGTGCGAACACACAAGGCACTTTACACGCGTAAGATTTACGTGCGTAACGCAGCTAAAATGTTGCTTGATCATTTTGTGTCAAAAATGGTTATACGCGCGTAACGTGCCTAGTCTCCCTCCCGATATTGTATTTCCCTTATCAACCATGGCTGCGATCAGAACCGACCCGACACAACAGCGTGCATGTCCACACAAAAACAACAACAACACGGCCAACAACGGTGCCAAAAGACAAACTGAACAGCACAAATAGCCTAGCATTAAAACAGCATTGCATATTCACGGCAGCTACATAACAAACACAGTTACAGCAGCATCGATGCACGGCGGCACAACATAAAGGCAAGTAGCCAAAATTACCCTACCTGGCTGTGACAGGGGACCGTGGCTGGCGTAGATCAACACCGGTGCTTCGTGTACTTGTCGTGAAAGTCCCGCGGACAGTCGTCATGTTTGGGTTCATAATATGAGGCGCTAGCCGCCCGCACACAACAGGGTGAGTTAACTAATGCTATACGGCGCTAACTTTGTTTATCGGCTAAAGCACAGCCGCACATATTCACTGAATTAACCAGGAAGTCCATTCTCCTGGTTTACTTTCCCCACGTCTTCTATCCCCGAGCGGCTTCATACAGCACCGGCCGCCCGCAATACATTTCCTCCTCGGTGTCTCTCATCAGCCTCTGTGTACAGTACACTGTTCTCCGACCGCGCCAATGTATGTGACGTCGGGTCAAGCCCAACGCTGATTGGCCAACGCGGCTAATCGTCACGCGTAGGAGCGTAAAAAGTTCAATTTTTTGAACTCCTCGCGTAGCTGCGTAGGCGCGTAGGTGCGTATATACGCGGCTCATACGCAGCTAACGCGGCTAAAATGTTGCTTTAGCGCGAGTGACGCATCTACGCGCCATGTACGCACGTAAACCAATGGTTCCCTATGGAAAAACGGCCGATTTTATACGCGTCTGTACGCGTGTAAAATGCCTAGTGTGTTCGCACCTTTACACTTATTTTTCTTTCTTTCCAATATGTATTTTAAATTTAATACAGAGTAGTTAAAGGGACACTGTGTAACATGTTAAGTAATTTATCAGCTAAAATCAATATCCTCATTCATAAATATGTCTTCATTGGTGTAAAATCACCTCTGCCAAAAATCGGAATTATCCTCCTGAGCGGAGAATTACAAATATTAATATGACATTTTGTACATTGAGCAGGCAAGTCTCATGGAGGAATCCATGTTTTTGGAATGTCATCAGGTGTATTGTTTAAAATTTAGAATTGTTCTTGTCCTTGAAGGCCACTGTAGCTTCTGTTATTATTCGAAAGGGTTGGGGTTACCCAGGGAGCGTTGCATTCTGGAACTTTCTAGAACTTTCTTGATGATGTCACATTACACAGTGTCCCTTTAATCAATAGCAAAATGTATTAATTTATTTTTTAACCTTATACTGCTGTTTTTGGAGTTTTTCCTTAGTGTGGCCGGCTCTCCCTCTCTATTTAAGATAGGACAATTACAAACATACAATTTCTCCTAGAGGACATACAATCTAATAGGCTACACAATACACAAGTTAACACAACATTCAAATTATGAAAGACTAGGGGTGTGTCAAAAAAAATCATTTATACTACATCAAGTTTTAAATAAATAAAAACCAAGACATTTAGAAGATTTTTTAAACATATGGAGCAAAGATATCGAGATCCCAGAAAAGGACCAAACTTAGAAACCTTCCCCTGTCCTTCCGCGGAGTTCCACCGTTACCAAGGAAACAGCGTAGTGAACGTTTTTTGCTTCGAGGCAGAAATGCTTTTACTCCATGAAATCTGCCTAGCAACAAGTTGCCGCGCAAAACGTGTGACGTGACCAGGAGAAAATAAAAACAATCCGAGCAGTTGATCTACGCTGCTGCGCCTTCTAGCTAGCTAAACTTTTATTTCAGTTGTGAAGTTTTAGCCTAGCTTACCATAATGAATCACAGGGACTATTTGTGTTCGGAGCGGGAAGGATTTACCAAAGTCATTGAAAATGTTTTCCCGGAGGAAGGACCGCCGTGCTGCCTTTCTTTTCAAGTGAGTCCTCAGCTTTGGTGAGTGAATAATATTCTATATTAGCCTATTAGAACACTGGCACTCGTCACCTTATATTTAATATCAATCGATCCAGCTGAACAATATAGCCAAACAGACAAGCACCACACAGTGTAGTTTTAGGGCTAACGTTATGGTTGTCTCGTGCAGCAGCTCCCGCTCAGTTTGCGGTGATAGAATCGGGTTAGACGTGGGTTGCCTTTAGTTGCTATTGCGATCACACAGGTTTAGTTAGCTGTTAGCGTCATGTATTAGCTAAAAACTCTTATTAAAATAATGAGAATTGTGATTGTGACTCGGATCTAGTACTTCTATCTAGATATATTACAGTAGATGGTGAAACTCAAAACGGTGAAAAAGTTGATAGTGGAACAAACGTCAGACACTTCTCAGCCTGAGCGGTCGCCATCTCGCCTTCGTAGCAGAAGAGGAACAACATGATGAACACAGACGCTCCACAATGTAAGTGTAATTAGTGTTTTTTACTAACACTTTACTGTTATTTGATATAAGCTACTTTGAAAACTACATTTTCAGTTGTTAAAAACAGGTATGTCTGTTTTTCAGACAGTAAATAAATTAGATTATAGATAATTATATTTATACAGCGACCTGTTAGCTAGCCCATTTTCAGTGAACTTGACTGTTTTGTAGCGACAGCCACAAAGAGAGAAAATAGCTGCTTATAAATAGCTGTATGTCAAAACTTTGTGAGATACAACTACATAGAAAGATCTCCTGCTTTAGTTAGGTGTTAGTTAACTACTCTTACTAAGATAACTAGGTTTAGTTAGCTGTCAGCTAGGCTAGCTATCAGCTAACTACTTTTAGCAAGGTAAGTTTAGTTCCTGTAAGTGGTAATGCATTCACTGGAGAAAACATTTTAAATTATTTTGTGGGTCAAATAGATTAACAACTCAGAAGATATTCGTTTTGTTAACTCTGAAAAACAACATAAATATTATTTTCCCTCAAGCTTTGTGTATTTTCCAATCAATCAGGACTTGTCCAGCACTTCTCTTTAGCCTCTTTTACACAGCCAGGGCAAAGAAGTGACAGTACCAACATATATTCATGACTAGTTATGACTACTCAGGGTTTTTCCTGGCTCAGAATGGGCCTTTGGGGGGTCAGTACGCGACCGACTTTTTTCGGGGTCGCGACAGTAAAGGCAAACGGTTTGTGTATTTTAAGAGGGGTGTTGGGTTGGGAGAGGGGAGTTTCTGTCCAGCTCAAGAGCATTTCAGTCAGCCTGTCAATCACTGCGTTACCATGGAGCTCACTGACGCTTATGAAATCACAATAAACAACCTGTAGATATGAAGTCAAAATACTAATAATGACTAGGCCAACCTGTTTAATACTTTAAAGGCTCTGGCAACCCACAGACATAAATATACCATGGTACAAATCCCTGATGTTGAGATTCTCATTAAAGGTGAACGAATTGATATAGTTACTGAATTTAAATATCTTGGCCTGTTTCTGGATCCAAATTTAAAATTTAAGAAACATGTCAAAAAAATGGTTAAAACCATAAAATACAATTTAGTTCATTTTAAACACATCAGAAATTGTCTCTCTCTGGATGCAGCCAAGATATTTATGCACGCCATGATTTTGTCCCGCATGTCATATTGTATCACCTGCTGGGGGCAGGCTGGTGAATCTACTTTGAGACCTCTGGAGTCTTTATACAAACAAACCTTAAAAACACTGGACAAAAAGCCAATTCGTTATCATCATTGTAGGATACTTGAGAAACATGAGTTATTGAGCTTTGACAATTTTAGGTTATTCGTCAATTTGTGTATGGTCTATAAAATTTTAAATGGTTTGGCCCCACAGTCATTATGTGTTTTTGTCCACGCTCGCTCGTCAAATTCCATCAGATCCACTAGAATATCCTCCATACGAGATTGTACCATACCATTTCGCCGCACTGTAGCGGGGCAATCTGCTTTTTCTGTAAGAGCCACAAACCAGTGGAATACCTTACCTGACGCCGTAAGGGGCAGTAGCTCTCTCAGAGTCTTCAAATCTAACCTAAAAAATCTGTTAAAAGCTGCTCAGCTCTGCAACCACTAATTTGGTCCTTAGACTTGTTTTTGTGTGTGTGGGCGTGGGTGGGATGAGGAAGGTGGGGGGAGTTGCACGCAGACGTGTGTAGCCATGTTGTTGTGGTGTTTTATCCCTGTATACTAATAATCTGTCTTGTTACTGTGTTGTATTTTTGTGACCTGCCAAGGGACTACAGATGCAAATTAGCTTAAAGCTATAATCTGGTATAGTGCATCAAATGGCAACATTTATGTTCTAACTGTACATTGTCCCTTTTAAATAAATTAAATAATAATAATAATAATATATGACATTAATGTTGGGTTTCTCTATAAGCTGTTTACAGTCATCCAATTAAAAATGTATTTTCATAAATATTATAAAATTTAGTCTAAAAAACTGCTTTTTTGCTGTCTAGAACATTTTGCAGGGTGGTGTGGGCATGGCCAATAACGTTCTGTAAGGGAACGTTCTCTCACTCACGGTGCTGAGCAGGTTAAACCCAGTTCAGACCAAAGATTCACCACACAACGAGCCTGACTGGCAGTTCACACTGCTGCACGGGCTGCGACGGTAGCTGGTTTCCTTAGCAACGGTGAATGCTTTGGCACAGCTGAGAGCGCAAGCTCAACATCACTTGCAGAAAGTAACTTATTATTATTAGGCCTATATAGGTTTGCAATTAGTAATAGTTTTCTTTTCTTTTCTGTGATCAGTAAATGTGAATCTGATTTTGAATCTGATGAAAGTGGGGGCGGGACTCGATAAGCCTTAGGCTTCTTCCGTCACCCTTCGGGCAATACTAATTAAGATTTATGATGTGAATGAGATAATTTGTGTATTGTGTGAAATTGTCCGAAAGAAATAAATAAATAAATAAATAAATAAATAAATATGTATTCCCACTACAACCGCAACCTATTTAATTGAAACAGGTGTCAGTGTCACAATGAAAATATATAAAAAATATCTCTGTCTCATATTTATTGTTATATCTTATTAGTTTATTTCCCATTTAACTTGCAAAAAAATCTGCTATCTATTTTAGACATATGCATTTTTAAATGTTTTTGAGGATAGGAGTGGGAATAAGAGAGATAGAGAGAGAGAGAGAGAGAGAGAGAGAGAGAAAAACGGAGTCTGATTATGTTTCTCATCACGTGAGCTGATGCGATATGCGGTTTGAATTAAGAGCACAAGGAGTAAAATTAGGGCTGTCAAGCGATTAAAAAAATTAATCTAATTAATTACAGGCTCTGTGATTAATTAATCTAAATTAATCGCATACTTATATGACACTTTTATGCCTTTTTATAAACAGCTGTATAGCCTACAGTTTTTCTCTCTCTCTCTCCCTCTCTCTCGTAGCTTCTGTCTCCTCCCCTCAGCCAGCTTTCTACATTAAATAAAATTAGGAATTTCGCCGAATTTTCTACTTAAAACCACAAAAAAAACAAGCAGGCTAAATGAAGACTGTCTATCTCCCACAACAGACAGCGCTGCACTGCCACAGATTCGCTTAGCCTACGCCCTACGCCGACTCATTTACCATCGTCCTACTCATAGCCAAAAATATTGACAGACACACACACACACACACACTGTTTGGGGGGGGGGGGGGGTTCCGTTTATGGGGGAGACGAGGCAGCCAGCTAGCAAACAAAAGTGAGACGGAAGATTGAGAGATACTAGCCCCTTTTACACAGAGATTGTGGCATATTGACGGAACAACATCACTCCAAAATGCCGGCTTTGCTTGCTTCTGTGTTATTTACACAGAAGCAAGCAATGCCGGCCTGCTGGCGCATCAGTAGCTCCCTTTACACAGCGTTCCGAAATGAAAGAGGTGCTTGTAAACAGCGTAAGGTGTGACGTAAACATTTAGCGCCGCGCCGGTCAGCTGCTTTACAACAACAACACTGGCAGGTGAATTGAGAGCAGAAGTGCTGGAGCTTGCAGTAAGAGGGCAGTATTTTACTGTCCCCACGATGTGCCAGTTGATCTCGCTACGCGCTGAGTCCAACATCACTGGGACTGTTAACCAAACTGACAAAATCACTCCGCTTCACCTCTTCACGTCTTGAGTTGTGTTAGCAAAACAGTAGCTCTGTGGCTAACAGCTGAGCCGGAGCCCTCAGTCAGCTGAAGCAGACGGGGCGAGCAGATTATTCCCCCGTTACTAGGTCTTATCCTTGGTCGTTCCTATTTACTGGCCGCAGCTTGACATAGTAACCGTTGCTACTGAGAGAGTTCCGACCGTGTAGCGGCTGTTGGCTTTTAAAACAACATGTTGCTTCAATGAATTGCTTTATTTTTTGTAGTAGCCATGTAGCCTAATAAGCGGGATAATGTATAGCGAACGGGTCACTTGCTAGAAATAAAGACCGACAAGCTTGACCCGTTCGCTACACCCGTTCGCTATACTTTATCCCTTACTTAGCCTAGCCTAGCTTTCCCATTGTACAACTTCTCCTGGGCAGAAATAGACTCATACACTCTGCAAAATGAAGCGCGGGGGTTTGGATTGAGCAACGGGCCTCATGATCAGATAGATTATACGCCGTTCCTTTTATTTGGTGATTTCATCAGGCCGCCGTGATTAATGGTAAACACACGTCCTTCAACTGCTAACATGGTCGCATGTTTAGAACGTAGGCTACGGAACGTCAAACGCCCCCCTGTTCCGCAACAACAAGCTGGAGCATTTAAACAGAGAGGCGGAACTGATTGCAGTGGTTGACACTAACGGTTGCCCGCTTGCCCGGGGCAACTGAAAATAATGTTGGGCAAGTTGACATTGCTTTTTGGTTGCCTGAACGGGCAAGTGGATTTTAGAGGGTTTGTCAGTAGTCTAGGCTATTTATGCATGTGTTTTAGAGTCTGCAAAACTTTTTTTTTTCCGCTAACTCACACAAAATAGATCGGCTATATTTTCAATTGAGCAGCTGCGCGCGGCAGCCAGCAGCATCACGCTCGCTCTTTCGCACTCTATCTCTCTATCTCTCTCTCTCACACACACACATACACAGCCTGCGTGCGCGCAGTTTCGCTGTCTACGTTCCGAAAGCCGGCTCTAATAGGCTACGGACCTGGTTCCGCTATATTCAAAACCCAGAAATCAATAACGTTTGAGCTTATCGACAGGCTATATGATGTAATCTTAAATATCGAGTCGGGTCATCTTCATCTAATTAGGCCTACTTCAGTGTATTATTCCATCACTGGTCCGCATCATGGACTGTAAAAGTGTTCTACCTTCGACTGTCTTGAAGAAACTCCTTCAACCCGCTCCGTCTCCCAAAAAAAAAACTCCTTGTCTGCTGAGCCGCTGCCGCTGCAGACGAGCTCGGCACCGTCCCATCATCCATTCAATGCAGCGGTGATCAACAAACGAGAGACCCTAAGTCCCGCAGTTAAAAAATCTGATAGTTTTTAAATCCATATTAAAATCGGCAGGATAAGAGCTAGTTAGCTAAAAAAAAACGCAAACGGTTCAAATGTGATGTGTTCAGGTCGGCTCAGTAAAATGATTATTAGGCAAAGGTCAATAAAATGACATCATGATGTGTTCAAATGTAACATCAAGAAAATAAGAAATTTGAGTTTTTCGCGAGAAGCTTGAATAATACAGTTTGGGTAAAAAACTTGTTTTCCCAGCAATATGAAATAATAAGTAGGCCTAAATATAGAATTATGACCTGCTTAAAGTCCTATCCTTAGCTCTGCTCATCTTATAAGCAATTAAAGCAATAATACCAGTTCTCTTTTAACAAAATAATAGAAAAGTATCGATAAAGATTTGGATTGTGGAGTCTTTATAATGGTATTAATATGAATAGAAATTAATGATCCCCCTCCTTACTTACAGTATAACATGGTGGACTTTAATCATGTTATGGCACACGGTCACTTTTTGGCACAATGTGACCGTTTTAAATAAGTAAAATAAGTTAAATTTTTCTGTGGAAGCTAACATTCAGCTTGACTGAGTTTTCTGAGCCCCTGGGCCGTGCATGGCAAAAAGAGGCCCTTTCACGATGCTGCAGCAGGACCAAGCTCTTGGTGTAGTGTGATGTCATGATATCTAGGCTTATTTGAATTGTTGTTGGTTGTATGTGGTCAGGATGAGACTAGTAAAGCTGTGTTTGCATGTTACGGTTCGCTAAAATGTTTTGTTCTTAATTTCTTTGATTGTTTTGCATTGTTTTTTTGTTTGTTTTTCTCATTTATACATATGTTTTTTTTGTTTTTTTGTGTGTGTGTGTGTGCGCTTGTGTGCTGATCTGCTAATATTAATATGTAAATGTATTTTGGGTGTGGCTTTATATAAGCCTGTACAGGTTTCTGCCACACCCACACATGCATTTTTAATTTTTTTTTTACTACATGTTTTTTTTAATCTATTTTGTATGTGGAATAAAATAAACATAAACAATGTATAATTTAATTAGCCTAAGCCTATACTGTAGATATCATTGTTTAACAGTTTATTTATTTATTTTTGGGCACGTGAACACAACATTCGGGCAAGTAAAACATTACCTGTACGTGCCCTAGGGGCAAGTGCATTTGAAAACTTAGTGTCAACCCCTGTGATTGTGTCAGGAATCTTACTACCCCCCAGGTAGTAAAATTCCCGGAACAATCTCTCGCACCTTTCTTCCCTCGTTCCGCAACTGTGGCATTTAAACAGCAGGGCGGAGGGCCGAAAGGCCGGCATATTCCCGGCTTTCACTGGCTGTGTAAAAGGGGCTATTGAGAGTTTTGAACCTACATCGTTAATTAGGCACCCACTAAATCAATAATGCACAGACACTGCGGAGAATAACATAAAATAACTTCCTACCTTCATGCTTATTTGCCTGAAGCTTCCCATAAAACGTCCATAGAGCCCTCTCTATGCTTCTTTCTTTACTCTTTAATCCCGTGCGGGCCGTGTCCGCAAACTACAGGTACAGCTGCTCTATCATCTCACCCCTTTTGCACCGGGTCAAAGGGCACTATAAAAGTGCGATTAATCTGCGTTAATTTTTTTAATCGCGTTAATTTTTCTGTGGTTAATTAATCGAAAATTAACGCGTTAATTTGACAGCCCTAAGTAAAATATAAAAAAAGACAATCAAATGAGTTCAAACCCGCCGGCCAGTTGGATCCTAAGCATGCAGGCTAACGTTGTCCAGACGATCAACAGTGTGGAGACCCGCTGTTGAAGTAGCCTACGCTACAGGCAGCCGCAGAAACATATTCTCAGAAGGGACTGCTGACAAAAAAAAACTCTGCCTGCACTTCAATAATAACTCGCTACATTGATAAAAAAAAATGCATCCCCAATGCAATATTGTTACATGCAGCAGTGACACATGCCGTATTGGGCTTTTTCTGCAAGGCGGCTCGGCGAGGTGTCACTGTGAACGTTACCATCACAGTGTTTCACCGGGGTGCGCGCTGCTTCGCTCAGACGGGGCTGTGAGTGTAGGCTCAGGCGCAAAGAGACAGTCTGTATCTCTTGCGCGGCTCCAGAGATAATGTATATATTTGTTTTTTAGAACGTGTGACGTCCCAAGATATTGACGTAAGCCAAAGTTCGAATCAGAAATTTTCAAATGGCCGTCTCAATGCATTTTAGAACAGAGATCCTTCGCGTGACGTCCCAAGATATAGCTCGCTCTAAGCTGAGGCAACATTCGAATCAGGATTTTTCAAATGCTCGACCAACTGACATGACAGTATGTTTGCGGGGGGTTGGCAGCTATTCCTAAAACCTTTCATATACATATTAGCACTGATTTTACCCCCCAAATAACATAGTTACAAGGATTTAGTGGATTTGGGTTGCCAGGGCCTTTAATTGTTTCTAATTGATCTAAACCATGGAAGAAGGTAGGGCTGCTCGATTATGAAAAAATCATAATCATGATTATTTTGAGTAATCACATTGTGTTATCACGATTATTAAAGACAGTTAATCATTGATTTAAGAACATTATGCATTTATTTTACTTTTAACAAGGTTTTTTTCTAAAAACACCATGACTTTGGACTTTAAACAAAGGCCTAATTGAACTGAAAACAGGGAGAATAGAAATAGGCTAAATAAGTGAAACATATTTTTAATAATTTAATATAAATATGTCAAAATAAAAATAACCAGTTGTAAATGGTGTTGATAGGGCACGTCTTTTGCTAGCATTGAATGTAAGGGCATGATTTATTTATGTCATGGAGCTGGCTGGATAGGCAGTTGCATTGTAGTGTTGACAGTTGTGGTGGCAGGAGTCAGGAGCTTTAAACTTCCTGTGTTTTTATTCATTGATTGCTTGGTCATAGACCACTATGATTCGACTTAAAGTGAATAAACAAATTGGTCGGGATGTTTAAAGGTGCAGATCAGGTCGTATATCACTTTTCTTTCTCTCTCTCTGTCTCTTGGTCGCGTATGTCATGTTACTCGCGTGTCCGCGCGTGACAAATCTTGCACATTATTTTAGTTTGTTGTGAGTCTGAAGTGTTTTCAGACAACACAATTAGTTTTACCTTTATTCTCGTCATCTAGAAGTTTTTCAAAACACCCGGCAATGCGCAACATCTCCCTCGTACTCTCTGGACTAGCCGTTAGCGAAACTATCAGGTGAGGGAGGGGCCGAGCGGAGCTCACGGCTGAAAGGGTTTGCTGCATTTATAAGCCTGCATGCCCCGGCGAGCGGAACAATGATAGTTTAATAACGATTATCCCCGACCTGATTTCTTTTTTTACAACTGAGATTGCAAGTAATATGACTGGAATGGCGCGGAAATGGAAACAGATTTGGAGCCGTTTTAAGTAGATTTTTATTTATTTATCGATATAATAAAAAAAAAAACACTTTGGCGCTGAGGATTTTCCTTTGGGGGGCGCTAAAATTCCTTTGGCGGGCGCCAAAATGTTTTGAATGCAGGAAAAACCCTGCTACTCTTACAGGGCTGGGCCCCCATCTTATTATATTATTAACGTTTTTAATGATGCCTGGATTTTAAAAAAAATGTACTAAACCTATGTCTTCAAGTTGTTGTGTTGCTATTTAAATTGTTGGAGCGTTGGTCTTGAGATGAACTGTTATCTTCATCATTTAAACATAAAGATGAGATAATGTTTGAACTAGTTTGACTTAAACCTATTTTGAACACATCATGTTAAACAGTTGACCTGTGTGATCAGTACACACACACACACACACACACACACACACACACACACACACACACACACACACACACACAGGATACACACGCACACAAACACACACACGGATACACACACACACACACAGAGATAAGCACACAGAGACACACACACAGATACACACCTGATTTCTAGTTAATAAAGGGGAGGAGGAACAACAGTGGAGGGAGGGAACACTGTAAGTGAAAGTATTCAGTCCGTTCAGAGTCGCAGAGCAGACGGAGGGAAACTTAAGGCCGAGGCAGGGTGAGTGTTAAAACAACATTTTAATTATTTTGATGCCACTTTTTTCTCCCTGTAAACTGTAGATGCAAGAAATGTTTAAATTAACAAAAAAAAGTTTGATTAACCTGTGGACACAAAGTTCTTATTGTCTGAATAATAATAAACCTGGGCCAAGAAGGCGAAGAAGAAAAGTGTGTGTGTGTGTGTGTGTGTGTGTGTGTGTGTGTGTGTGTGTGTGTGTGTGTGTGTGTGTGTGTGTGTGTGTGTGTGTGTGTGTGTGTGTGCGCGCGCGCGAGCGAGCGAGCGAGCGATAGAGAGAGATTGTGTTACTCCCTGTTTTTCAGTCTTGCTTGTGACTCCTGAACAAACCTGTTTCTCTTCATTCTGTTCTGATCTCACAATCTGTGTTAATGTTTAAAATAAACGTGTGTGTGGTAAGAGAGTTAGAGCGATTGTATAACTACTTGTTCTCTGAGTCATGAACAAATATGCTCTGAGCTCACAGTCAGTTTTAACTGTTTTGTAACGAGGCCAAATTAAGACACGTCCGACAACCTTATGAGAGAGGTGGTTTCCACATTGTTGAAAATTGTTGTGTTTTGTTTTGCTTCCCTGTAGACAGGCAGTGATTGTGTTTGTAAGAATGCAAGTTTAGACTGAAGTCCAGAAGAAGAGTGTTAATATGGAGGAAGAGGAGGACAGAGCTGAGTCTGTGTTCTCCAGCTGTCTGTCTATGAAGAGTGACCTGTCCAAAGGTCGTCCTCTAAACTTCAGTAATGAACCTGGACCCTCAGACACACAGTAAGTATAACTGTAGTTTTGTGTTTGTGGGAGAGGGGAGAAAAATCTACACAAGTTTGCAACTCCCAAAGCAGGGCTGTACAGTGCGACAGTTTTGATTGCATTTGCTATTAAAATTGATCACATGCGATGATGAATACAATGCTACTTGCACTTGTGCGACAGGTTGCTAATGAGGAGCTGCTGTCTCTTTGAGACACAGAGGAGCGCTGCACAACACTGCTTAGAAGCTACTGCTTTTATTTTGAAGCAGATACGAACAGGAAGTTAGCGCTCAAAGCCCTGCAGTGCTCTAGCTTAAAAAGCAACTGGTCATTCAGCTGCAGAGCAGTCCACAGTAGTCTATAAACAACCCATTTCATTTATCCTAAATTGTACAAATATTTTTACTAATTCATTTAATAGGCTATGTTCAATGGTTTAAAGTTTGTTTTTAAAGAGGACCTATTATGCTACTTTTCTGGTCTTAATTTCTTGTTTTACACTGCTATAGAGCAACCTGACACGAATCACATCACAAAAAACTATGTAGATTTTCGGGAAGCTCTTTCTCTTATTTTGGCGATCCAGCACATCCTGTCAACACTTGAGTGTGTGTGCTTCGGCTCCCTCCGCCTGTGCTTCGGCCATCTCCGCTCCCCTCCCCCCCCTGCTGCAAACCCCACTCCGTTGTGATTGGTTACCTTCCTTCCGGAACACTTTCAGTGGCGGGAAGCGCGAGCATGGACCTATAAGGGCGCGAGGCAGACGCGAGGCAGACGCGAACAGGGAAGTGACAGCATTACCATACATGGAAACATCCGCGTGGTGACTTCACAAAGTTTTATGCGACGTCACGAATTATGAAAGGGTAGACCGCTTTGAACACGTGACTTCTCGACTGCCTAGAATAGTGTTTAGTGCTCTGCACAGACACCCCAGACGGTCAGCAGGGAATACGTCGAAATGCATGTAAGTCATTATTTGATAATTTAGTATGGTTAAGCATGACTATGAATCATCATAACAACGTTTATAGGTCATAAAAGTCAAAAAGCATCATAGGTCCTCTTTAAATAAAAGGAAATGTTCTAAATATGTTTGTTATTTTTAACATAATAATGATGTGTATAAAATATATAGATATAGATATTAATATTATTGTTCTATGGGGGGGAAATAATTCTGAATCAGCAAAAATTGCTATTGGCAGGTTAAATGTTTTGTCTAAATTGCAATCAGTGCACCCCTTTTAATTATTCTACAATTATTACTTCGCAATAGGATATAATATTGATTGAGAATCTCAAATGAGACCAAAATGACAGGCTCAAAGGTAATAGGAGCGAAATGCAAGGGTTAAGGTTATGCAAGTTTTCAATCATACTTTGTGTGCTACAAAAAAAATTGTGCTACTGAATTTTTTTTCTTGCTAGCACCAGTGCAACCACTTAAAAAATATAAGCGCACAGCCCTGCAAAGTATTTTTCTCTGTGACTTCAAACAGTGATACATCTGGGACTATTTTATATTTTACAAATGTTAAACGTTAAACCTCATAATTCTCTACAGCTGCATTTTGTGTATTTAGAGCTTCCTGGATGGCTGTGTCCTCTTGAGTATTTATCAAGGATTCATGTGATGTAAATAAAAACCTGTTTGTGTTTGCAGGGTTCAGAACCAGAGAAAGAGATCAGAGTCTCCATCCCCCAGCTGTCTGTCTATGAAGAGTGACTGGTCCAAAGTTTTTCAACCAGACTTCAGTAATGAACCTGGACCCTCAGACACAAGGTAAGTGAACTGATACTAACAGAGCAGTACCTGAATATTTAATAAAAACATTTTATAATAGCACAAAATCAATTGGACCGGGAGTGATAAAATGCTATAATAAAAAACTTTAGAAAACTCAGTGGAAATAAATGGAGCAATAATTTCACCTTCAGACTCTGAATGTTATATTCCAACAGAAAAGCAACACTTTTACTGTTCTCTGAGACTGTTTGGACAAATCTGGATTTTTGTTTTAGCATCAACAAATAATTTATTAATAAAGAAATGTCTTTATAGGAAGATGACTCCCGAGTGTAAACAAAGATCCAGAACCAGACCTGGACTACAGAGAGCCAGTCAGACCAGCACTGCACAAAGTAAGATCTATCAGCTGATGTCATCATGTCTGAAATAATATGGTTTGAATCCAACATGGAGGATGAAGCCATTTTAGGTCTTATGCAGAGAGGCAAAAGCAGTGTCGTTAGTCAAAGCATCCTCGTCTGTATCTAGCAGTAGACTCATTGTTTTTAGCCCAGTCGACATAATGCAGGGCTGTACGCTTATTTTTTTAGGTGGTAGCACTGGTGCTAGCAAGCAAAAAAAATCAGTAGCACAACAATAAATTCAGTAGCACACAAAGTATGATCGAAAACTTGCATAAACTTAACCCTTGCATTTAGCTCTAATTACCTTTGAGCATGTCATCTTGGTCTCATTTGAAATTCTCAATTAATGTCATATCCTAGTGTGTGCAGTAATAATTGTAGAAAAATTAATAGGGGTGCACTGATTGTAATTTAGACAAAATAATCTAACCTGCCTGCCAATTGCAATTTTTTGATGATTCAGAATTATTTCTCCCCATAAAATTAATATCTATATATTTTTTGTATATACATATCATTATTATATTCATAATAATAAACATTTTTGGTAAATGTCCTTCTGTTAATTAAGACCTAACTTTAAAACATATAGCCTATTAAATAAATAAGTAGACATATTGGTACAATTTAGGATAAGTTAAATAGGTTGCTCTGAATGTGTTGGGAGTAGTTCTTCAGTGGCTTATCAGTTATTTCAAACTTTGTTTAAATAGACTACTGTTGTTGACTGCTCTCTGCAGCTGAAGCAGTTGATTTTCAAGCTAGCGCACTGCAGGGCTGTGAAGTGCGAACTTCCTGTTCTTACCGGCTTCAAAAAAGTGAACTCACGTTTGGCTAGTAACATGCTTTTAATGTGAAGACGCACAGGAAATGTTCTGTTTGCACACGCGCTTAACTTAACTGCGTGCCGTCTCCTTCCGGTTATTACCGTTGGTGAAGTGTGTTAGACGCTAGCACAGGTCCCGAGCACACATCTTTCACCAGCCAAAGTGGAGGGTGGACTCAACTTACTTAAGACTACATTTACCCGAATTTGGAGAGTGTTAATGTAGAGACCTCTAAGCAGTGTTGTGCAGCACTCCTCTGTGTCTAAAACAGACAGCATCTGCTCATTAGCACTCGTGCAAGTGTACTTGTATTCATCATCGCACGTGATCAATTTCAGTAGCAAATGCGATCAAAACTGTCACACTGTACAGCCCTGTAATGGCATAAATAGTCAGGATTTAACATGTTAATGGTTGGAATTTAAAACCAATAAGAAAACTGGCAATAAATAAGTGGGAAACCCCCTGATTTTCAAAAATCTTTTAAACATTGGTTGTTGAGACGACATATTGTTCATATCCATAGTTCTGATATTTTCATATTGGCAATGAACATAATCATCATCATGTCACATTGTCTTTGTTTTGTCTCTTCTTTAGTGAGATATGGTCTGCAGGAGGTTCTAGATGAACATAAGATCAGTCTGAAGAAGAGATGTGAACGTGTGACTGAAGGAACGGATAAAGCAGGAAGTGGAACTCTCCTCAACAGGATCTACACTGAGCTCTACATCACAGAGGGACAGAGTGAAGAGGTTAATACCCAACATGAGGTCAGGCAGCTTGAGACCGCTTCCAAGAAGAAGACCCTCCATGACACTCCAATCAAGTGCCACGACATCTTCAAAGCCTTACCCGACCAACAGGGGCCCATCAAACACATCAGAGTCGTCCTGACGAACGGTGTTGCTGGAATTGGAAAAACTTTCTCAGTGCAGAAGTTCACTCTGGACTGGGCAGAGGGCTTAGAAAACCAAGATGTCAGTCTGCTGATTCTACTTTCGTTCAGGGAGCTGAACCTGATCAGAGATGAGCAGTACAGTCTTCTCAAGCTGCTCCATGAATTCGATCCAACATTACAGAAGGTCACAGCAGAGAAGCTCGCTATCTGTAAAGTTTTGTTCATCTTTGACGGCCTGGATGAAAACAGACTTTCACTGGATTTCAAGAACAGGAAGGTTATGTCTGATGTCACACAGAAGTCATCCGTCAACGTGCTGCTGACAAACCTAATCAGGGGGAATCTGCTTCCCTCAGCTCTCATCTGGATAACCACACGCCCTGCAGCAGCCAATCAGATCCCACCTACATGTGTTGACAGGGTGACAGAAGTACGAGGCTTCACTGACCCACAGAAGGAGGAGTACTTCAGGAAGAGATACAGTGATGAAGAGCTGTCCAGCAGCATCATCTCACACATCAAGACATCCAGGAGCCTCCACATCATGTGTCTAATCCCAGTCTTCTGCTGGATCACTGCTCTAGTTCTGGAGCACATGTTGACTACAGACCAGAGAGGAGAGCTGCCCAAGACCCTGACTGGCATGTTCTCACACTTCATGTTGGTTCAGACTAGGAGGAAGAAAGAGAAGTATGGATGGGGACATGGTACCAGTCCTGAGCTGACAGAGGCAGACAGGGAACTTCTTCTGAAGCTGGGGAGGCTGGCGTTTGAACAACTGCAGAAAGGAAACATCATGTTCTACCAAGAAGACCTGGAGCAGTGTGGTCTGGATGTCACAGATTCCTCTGTGTACTCAGGAGTTTGTACCGAGATCTTTAAAAGGGAAATGAGTGTGATCTTTAAGAAAACAGTCTACTGCTTTGTTCATCTCAGCATTCAGGAGTTTCTGGCTGCAGTCTACATGTACCACTGTCACACCACCAACAACACAGAGGTACTGAAAGGTTTCCTGGGAGAAGACTGGGACAACAATAAAAAATCCCTGGATGTCTTCCTGAGGAGAGTCATGGAGAAATCTCTTGAAAGCAAAAATGGCCACCTGGACCTGTTTGTCCGCTTCCTTCATGGCCTCTCTCTGGAGTCCAACCAGAGACTCTTAGGAGGCCTGCTGGGTCCAACAGACAAGAGGCCAAAAATCATCCAGAGACTCTTAGGAGGCCTGCAGGATCAAACAGAGGACAGTCCAGAAACCATCCAGAGAGCCATCAACAACCTGAAGGAGATGAACAGTGATAAGATCTCTCCTGACAGAAGCATCAACATCTTCCACTGTCTGACGGAGATGAACGACCTCTCAGTTCATCAGGAGATCCAAAAGTTCCTGAAGTCAGAGAACAGATCAGAGAAGAGACTCTCTGAGATCCACTGCTCTGCTCTGGCCTACATGCTGCAGATGTCAGAGGAGGTTCTGGATGAGTTGGACTTGGAGAAGTACAACACATCACAGCAGGGAAGATGGAGACTGATTCCAGCTGTGAGGAACTGCAGAAAGGCTCAGTAAGTCCAGATGTGATTAATATTATTAAAAGTGTGGATTAGTTCTATACATATACACATTATACAAGCTTTTATTCTTCTTATTCATAAAATAGTGTTTCACTTGTTTATTACAGAAATTGTTGGTTGTATTTTGTCACCTATTGAGCTGTTTCAGATGCTTAGTGCAGAAAATATATATGATATTGCATTACACCAAGTGTACTTTTAATAAATACACTACTGTATGCACGGATGTAAGGGACTTTGCGGTGGCAACAACTTATTTAACCCTAACTGATGCAGTGAATAGCTTCTTATTTCTTAAAGAACCATGTCAGAAGACATATGCTCTGGTTTCGAAAAGATGTAACTCTGTTTCAGAGAGGTGAAATTATTGGCCTGTATAAAACAAAACAACTACTCAGGAGAAGATGAAACTACTAAAATCTTGTTAAGAACTGTCCAACGCATTATTAAAATCTGGATCTGGATAGATAAGTGCAAACCGTCATTTTTGAGGAAGAAAAAATCTTTAATGATCATAATGGGTGATCAATTAAAATAAATACAACTAATTGGTTGCATCAAAATTTTAAATATCGACAGTAGAACTCCGGGCTGTCTTAAATAGTGAAATTAAGAGCATTTCCACATGCACAATGCGCAGAGAACATAAGGGATATGGACTATGCAGATATGTAGCCTTAAGAACACCACTTATCAGTGGGGCTTAAAAGGATGAAATGCTTCAATTTGCCAGGGAGCATACAGAATAGACTCTGGAGCAATGAAAAAAGGTTGTGTGGTCTGATGAGACCAGATTGACCCTGTTCCAGAGTGATGGGGGCATCAGGGTAAGAAGAGAGGTGGATGAAGTGATGCTCCCATCATGCCTACACTGTAAGAAATTTCCCTGGAAAAAAACAGTAATCAACTGGCAGCAGGGTTGCCATTTTAATACTGTTAAATTAACATTATTTGACTGTCACTAAAATTGACAGGATTATACTGTTAATGAAAAAAGGGATGAACCTGGACTAAATGTTTGTTATGTTGCTGTTTGCACCGTGAGCGAAGGGGATGTTATATTTCATTGGGCAGATGTGTTTCATTCCATATGTAAGTTTACTATGTCCCCTATTTGTTCAAATGCTAAACACAGAGAGCAGCTTCTGTTTGTTACTTCAAGACACTTGTCACAATATATCAAGTTCAATGGAATGATTAATTTCTATTGTAAATTGTCTCCTGAGCTGAACTAGGGATCTTGCTTAAGATTTCCACAAACCATTTGTTATAACCAAAAATAACGGTTAGTTCACACAGAAATGTTTTATTTAAACAAAATGCATAGTGAGGTAATGGAATGAAACATCCCCTTTACTGAGGGTGCAAATAGCAACATAACAAACGTTTAGTCCAGTGCAAGTCATTGTGGGAAAGGGGGCGTCTCTACAATACACTTTGTTGTGCTTACTTGATTTATCGAAGGCAATCCGTTTCCTTCATTCTACTGAGTAAACATAACTTCAGACTAACTTGGTTTAATTATGTTAACTGCACTTTCCATTTCCAAGTAGATATAACTCAACTTTAAGTAAACTTAACCAGAGGATATAAAGTAAACAACACATATTAGTTAAAATGTGGATGGATGAGGATTAATGAAGAAAATTGTATAAGCTTCACATGTGCAGGCAGCTCATGTCAAGTTGTCCCTTCAAAGTTTGATGGTAAATTAACAGGAAAGTTCAGTATTTTTGAAAAACATTACCGTTCCGTAACATAACAGGAAAGGACTGTAATTTAACAGACTGCCTTTTATATTAACAGTTAAATGCTGTTTATATAAATAACAGGTTAATGCTGTTGAAATCCTGCTGTAAATTTACAGCAATTGTTTACAGTGTAGTGCCTACTGTACAAGCCTGTGTGGCAGAGTACCAGCCCCTGGTGTGTTTCATCAGGTCAGTTGTTATACATGTAATATTGAAGTTGACTATCAGTGCTACCTGTAGGCATATCGTATGTGGAACATAGAGTGTCAGAAGCTTTGCTTTGAAAGGTTTTTAATTTCCATGTGTCACAATAAATATAATAAAATGCACTGGCTGTATATTTTTTAAATATTTGTGTTGTACAAGTATGTTAATGTACTATTAATTCAATATCAGTTACTTTGAATAAGTTTATTTTAAATGCTTTAAGTATATTTAAACACTAGTGTACTATTTTGGTAAGTGATAATATCCAAATAAATACAGAAAAATATGTTTTTAATGTATTTATGCCTTTAGTGCAACTTCCAAAATATTTAGTACAATTTAAGGTGTTTCGATTAACACAACTTCTAGCATATTGCATTAAAATGTTTAATTGTTAAACTAAATATACTTTAAGAAAATATACTAAAGACACTTTCTCCATATTTCTAACACAATGAAATACTTTTTTCAATGCAGTAAAAGTATGTTAAAAGGTACTGGCAATATATTTTTTAATATTTGTTTTGTTCTATGTAATGCACTAAAAATTCAATGTCAGTATACTTTGCATATATACTAGAAATGCTTTTAGTATATTTAGTATACTATCTTGGAAAGTGGTGGTCAAATAAATACATAACATTTCTAGTGTCTGGAGTTAGCCACCTCAATGTGTGATGCTTGGTAGCATACCTCTGTTTTGA
>CM049397.1:36292197-36322197 GCA_026929865.2 Hyperoplus lanceolatus
AAAACAAATTATTTGACGAATGTTGTATGTGCAAAAGTTTGTGAACCCTGAGCTGCATTGCTTAAATGGAGCAGGTAAACACAATCAGATGGGCCAAATTGAGTCATGAAATGGACCAATGTAGTGAGAGATCTTTAGGGAAGAAATTGGGCGGCACTAGATACAACAGAGATAAAACCAGGTCAGTTTAGGCTCACCAAAGTGAACCCATACAGGTCAGACATGCTAAAAGGGGAACAAATCTCTGAGGATCTCAGGAATAGAGTTGTGATGGTGCACATTTGTCTGGGGACAGCTATAAATTATTTAAAAAAAAGTTTGAGCTCCATCGGTCCACCGTGAGGCAAATCATCTACAAATGAAGAGCTTTAAGAGTGACTGAACATCTGCCTAGAAGTGGACTTCCTTCAAAAATATCCACAAGCGCCACAAGATAAGTGATTTTTCAGTTAAAAGCCAACCCAAACATTACATCTGGTGATTTGCAGACCTCTCTTGCAGCATCTGGGACAGATGTGCATGGTTCCACAATAAGAAGAAAACTCAGTCAACATGGCTTTCATGGGATGGTTGCTGAAGAAGCCTCTGCTCTCAAAAAAGAACAAAACTGCTTGTCACAACTTTGCCAGAGAGCACCTGGAGATACCAGGGGCCGTATTCACAAAACCTTTTATCTTAGCGCTAAGAGTACTCCTAAGGAGCACTAAAAGTTCTTCGTAAGGAGTAATTTCTTAAAACCTATTCACAAAGCTGATAAGATCAACTTTTACTAAGGAATGGGAGGGACTCCTAAGCTAAGACTAGAGGGCGTGGTTGACCCTGTTGCTATGGATGATGTCATGTTCATACCTTCTATGCCCACAGTGATTGGCTGAGAGGGAATGAGAGCTAAGAGTGAGTTTATGATAGAAACACTGTGGGAGATATCCATATCGTGTCGCTGTATTAAAGTGAAGAGTTTTTATATACAATTAATGACAAGTGACACTGATTTAACATGAAACCAAGATACTGCAGGGTTTCCCACACATTCGTTCACAATTAACCTACAATAGCGCCACATAGGTCTATTCATTTAAAACGTTACAATGATTTGAATCGGAAAAAATATCCTCATTGAACAGCTGCACGCCATGCACTCTCACTGTATTTCCCTCAACGGCGGACTATTCCGCAATAGTCAGACAGCGACAAACCAGGAAATTCGCAATTTAGAAACAACAACTGGCGAAATCGTAAAGTGCATGCGGAAGGAAAAAGGCGAGACACGCAACTATACAGTAGCGGACCTGTGGAATGGAGGAGTTGGAAGCGCCACATATGGGCCTATTCTAGCAACAAATTAAACCCAAACGTGACACCAACAGTAACTTTCAGTGCATCGTAAACCCAAAGCAACTGCAGGAAAAGGAACTTAATGCATATTTTTTTATATAAATATAATAAATATAAATGTGTCTATACTTTCTAAATATAGCTTTACTAAGATCATTAAACCCTTACAGCTATTAAGGTACCTTTCATAAAGCTCACTAGCATTAAATCTCTCCAAAATGCCATCAAATGAGTGTCTGTGATTTACTCTTAGTGACTTAGGAGTCCTCTCGAGGACTCCTAGCTTTTCGTAGATTTAGGAGCTAGTTTTAGCGCTAAAATGCTTTGTGAATTACACTTATCTTAAAAAGTTAGGAGTCCTAAAATTAGGAGTGAAACGCCCCTTATTTTTGAGAGTTACTCCTAAATCAGGACGTTAGGACCTACTCTTAGCCTTAAAATGTTTTGTGAATACGGCCCCTGAAGTCTTATTCTGTGGACAGATTAGTCAAAAATTGAACTGTTTGGTCATAACCAAAACCGCCATGTTTGGGCAAAAACGCAATTCTGCCTACCACCTAGAGAACCTTCTCCCAAGTGAATATAGGTGGTTTCAAATTGTCTGCAAATCTCCAGGTGTAATGTTTGGGTTGGCTTTTACCTGAAAAATCACTTTTCTTGTGGCGCTTGAGGATATTTTTGAAGGAAGTCCACTTCTAGGCAGATGTTAAGTCACTCTTAAAGCTCTCCATTTGTAGATGATTTGCCTCACGGTGGACCGATTGAGCTCAAATTTTTTTTTATGAATTTATAACTGTCCCCAGACAAATGTGTAACATCAAAACTCTATTCCTGAGATCCTCTGAGATTTGTTTCCCTTTTAGCATGTCTGACCTGTATGGGTTCACTTTGGTGAGCCTAAACTGACCTGGTTTTATCTCTGTTTTATCTAGTGCCGCCCAATTTCTTTCCTAAAGATCTCTCATTACATTGGTCTATTTCATCAACCAATTTGGCCAACCTGATTGTGTTTACCTTGCTCGATTTAAGCAATGCAGCTCAGGGTTCACAAACTTTTGCACATACAACATTCGTAAAATAATTTGTTTTATCTGTTTTAACAATTGATTTCTGGAAAATAAAAATGTTGAATTGATAAACAAACATCTGTTATTTCATATAAAACATACTGGTATTGATAAAAATGAATTAATAATGGTTAAAATAAATAAAATTCCAAAAGGCTCAAGGGGTTCACAAACTTTCGCACTTGACTGTATATAGAGAGAGAGAGAGATGTATATTTATTGATTTATATCCTTCTGTCATCTGTTCTGTCCAGATGTTTTTATATTGTCGTATTTGTAATCTAAGTGGATGAAATGTACAAATGTCAGTGAGACACTGCTGCTCTCTATACTGGATGTCTCTGTAAACTCTGATTCATGAATTCTGTTGTCTGTCTTCTCTTCTCAACAGATGGTGATCTCCGTGTGTGTGTGTGTGTGTGTGTGTGTGTGTGTGTGTGTGTGTGTGTGTGTGTGTGTGTGTGTGTGCTGTGTCTGTGTGTGAGTGAGTAGGTGACTAACTGAGTGACTGAGTGTGTGTGAGTGACTGAGAGAGTGCGTGTCTGTGTGAGTGACTGAGTGCGCGACTGATTGTGTGTGAGTGAGTGAGTGAGTGAGTGAGTGAGTGAGTGAGTGAGTGAGTGAGTGAGTGAGTGAGTGAGTGAATGAGCCAGCCAGTGAGTGAGTGAGTGAGTGAGTGACTGACTGACTGACTGACTGACTGACTGACTGACTGACTGACTGACTGACTGACTGACTGACTGACTGACTGACTGATCATCAAGGTGTGTGTCCTGATGGTCCAGAGCTTGAAGCAGCAGCTTGTGTGTGAACTGTGAGACACAGAGTCCACCATCCTCCCTGTTCCTCTGGATGTGACCTCATCAGTGGATCTGCTCTGTCCTTCTACACCTTCTCCCTGTAACTGTTTTATTTAGGCTATATTGTACTTTCACCCATTTCATTTGAATTGCAGCCATTCTACTGTCACTATATGACTCTAGACAATGTCGACATCATTGTAAATGAGGTTCACACAAACACACACACACACACACAGACGCACACACACCCCTCAATTGATCTCCGTATTATAAATAAAGGTTAAATGAAATTAAAATGAAGTCCTGGGTAAATTCCTAAAGCTGCTGGTCTCTTTCCCTCCTGTGTGATAGTCCATATCGGAATAAGACGCCAGAACAATTAGACATGCTCATGACGGGGCGCCCTTAGCTCCTGTGGTAGGGCGTCCCCCCCCAATGGGCCTCGGCCAGCAGCGGACCCGGGTTCGATTCCCGCCCGCGGTTGTTCTCTGCATGTCACTCCCCTCTCTCCCTCCATTGGCTTGAAGACGCTAGCCTGGCACCGCCCGCCTACCTACTTCCACTCAATTTTCATTTCCCTTCAGTAGTCAGTCTGCGTCCACGGTATATTCGTGGGTTTTCTCCTGTAGATTTTTTTTTTTCAGAATCAATTGGACTACAGCATGGTGTAGTGATGAGAGTGCGTACCATATTTAGGGTCCTCTTCACTGCAGACCCGTGTTAGAATCCAGCCCGGGTCGTTCTCTGCATGTCATTTCCCCTCTGTGCCACATTTAATCTCACCACTCTGTCAATTAAAGCATTGTGGTAAAAATGCCCAAAAAAATAATAAATATTTAAGAAATTCAGAATCAATTACAAAATCCTGTTGGTCACATAAACAGCACTGTATGATCTCGCCCCTAGTTACATCTCCAACCTCCTCATTCCCTATTCCACTCAAAGAATGCCTCGAAATACATTCTATTTTGGTTTTGTGAATACAGATTCCCCAACATTTTTAAATTAGTTTGAAATCATGAAAGAATGATTCAGTTAAATAGGCTATAAAGAAAATAACTATATTGTCAGTCAGTGTAATTTTCATTGCAGCCATCAGTGTTAATTTTGGTAGCAAATTCTGATTTAGTATTAGTCTTAGTCTTCTGAATATCACACCATTTAGTCTTAGTCCTATTCTAGTCATCTTAAATCTTTTAATCTTAGTCTATTCTTAGTCAACTAAATATAAGCTGATTTTAGTTGACTAAATTTACAGCGGACTTAGTCGACTAAGTGTTTCTTTCTTCATTGAATGGCATTAAGTTTTGAATATGCAATACAGACACAGATTTAATGGTTGTAATACAAAACATGTATTCTATTTCATTCGTAATAATCTCACATAAAATCAGTGTACCTGACTGGATAGGATGAGAGACGACCCGGGGGATTCTAACCCGGGTCTGCAGTTAAGAGGACCCTAAAAGTGCCCGGGGGCACTACACCATTATCTCATGATCTGTCTATGAACCAACTGGATTCCACAATCTTTTTTCTTTTTGTGGGGAGGATGCACAAGCATTATTTATAAAAAGATTAAAATAAAATAAATATTTTAAAAAAGTGGGGGGCCCCACACTAGGTCTTGAAACGGGCCCGAGATCGTTAAGGCCGCCCCTGGGCAGCAGCAGCAGCACGCAGTTGAGGTGCTGATAAAACTGAGCAACTACGCTTTCCTTTAAGCAACCCTGCTGCCGCTGTGTGTGTTCGGACTTCTTTTGCATCAAAGCCTTTTTGATAATAAAATTAGATGTTTTAATTGAACGCTGTCCATGCGTCGGAGTTGATTGTAACTTACTCGGGTGAAAACAGAAACTAACGAAGGGAGGCGGCAGTTTCACAGTTAATTTCCTATATAGTTTCGCAGTCAGTTTGGGGACATGGCTCTGTGTATTCAAGCTCGAGACAGAGCCTACTACAAACAGATCGCGGAACTTAGCCGTTCCCCTAGACGACGTTAACGGGCAGGATATCTCTGACTATCATTTTGTCCATCAAACCGCAGAATTTTTCTGCACCCGCTCACACTGGCGCGGTGTCCCGTCGATTTTCACCGACACAGGGTTGCATTCGCTGCTTTGCACTGATTGGATTTCTTCCCAACTTGTCCCACAAAAAGAGTAGTTCTGATTGGATCTGTTCTCCATTCGTCCCGCCCTAACAGTTTCGTCTCGTTCCTATTCGTAGACTATAGTGTCAGTTATATTCGTCTCAGTCTTCGTCATCATATCTGCCTTTTTATTTAGTTTACGTCCGTGAAAAAGGTTCGTTGACTAATATTTTTCGTCATAGTCTTAGTCAACGAAATCAACACTGGCAGCCATTGTACATCTCTGTCTAAATGTTAAATGTCTAATCTTGAATCTTGATGTATTTTCTTTGTTTTTACTTGATGTCTTGAATGCATATTTTAACGTCTAATCTTAATGTATTTGATTCCCCTGTAAAGCACTTTGAATGGCCTTGTGTCTGAATTGTGCTATATAAATAAACTTGCCTTGCCTTTCTCAGTCTTTGCCCTTTAACTTTGGAACCATCTGAAAACCCACTTATACAGGAAAGCCTTTTAATACCTTAGTTGTTTGCGTGTTTTGTTGTGTTTTTACATTATGGGCAAATGGTGCAGTGCCCCACCAGAACCAGCAGATGGAGCTATGGCGAGAAAAGCTTGTTACACTTATTTTTCTTTCTTTCTTTCTTTCTTTCTTTCTTTCTTTCTTTCTTTCTTACTTTCTTTCTTTCTTTCTTTCTTTCTTTCTTTCTTTCTTTCTCTCTTTCTTTCTTTCTTTCTTTCTTTCTTTCTTTCTTTCTTTCTTTCTTTCTTTCTTTCTTTCTTTCTTTCTTTCTTTCTTTCTTTCCAATATGTATTTTAAATGTAATACAGAGTAGTTAATCAATAGCTAAATTAACCTATATAATTTTTTTCATACCTTTATAGTACGGCAACACCAACACCCCAGAATTTCAAACTTAATTTTCGGCCATCTCCTGGGGCAGCGGCATCAGGGCTTGTGACTCTAAGGGTGTATTCACACATGGAAAGTCCGTTAGTCCACTTGCTTTGGTCCAGACCAAATAGAATTTGGATTTTTTTTTGTTGGTGTGGTCCACTTTCATATTGCCCCTTTAGCAAGTGAACCAGCATTACGAAGCAAAACCACACGTGATCTGAAGTCATTCATTCATTGGACAGACATTCTGGGGTGGAGAGAAGCAGGAAGAACGAAGTAAAAACTGCGAAATATATCATTGATATAATATGGGGTTAAAAATAATAAAAATGCCTACATCTAGCCTATAAATAAAGAAGAAACACATCAAATTATTATTGTTTCATATGGTTATAATATGTAGCCCCATGTCAATGCCACGTTATGTGGCTTCTAGCCTACGATGTGAAACATCATTTTTACTGTATTTTTGCTGCTGGACGCACGGCTCGCGTGAAGAATAGGCTCAAACTGAAACACAGCTGATTTAGCTGTGTATCAGCTGGGTGTCAGTTCAGCGCAGTTCAGCACCAAACTGACACGGGGATAGTATTGACGGTCCCGTTGGGAAGAACAATAAAAACACACACTTCATGCAAAGCGCAGCGTGAACCTGTTGGCACTGTAGGCTACGGGAGACGCTCCTCTCCATCTGATCGCTGATCCGCACGCGTCATTATCAAATGTAATATTTTCGCTCGGGGCTCCCGGTCAAACCACAACTAATCTTCCTAACAATGGCGACAACAACACTTTCCCATAATGTGAAGCTGATGGCGATTTATTAAAAAAGAAAATAAAGAAAAGGCGCCGTGCTTCCTGCAATTGGGCCGGATCGAGTCCGGCCAAATTCACACCACAAATGAACTGCAGCAGAGTGCGTTTCGAAGCGCATCGAGACCACCTCTTCAGCTGGGTCTCGGAGCGTTTGTTTGGTCCGCCCCCGAGTACGATTGCTATATTCACACCTGTCTGAAAGATGCGCACCGAAGGTGGAAGTGCACCTGAGTTCGTTTCAACCGAACTAAACACAGCATGTGTGAATACACCCTAAAAAGCTCAACAAGCTGATCAGGAGGGCTGGCTCTGTGCTGGGTACTGCTGTGGAGCCCCTGGAGGTGGTGATGGGGAGAAGGATGGTACAGAAGCTGCTGAACATTATGGACAATAACATGCATCCCTTACACAGTCTTGTGTGTAAACAGAGGAGTGTTTTTAGTGGGAGGCTACGGCGGCTAAGCTGCAAAAATAACAGATACAAAAGCACTTTTTTACCTACTGCAATTGCACTTTATAATGACTCCCCTTTCAGTAAGGACAGAGGACATTTGAACTTTTAAACTTTAGCCTGCGCTGCATATTTTGCATTTTTTGCACATGTATAATTGCACACTTGATTGCTTTTTCTTTTAGCATAATTTTTTTTTTTTTTTTATCATATCATATGCACTGGCAGAGCTAGTATTTGTGTACTGTTATATACGAGTAACAGCTACTTATGCACTTATGCACAGAGACTATCCATACCACTTTCTCATCTTGGCTATGTATGTATGCTCATGTTTGGGTGGGGATAGGCCTATATGTGCTGTGTTGTGTTCTGTGTATGCTGGCTGCTGTAGCATCTGAATTTCCCTGCTGGGATGAATAAAGTATATCTTATCTTATCTTATCTTAAGTGGGACTTCCAATCAAAATAATTTTTGAGTCTGAGATCTCATTTTGATGTGAACTGAGCTTGAGAGAAAGAAATTGAAAGCTGTTAGACATTTTTCTCAATTGAGATTCAGTCCATTCATTCTGAAATGATATGGTGCTACGGTGGCCTTCAAGGACAAGCAGCTAGTAGAAAAAAAAACCCAACTAGCATTAATATATTTTTGATTATTTTCAAGAGATTATAGGCCTACACTAAATAAAACACACTTGCAAAAATTAATATTCCTTTTTCTACCAAGTCTGTTATACAAACACACACACACACGGATACACGCACACACACACACACACACACACACACACACACGGATACACGCACACACACACACACACACACACACACACACACACACACACACACACACAGATACACACGTGATTTCTAGTAAATAAAGCGGAGGAGGAGGAGCAACATGCGGTGGAGGGGAGGGAACACTGTAAGTGAAAGTATTCAGTCCGTTCAGAGTCGGCAGAGCAGACAGGAAACTTGAACCGAGGCAGGGTGAGTCTTAAAACAACATTTTAATTATTTTACTGTCACAATCTGTGAGTCTTCTTTCTCCCTGTAAACTGTAGAAGCAAGAAATGTTTAAATTAACTCAAAAGGTTGATTTACCTGTGGACACAAAGTTCTTATTGTCTGAATAATAATAAACCTGAGCCAAGAAAAGGTGTGTGTGTGTGTGTGTGTGTGTGTGTGTGTGTGTGTGTGTGTGTGTGTGTGTGTAGTGTGTATTACAGTGTGTGTGTGTGTGTTTGTGCGTGCGTGTGTGAGATAGGGTGTCTCCCTGTTCTCAGTCTTGCGTGTGACTTCTGAACAAATCTGTTTCTCTTCATTCTGTTCTGATCTCACAATCTGTTAATGTTTAAAATAAATCATGAACAAACATGCTTATAAATAGCTGTATGTCAAAACTTCATTATACCTGTGAGATACAACAAACTACATTCAGAAATATCTCCTGCTTTAGTTAGCTGTTAGTGAACTACTCCAGCTAAGATATTAGGTTTAGTTAGCTGTCAGCTAGGCTAGCTATCAGCTAACTACTTTTGGCAATGTGTATTTTCCAATCAATCAGGACTTGTCCAGCACTTCTCTTTAGCCTCTTTTACACAGCCAGGGCAAAGAAGTGACAGTACCAACATATATTTATGACTAGTTATGACTACTCCTACAGGGAGGGGCCTCCATCTTATTATTAACGTTTTCAATGACGCCTGATTTTTTTTTAAATTGTTTTACTAAGCGTACGTCTTCAAGTTGTTGTGTTGCTATTTAAATTGTTGGAGCGTTGGTCTTGAGATGAACTGTTATCTTCATCATTTAAACATAAAGATGAGATAATGTTTGAACTAGTTTGACTAAAACCTATTTTGAACACATCATGTTAAACAGTTGATCTGTGTGAGCAGTAGGCTACACACACCGACACACACACACACACACAAAAACAAACACACACACAAAAACACACACACACACACACACACACACACACACACACACACACACACACACACACACACACACACACACACACACACACAGATACACACGTGATTTCTAGTAAATAAAGGGAGGAGGAGCAACAGTGGAGGGGGAGGGGAGCACTGTAAGTGAAAGTATTCCAGTCCGTTCAGAGTCGCAGAGCAGACGGAGGGAAACTTAAGACCGAGGCAGGGTGAGTCTTAAAACAACATTTTATTATTTTACTGTCACAATCTGTGAGTCTTTTTTCTCCCTGTAAACTGTAGAAGCAAGGTATGTTTAAATTAACTAGTTTGATTAACTTGTGGACGCAAAGCTCTTATTGTCTGAATAATAGTGACCTGAGCCAAGAAAAGGTGTGTGTGTGTGTGTGTGTGTGTGTGTGTGTGTGTGTGTGTGTGTGTGTGTGTGTGTGTGTGTGTGTGTGTGTGTGTGTGTGTGTGTGTGTGTGTGTGTGTGTGTGTGTGTGGTGAGAGTTAGGTGATTGTGATTGTTTTAGGCCCTGTTCTCACGGTGAAAACGTGTTTTTGTTTTTTGTGTTCAGACACAATTTATCTGACATCTTCAACCGTGCACATGTTTTCAGAGGAAACGGGACGAAATCGATGTAGTAAGCATGCCAGGCCAGCAGTTGGCGGTACTAGTAGATAGCTTTTCCGGTACAATTTGATGCATAAAACCTTACTGAAACCGAAAATTAATGCCACTAACGTTCATAAAGCGGTTGGTGTAAGCTTGGGGTTACAAGTATTGTAAATGACAAGCTTTCTGTCCTCTTATTTCACCACGTGTTCGTGAAAACAGAAGACATGCTGATAGTGAAGGGCTTTGTGACGGCTACTTTTCCTGTTAGGTGTACTTAAAAATAAAAGTCAACTCACGTTTGTCCGGTGAAATGCTGTTAATGTTTAGCCAGTGAAATGCTTTTACTGTGAAGCCGTAGCCTTAATGCTCCTTTTGTTGAACAGTAGCCGCTAGCTTAACCGCTGCGCGCTGAACCGCTGCGCGCTGAACTATGGATAGTGTTTTTAATGTAGAGAGAGCCGTGTACACAAGTTTATTTTGCTAGAAAAAGCGGCAGAGCACAAATCTTTCCCCAGACAAAGTGGCGGGTGCATGGTATCAATAACTTACTAATAGACTACAGACTAAATTGGCGAGTGTTATAGGCCTATTTAAGCCCTGCACGTTATGTTGTCTTCTAACTTTATAACTCGCGTGTGGGTATTGACAGCAAATGTTATAGACTATGCATACGTGAAGTGGAGCCGTGACGTCAGCGTTACCAGGGGAAATGGTTTCGGTGTTCACACGAAACCAAAACCGCTGTGTTTTCCAGAAAATCCTCCCTGGGACGTGATCTCAAAAACTTGCGGTTTCATGCCTGCGTTTGCTGTTTTTCATGTACATGATAGTGCAACCGCGGGAATTTTTCGCGTTTGCACCGTTTTGTGTTGCCGTGAGAACAGGGCCTTAAGACGTGTCTTAGGACTTTATGAGAGAGGTGGTTTCCACATTGTTGAAACGGGTCTTTTAGTATTGTTTTGCTTCCCTGTAGACAGGCAGTGATTGTGTTTGTATCAATGCAAGTTTAGACTCAAGTCCAGAAGAAGAGTGTTAACATGGAGGAAGAGGAGGACGGAGCAGGGTCTGGTCTCCAGCTGTCTGTCTATGAAGAGTGACTGGTCCAAAGGTAGTCCTCCACACTTCAGTAATGAACCTAGACCCTCAGACACACAGTAGTTTAACTGTAGTTTTGTGTTTGTGGGAGAGGGGAGGAAAATCTACAAGTTTGCAACTCCAAAGGATTTTTCTCTGTGACTACAAACACACTTGTGACTATTTTACATGTAACAAACGTTAAACCTCATAATTCTCTACAGCTGCATTTTGTGTATTTAGAGCTTCCTGAACAACTTTGTCCTCATCAAGGACTCATGTGATATTAATAAAAACATGTTTGTGTTTGCAGGGTTCAGTACCAGGGACGAGATAGAGCCTGAGTCTCCAGCTGTCTGTCTATGAAGAGTGACTGGTCTCTGCCTCCTCCTCCAGACTTCAGTAATGAACCTGGACCCTCAGACACACAGTAAGTGAACTGATACTAACTCATTCAGCTGGTAACGTTTTGTTGTGTCCGGCCACCACGTCAAAATCCCAAAAGAAGACAAAACATTCTGCGTTCAATCATCTTGATCCACTTCCTCACTACATACGCAGTTATTGTTTTAACCAGAGAGGAAGAGGAAGTGGGAGGGAGCCTGAATATGAGTCAGCCTTCCTCTGTACGTCACTGAGACAGACTCAGTCTGCAGTGTAGTTCACACATTGATAGGGGTGCAACAGATCACAAAACTCACGGCTCGGATCGTGTCACGGTTTTTGAGTCACGGATCAGATCATTTTCGGATCAACAACAATACAAAAAGGCAAAGATAACAAGAAAAATATGACGTGTCATTATATTTTAACAATGAACAATGAATACAAAATGACCTGTGTCCACTCAAGGCTATTTTATATAAAATATTCAAACATTTAGATGTTAGAGTAACTTCAGGCTTGTTTTATTGTATTTTTCATCAACAACACATTTAAAATGATGGACTATATTTAATATGACAATTCAAATCATTATAGCTATGTCTACTTATAATGGAACACAGAGCGAACATTTTGGTTAGCATGTGAAACAATTAGATGTGTGGTTATGTCCTTCCCCTGTCTAGAGGAAATAAAGGCATGACATAGAAGTTTACATTTTCATGTAGTGTAGTGGTGACACTGTAATCTGTGTAGAGCTTCCTGAACGACTTTGTCCTCTGAGAATTTATCAAGGATTCATGTGATGTAAATAAAAACCTGTTTGTGTTTGCAGGATTCAGGACCAGGGACAGAGATCAGAGTCTGGAGTCTCCAGCTGTGTCTGTCTATGGTGACTGGTCTATGCCTCCTCCTCCAGACTTCAGTATTGAACCTGGACCCTCAGACTCAAGGTAAGATAACAAGAGTTGAATGTTTTCTGATAATCTACATTACAACATTGTTCTATTATGAAAAAATAAAGCACAGAGGCTCTCCAGGCACACTCGCACAGAGCCATTGATTGTTAAAAAGCCTTTAATGGCCAGGGCATGTCAAGTTTAAAACATACAAAGGCCGACCGGTTTCAACACACACAAGGGTCTTCATTGAAGCAGAATGAGCAGATGTGATTCATTATATAACTGACAGAGGCAGGGCCATGTCGGCCAATCATGTGGTATCATAGGTTGATGACATATACAAAAATAATTCATAATGCAAAATTCGTACTAGTGGTATACTGTGAATTAAGGCATAGCACTGATGAAGACCCTAGTGTGTGGGTGTCGAGCGGTGGGAACTTTCCTTGGCTCTGTGTGGGTCTGGGTAGAGGCCTCTGTGCTTTATTTTTCATTGACTTTCCAATTTCAAGAGCACCGAAGCTGATATCTCTCCTAGTTATCTCTGTGTTCTTTGATTGTTACAAATTCTGGTTCAAGGTTCGGTTTTATTGTCATCATACAATTCGTGATAACACAATGACAGGCAGTTTATAAGAACAATAAAATACACTGTCTGTAAAAACAGCAGTCAATGGAAAATAGAGGGAAACTAAATTATAGTTTTATGTACAGTTATGTACATGTGTATTCCATTACATATTTTATAACATTTTTATGTATACGACATTTAGATCTCTGATATTAAAGACTGACTAACATTTAATTAAAAAATTTATTAAAGTCACACAAAAACAATCCCTCTCAATGATCTCTTCTGCCTCACTAGAATGTGTGGTGGTGTGTTTGTCTGCTCTGTTTTAGAAGGTATAAACTAAAACAATTCTTCACATTCTTGATACTGGTGTTGTCATGTGTTTTGCACCATATTCACTGCAAAACATGTGTCATGGTCTGTCTGTTCCTTGTCTTGTTGTGGTGTGTTTCCCTGTGTTTCCTGCCTGCCTGCAACCCGCCACCATAACAAAATGTTGATGATTTTTAGAGTTCAATTCACAATATTGGATTTGTGAACCTGTAATTAAGTATTTGAGAAGGTGTTACTGTAGTTTTGCATTTGTGGGAGATGGGAAAAAAATCTACAAGCACAGCTCCAAAGCATTTCTATCTTTTTGTACAGTTTATATATTTTCTACAGTGTCAGAGGGCGAGATGAGAAAAAAACTGTAATCTAATCTAAGAGCAGCAGTTAGTGTATTTAGAGCTTCCTGAATGAGCTCTGTCCTCAGTTTATCAGAACTCAAGTGATATAAATAAAAACTGTTTGTGTTTGCAGGGTTCAGTACCAGGGACAGAATCTACATCCCCCAGCTGTCTGTCTTGAAGAGTGACCTGTCCAAAGATCGTCCTCTAAACAGTAATGAACCTGGACCCTCAGACACACAGTAAGTGAACTGATACTAACAGAGCAGTACCTGAATATTTACTAAAACTCTTAATAATAGCAACAAAAAATAAGACGGGGATTGATAAAATGCTATCATAGAAACCTTTAGAAAACTCAGTGTTAATGAAAGTGGGAGAGTGGAAATAATGGAGCAATAATTTTACATTCAGACTGAATGTTAAATTCCAAACGAAAAGCAACAACACGTTCATTATCTGAGATTATCTGTGGACAAATCTTGATATTTGTTGAATCAACAAATAATGTATTAATAAAGAAATGTTTCATTAGGAAGATGAATCCTGAGTGTAAACAAAGATCCAGAACCAGACCTGGATTGCAGACAGCCACTCAGACCAGCACTGAACAAAGTAAGATCTATCAGCTGATGTCATCACGTCTGACATAATATAGTTTGAATCCAACATGGAGGACGCGGCCATTGTAGGCCTTATGCAGAGAGACAAAAGCACTATCGCTAGTCAAAGCATCCTTGTCTGTATCTAGTAGTAGACTCAAGGTTTTTGGCCCTGTCGACATAATGGCAAATGTAGCCCCTTTTACCCCAAAAATATAGAGGGCAGGGCCCTAGGTTCTTTAACCCAATTTATTTTCTTCAATATTAGTTTGGATTCCCTATATATATATATCTATGACAACAGTACCCTTAATAGTCTTAAACATGCACCATATAAACAATTCCCCCTAGGATTAAACAGACAAACAAAAGGTAAGTAATTAAATGTTTACTTAATTTTCTTATAAAATAAAATACAAAATGAATGGGCATACAATTTAACCCCTTTTTGTTATTCCACAGCTTAAACTAGGTACCTATACTAAGCCGGCATATAATGTTGATAAACAAAGAAAATAGTCCTTTAAAAAAAACCCCCGTTGCAGGCCTGTTCACGGTCAGTCCTCTTCGCTCCTCTGAGCTAAAGAAACACTTTACTCACGACTCCATTTCGAATGTCTGTGAAAGTCCACGGGCGGGAAAAAGGGAAACAAGAGTCCTCTTCACCAGAGGAAGGTGTAGCATCCAACGTGGCTCACCCGCTATCTGGCCTTGGTGGTCCACGGCAGGTCCAGTGGCGTCGGTGTGTGGGCTGGCTAATGGCTACTCCTTGCAGCTAGCTGGGCTAACTAACTGCCTTGATGCAACTTCGAGTGACGTCCGTGCTGAACGATACGATTCAACATCCACTATGCAGGAACACTTGCAGCTTTTCAATGAAGAAATAAGAGGGAAACTAAATTATAGTTTCATGTACAGTTATGTACATGAGTATTCCATTATATATTTCTATAACATTATTGTATACGGCATTTAGGTCTCTGATATTAAAGGCTGACTTTGCAACATTTTAATTCAAAATTAAATTAAAGTCACACGAAAACAATCCCTCTCAATGATCACTTCTACCTCACTAGAATGTGTGGTGGTGTGTTTATCTGCTCTGTTTGAAGGTATAAATTCACACATTTCTTCACATTATTTGATACTGGTGTGGTCATGTTTTTGCAACATATTCACTGCAAAACATTTAGCAAAAATGTGTCATGGTCTGTCTGTTCCTTGTCTTGTTGTGGTGTGTTTCCCTGTGTTTCCTGCCTGCAACCCGCCACGATAACAAAATGTTGATGATTTTCATAATGGGTGATTCACAATATTGGATTTGGCACCTGTAATTAAGTATCTGAGAAGGCGTTACTGTAGTTTTGTGTTTGTGGGAGAGGGGAGGAAAATCTACAAGTTTGCAACTCCAAAGGATTTTTCTCTGTGACTACAAACACACTTGTGACTATTTTCTACAACTACAAATTACTTATTCACAAAGTTTACCTCCATCCTCCTGTGCTGAAGTTCAGAGGGTGGGATGAAAAAAAACTGTAATCTAATCATAGAGCAGCAGTAGTTTGTGTGTTTAGAGCTTCCTGAATGACTCTGTCCTCTGAGACTTTATCAAGGACTCAAGTGATATAAATAAAAACCTGTTTGTGTTTGCAGGGTTCAGTACCAGGGACAGAGATCTACATCCCCCAGCTGTCTGTCTATGAAGAGTGACTGGTCCAAAGATCTTCAACCAGACTTCAGTAATGAACCTGGACCCTCAGACACACAGTAAGTGAACTGATACTAACAGAGCAGTACCTGAATATTTACTAAAACTCTTAATAATAGCAACAAAAAATAAGACGGGGATCGATAAAATGCTATCATAGAAACCTTTAGAAAACTCAGTGTTAATGAAAGTGGGAGAGTGGAAATAATGGAGCAATAATTTTACATTCAGACTGAATGTTAAATTCCAAACGAAAAGCAACAACACTTTGACTGTTCTCTGAGATTATCTGTGGACAAATCTGGATATTTGTTTTAACATCAACAAATAATTTATTAATAAAGAAATGTCTCCATAGGAAGATGACTCCTGAGTGTAAACAAAGATCCAGAACCAGACCTGGACCACAGAGAGCCACTCAGACCAGCACTGTACAAAGTAAGATCTATCAGCTGATGTCATCATGTCTGAAATAATATGGTTTGAATCCAACATGGAGGAGGCAGCCATTTAAGGCCTTATGCAGAGAGGCAAAAGCAGTGTCGTTAGTCAAAGCATCCTCGTCTGTATCTAGTAGTAGACTCAAGGTTTTTGGCCCCGTCGACATAATGAATAAATAAATAGTCAGAATTTAGCATGTTAATGGTTGGAATTTAAAACCATTGAGGCAACTGGCAATAAAAAAGTGGGAAACCCCCTGATTTTCAAAAATCTTTCAAACATCGGTTGTTGAGACGACATATTGTTCATATCCATAGTTCTGATATTTTCATATTGGCAATAAACATAATCATCATCATGTCACATTGTCTTTGTTTTGTCTCTTCTTTAGTGAGTGGTGGTCTGCAGGAGGTTTTAGATGAACATAAGATCAGTCTGAAGAGGAGATGTGAACGTGTGACTGAAGGAACTGATAAAGCAGGAAGTGGAACTCTCCTCAACAGGATCTACACTGAGCTCTACATCACAGAGGGACAGAGTGAAGAGGTTAATACCCAACATGAGGTCAGGCAGCTTGAGACCGCTTCCAAGATGGAGACCCTCCATGACACTCCAATCAAGTGCCGCGACATCTTTAAAGCCTTACCGGACCAACAGGGACCCATCCAACACATCAGAGTCGCTCTGACGAACGGCGTCGCTGGAATTGGAAAAACCTTCTCAGTGCAGAAGTTCACTCTGGACTGGGCAGAGGGCTTAGAAAACCAAGATGTCAGTCTGCTGATTCCGCTTTCGTTCAGGGAGCTGAACTTGATCAGAGATGAGCAGTACAGTCTTCTCAAGCTGCTCCATGTTTTCCATCCAACATTACAGAAGGTCACAGCAGGGATGCTCGCTATCTGTAGAAATGTGTTCATCTTTGACGGCCTGGATGAAAACAGACTTTCACTAGATTTCAACAACAAAGAGGTTGTGTCTGATGTCACACAGGAGTCATCAGTCAACGTGCTGTTGACGAACCTCATCCAGGGGAATCTGCTTCCCTCTGCTCTCATCTGGATAACCACACGACCTGCAGCAGCCAATCAGATCCCTCCTACCTGTGTTGACAGGGTGACAGAAGTGCGAGGCTTCACTGACCCACAGAAGGAGGAGTACTTCAAGAAGAAAGTCAGTGATGAAGAGCTGTCCAGCAGCATCATCTCACACATCAAGACATCCAGAAGCCTCCACATCATGTGTCTAATCCCAGTCTTCTGCTGGATCACTGCTCTAGTTCTGGAGCACATGTTGACTACAGACAAGAGAGGAGAGCTGCCCAAGACCCTGACTGGCATGTACTCACACTTCATTCTGGTTCAGACTAGGAGGAAGAAAGAGAAGTATGAAGAGGGACATGGTACCAGTCCTGAGCTGACAGAGGCAGACAGGGAACTTCTTCTGAAGCTGGGGAGGCTGGCGTTTGAACAACTGCAGAAAGGAAACATCATGTTCTACCAAGAAGACCTGGAGCAGTGTGGTCTGGATGTCACAGATGCCTCTGTGTACTCAGGAGTTTGTACCGAGATCTTCAAAAGAGAAATGAGTGTGATCTTTAAGAAAACAGTCTACTGCTTTGTTCATCTGAGCATTCAGGAGTTTCTGGCTGCAGTCTACATGTACCACTGTTTCACCAACAACAACACAGAGGTACTGAAGGGTTTTCTGGGAAGAGACTGGGACAAAAATGATAAATCCCTGGATGTCTTCCTGAGGAGAGTCATGGAGAAATCTCTTGAAAGCAAAAACGGCCACCTGGACCTGTTTGTCCGCTTCCTTCATGGCCTCTCTCTGGAGTCCAACCAGAGACTCTTAGGAGGCCTGCTGGGTCCAACAGACAACAGTCCAGAAATCATCCAGAGAGTCATCAACAACCTGAAGGAGATGAACAGTGAAAGGATCTCTCCTGACAGAAGCATCAACATCTTCCACTGTCTGACAGAAATGAACGACCTCTCAGTTCATCAGGAGATCCAAGAGTTCCTGAAGTCAGAGAACAGATCAGAGAAGAAACTCTCTGAGATCCACTGCTCAGCTCTGGCCTACATGCTGCAGATGTCAGAGGAGGTTCTGGATGAGTTGGACCTGAAGAAGTACAACACATCACGGCAGGGAAGATGGAGACTGATTCCAGCTGTGAGGAACTGCAGAAAGGCTCTGTAAGTCCAGATGTGATTAATATTATTAAAAAGTGTGGATTAGTTCTATACATATACACATAACAAAAGCTTTTATTCTTCTTATTCATAAAATAGTGTTTCACTTGTTTAGTACAGAAATTGTTGGTTGTATTTTGTCACCTATTGAGCTGTTTCAGATGCTGAGTGCAGAAAATATATAATATTGCATTACACCAAGTGTACTTTTAATAAATACACTACTGTATGCACGGATGTAAGGGACTTCGCGGTGGCAACAACTTATTTAACCCTAACTGATGCTGTGAATAGCTTCTTATTTCTTAAAGAACCATGTCAGAAGACATATGCTCTGGTTTCGAAAAGATGTAACTCTGTTTCAGAGAGGTGAAATTATTGGCCTGTATAAAACAAAACAACTACTCAGGAGAAGATGAAACTACTAAAATCTTGTTAAGAACTGTCCAACGCATTATTAAAATCTGGATCTGGATAGATAAGTGCGAACCGTCATTTTTGAGGAAGAAATGTGGTCTGAAAAAATCTTTAATGATCATAATGGGAGATCAATTAAAATAAATACAAATAATTGGTTGCATCAAAATTTTAAATATCGACAGTAGAACTCCGGGCTGTCTTTAATAGTGAAATTAAGAGCATTTCCACATGCACAATGCACAGAGAACATAAGGGATATGGACTATGCAGATATGTAGCCTTAAGAACACCACTTATCAGTGGGGCTTAAAAGGATGAAATGCTTCAATTTGCCAGGGAGCATACAGAATGGACTCTGGAGCAATGAAAAAAGGTTGTGTGGTCTGATGAGACCAGATTGACCCTGTTCCAGAGTGATGGGAGCATCAGGGTAAGAAGAGAGGTGGATGAAGTGATGCTCCCTTCATGCCTAGTGCCTACTGTACAAGCCTGTGTGTGCCAGTACCAGCCCCTGGTGTGTTTCATCAGGTCACATGTTATACATGTAAATATTGAAGTTGACTATCAGTGCTACCTGTAGGCATATCGTATGTGGAACATAGAGTGTCAGAAGCTTTGCTTTGAAAGGTTTTTCATTTCCATGTGTCACAATGAATATAATAAAATGCACTGGCTGTATATTTCTTAAATATTTGTGTTGTACAAGTATGTTAATGTACTATAAATTCAATATCAGTTACTTTGAATAAGTTTATTTTAAATGCTTTAAGTATATTTAAACACTAGTGTACTATTTTGGTAAGTGATAATATCCAAATAAATACAGAAAAATATGTTTTTAATGTATTTATGCCTTTAGTGCAACTTCCAATATATTTAGTACAATTTAAGGTGTTTCGATTAACACAACTTCTAGCATATTGCATTAAAATGTTTAATTGTTAAACTAAATATACTTTAAGAAAATATACTAAAGACACTTTCTCCATATTTCTAACACAATGAAATACTTTTTTCAATGCAGTAAAAGTATGTTAAAAGGTACTGGCAATATATTTTTTAATATTTGTTTTGTTCTATGTAATGCACTAAAAATTCAATGTCAGTATACTTTGCATATATACTAGAAATGCTTTTAGTATATTTAGTATACTATCTTGGAAAGTGGTGGTCAAATAAATACATAACATTTCTAGTGTCTGGAGTTAGCCACCTCAATGTGTGATGCTTGGTAGCATACCTCTGTTTTGACAACAGCTCTGAGCGTCACTGAATATTCCCACTTACGTGAACTTGACAGCAGCAGGTAGCGATCTAAGAAATCATTGAGTTGTGAAAATGTTTTCTGATCGAGGTGGCCTCATGATGACTTTGAGGGACCAGATCACACTGACAGATTGTGGACGTTAGAGCAGCATTGTAACTACATTTTTTTTTAGATTTCTTTATTTAGAAGGGACAGCGCACATTGATAAACATGAGCACCAAAGTTCAACATGTAAATGTGCCAGATTTAGCCATGCAGTGCTAATTTTCACCTGTAGTCCCTGGCAGGTTGATGAATTAAAAGAAATCCTTCATCTGCAAGATTAAAGCAAAACAAAGATTAAATATCTGCAGGTGAGAGAGTGATGAGAACTATTGTTTCATGTCAAACACTGAGATAAGACGAGCTGAACCTCTGATGTGAAGAGCAAATGTTTCTCAAATCAGGAAGTGTCAAACTGTTTTCTTTCATAATAACATTTTGTAATAAATGTGTCATTACAGACTTTCTAACTGTTATCTCTCAGAGACTCACTGTGAAGTTGTGGCCTCAGCTCTGAAGTCCAACCCCTCCCATCTGATAGAGCTGGACATGAGCTACAACAAGCTGGAGGATTCAGGAGTGAAACTTCTCTGTGCCGGACTAGAGAGTCCAAACTGCCGACTGGAGACACTGAGGTCAGTTCACTGACTGTAGAATATATAGTGTTTTGTGTTCATTCAGTTGACCGACGTTTTAAAGTTTTGGTTCATAGATGTTCAGGATTTGCTTGAGCACAAATCTGAAGAAATGTCATCTGGTTCAGAAATATTATTTTTTCAAAATGGCTGAACAATTGTTAAAGTAAAGAAAAGTATAGAGATGACAGTTTTCAGCTTTTACAGACTCACATTGTGGTCCATCAGTCAGTGGTGATGGTGTCAGTACTGGTGAGGCTGTAGAGTGTGTGAGGGATATGAATGATAAAAGATCGAAACGGGCTGCAGAGAGTTTGAGTCTGTTGAGAGAGAGAGAGAGAGAGAGAGAGAGAGAGAGAGAGAGAGAGAGATTAAACATATCAAGTATTTAGTGTTAGACAGTGTTTCCTTGTCCAGCTGCAGTGGAGAAAAGGTAACTCAAAGAGGGAATTTGGTGCTTATTTTTCTATTACTCAGTAGGGACAGGAGAAATGCGTACTGCCACCAATAACTCTTTTAATGTACATATGGCATGTTGTTTTAAGACTGGAACAAATGTGGACCTATGCTTTTAACATTTTCCTGTAAGCTAAAAAACACATCAAGAAGAAGGTAACATAAGAAATTAAATAAACAGTTTGTTAGTCCAACATGCATGCGTGCAAATCAGTTTGTGGAGATCTGAGTAGGTTTTTTTGGGGGGAGGAGGGGTAAAGTGACAGAATGATTCATGGAAAAAAAAAGTACTGCATAGTACACAGAAAATGTAAAGGAACATTTATAGCCTCATTGTCATTCCCCTATTATCAGAATCATTTCACAACACCACCATATCTATCTATTAGTTATTTATTATATCATTTGAAATGTAAACATTTAGACTGGAAATCCAGACATGCCGCTTGCAAATTCAATTTGCTCAGCCAGTTGGTCTGGGCACGATCCATTGAAGCTCATTAACTATGTTGCCAATCAAATCGTTGTATCTGATATGGGCGGGCCAGAGCCCTATGTCTGGTGCTCTGGGGTGGACGTAACCAGATATCGACAGTGCTGTGCATGCGCCGTGGAAGTCGTGATAGTAAACAACAGTTATGGCTGCGGATATGTTGTTTGAGTTTGAGACGGCTTTGATATGATTAGGTGTATAATGTTGTGGTGACATGTGGAGGATGTCTGTAGAAGGCTGATATTATGATGATCCACAACAACACAATGATAAAGTCACTCCAGTCATTGTAGAGAAAAGCTCATTGATAAGAACAAAGTCATGTTGAGTTACACAGTTAAAATCTGAACAAATCTGGAAAATTGTCACATTTTTATACTGAAGTTCCTCCAACTAACATTTTAGTTTACATTGAAAACGTTTACTAGTCGAAGGAGAAACATTTTGTTTTCGATTCATTTTAGTTTGTTTTAGCAAAACATCCTCATTAATATTGAACCTTAGAAACACACACACACACTCACTCAATCACCTAACACACACACACATACACACACACACACACACACACACACACACACACACACACACACACACACACACTCACTCACACTTACTCTCTCTCTCACTCACTTACCTCACATACACTCTCACTCACTATTTCTCAGACACTCACTCACTCACACACACACACACACACACACACACACACACACACACACACACACACACACACACACACACACACACACACACAAACACACTGTCTCTAAACTTAAATCATTTATTCTTTATTCAGATTGTGGTGGTGCAGTTTGTCTGAATTTTAGTTTACATTGAAAACGTTTACCAGTTGAAAGAGAATTATTTATTTGTTTCCCATACATTTCTGTTTGTTTTTGCATAACATTTCTGATCATTGCTGTTTCCCTCAGAACACACCCCACAACACACCACACACACACACACACACACACACACACACACACACACACACACACACACACACACACACACACACACACACACACACACATGCACACACACACACACACACACACACACACACACACACACACACACACACACACACACACACACACACACACACACACACACACACACACACACACACACACACACACACACACACACACACACACACACACACACACACACACACACACACACACACCACACACACCCACACACACACACACACACACACACACACACACACACACACACACCACACACACACACACACCTCTCTAAACTTTCATCATATTTATTCTTTATTCAGATTGAGAGACTGCAAGTTGCCAGAGATCAGCTGTGCGTCTCTGGCCTCATCTCTGAAGTCCAACCCCTCCCATCTCAGAGAGCTGGATCTGGGTCACAACAAGCTGCAGGATTCAGGAGTGAAGCTGCTGTGTGGTTTTCTGGAGAGTCCACACTGCAGACTGGAGACTCTGATGTCAGTTCACTGACTCTGTTACTATTGTAGATCTTATAAATGGACAATTTAACCTAATTTGTGTACAAACATAACTTACATCCATGAAGTTATACATTTTCTTTGTTCATATCTTCATTTCTCTTGTTCAAAGTTTAGTCTGCAGCCACAAAAAAAAGTAAATGTATGTTCATCCTTTCTGGTAAATTGTCACATTTTAATACTGATGTTCCTCCCAACTTTTATTTAAGTACCAAACGTTAAGTACCAGTTGAAGGAGAAATATTTTTTTGTTTTCCATTCATTTCAGATTGTTTTAGTTAATAATGTCTGATCATTGTTTTTTCCCTCAGAACACACACACACACACACACACACACACACACACACACACACACACACACACACACACACACACACACACACACTCACACACTCACTCACTCACTCACTCACTCACTCACTCACTCACTCACTCACTCACTCACTCACACACACACTCACTCACTCACTCACTCACTCACTCACACACACACACACACACACACACACACACACACACACACACACACACACACACACACACACTGTCACTAAACTTACATAATTTATTTTTTATTCAGATTGTGGCGCTGCAGTTTGTCAGAGATCAGCTGTGCGTCTCTGGCCTCAGCTCTGAAGTCCAACCCCTCCCATCTCAGAGAGCTGGATCTGGAGGAAAACAAGCTGCAGGATTCAGGAGTGAAGCCTCTGTCTGATCTTAAGGAGAGTCCACACTACAGACTGGAGACTCTGGGGTCAGTAGAGGGTTGGAGTCAGTCTGTGCTGCTTTCAGCTGAATGTCACTAAACACAGTTAGTATCAAAGCAAAGATCCAGTATTTCCTGGTAAACCTCCAACCTGCTCAGTAGCTGCTTTCCTCAGAGAACGAGACTGGTGAGAGAGAGACAGGTGGCGGGGGGGAGAGACAGACAGACAGACAGACAGACAGACAGACAGACTGACAGGCAGAGAGAAGGAGAACAGTCAGCCTATCAGATCCACCAGAAGCTTGTTGATCATGTGTTTGAGTTGATGTGAAGACGTCTGCCATGTCTACAGGACATAAAGCTGGATTACCAGCTGACAGTAGGGCTGGGTATTGTCAAGCTACTCACAATTCATTCGATATCCAGTCGATATTGGTCCAGTAATACATGTAGATGACAAAATTACCCAAAATAATGGCAGGGCTGTCCATAACGCTATGTCTACCGAACCACCTCCGTTATTGCAGACTGTCTAGGGTTAGCCAGGAGAGAGAGGGGGAGAAGGGTTAGGGTTAGCCAGGGTTTGTTCTCTCATTCCAACACTAAACCATTGATCAGTTCATCTCTGTCACAGCTCTGAGATCAGTCTGATCACTGGCTCTTATTACAAACAACAATCATCAGGTTTTGTCACCATGTCGACCAGTAATCACAGCTGATGTTTAGCTGCTCAGTCTGTGTATGAACATGTTGGACCTTTAACATTATACTGTATTTATATATATAGAGAGAGATGTATATTTATTGATTTATATCCTTCTGTCATCTGTTCTGTCCAGATGTTTTTATATTGACGTATTTGTAATCTAAGTGGATGAAATGTACAAATGTCAGTGAGACACTGCTGCTCTTTATACTGGATGTCTCCTTCTCTCAACAGATGGACGTATCCGTGAGTGAGTCAGTCAGTCAGTCCTGGAGCTGCTGGTCAGTGACTGACTGACTGAGTGTGAGTGATTGTCAGTAGGGCTGGCCCGAATGCCATTTTTCAGGCTTTGAGTATTCGTTGGTTTTTCCGAGCGAATATCCGGATATTCGTTCCAGAAAAACCAACATTAATAATGCCAATGTACTCACTGAAACCGAGTGTGTGAGCCGAGACAGCAAGCTGCGTAGTTTGTAGATGCTTTAATAACTTTCGAACGGTAGTAAAGTCGGAGTTCCTTACTTTTTCCCCGTGGAGGCAAACAGCTGTTTTCCGTTCCAAATCAGCTGTCCTCCGCGCCATCGTAACCCATACAGGAGCTTATCAATTCATTCAGGTACGTGCATCTTTTCGGCGATTTATAAATCCATACAAATATCCAATATTGATAGTCTTTTGTGTCCATATTATATCCATTACTGACTGCCTATTCCCATGATGCAAGCAAGTCACGGTTGATGATGGCTGAATAGCAGCGCTGAATGTAAACAAACAGCTGAGCTAAGCTAACGTTAGCATTACGTCAAGCATTACATTTCCTTCCGAAATCGCGCTAATGTTGTGGTAGCCTATAGAGTTATTAGGAACACATACTCTATTCTTCCTCCATCTCTCTCTCCCTCCTGCGCTTGGTGCCGCTTTTAGTTTGCCTCACTCAGGTAACATCACACAGCCTACTACAGCTGATATCACCGGTTGTGCTTTGAAAGGGCAACTGCCAACTAGGTCAAAGTTCAAATAATTCGATAATATATTTTAAATTAACGTCTAATTTGTATTTTACAATTGTTTTATAACTTGTGTATCCAAATATTATTTGCTGACAAAATATACTTCAGTTTGAGCTACCTTTGCAAAAAAAATGTAAAACAATGTTTTTTGAAAAAAATAAAATAAAAATAAAACGAATATCCCGAATACTGAATTGAGCGCCGAATACTAATTTAACAAACGAATACTCGGATATTCGAATAATTCGGGCCAGCCCTAATTGTCAGTGAGTGAGCGACTGACTGACTGACTGACTGACTGACTGACTGACTGACTGACTGATCATCAAGGTGTGTGTCCTGATGGTCCAGAGGTTGAAGCAGCAGCTTGTGTGTGAACTGTGAGACACAGAGTCCACCATCCTCCCTGTTCCTCTGGATGTGACCTCATCAGTGGATCCGCTCTGTCCTTCTACACCTTCTCCCTGTAACTGTTTTATTTAGGCTATATTGTACTTTCACCCATTTTATTTGAATAGCAGCCAGTCTACATCTCTGTCTAAATATTTTATGAATGTTTTTCGTCTCTTTATCAGTAGTTGTGTATTGATGTATCTGCTTTGTATATTGTGTTTGTATTGTTGTTTTTGCTTTGCATTTGTTAAACTCGACATCATTGTAAATGGGTGAGGTTCACACAAACACACACACACACACACACACAAACACGCACACACACACACACACCCGTCAATTGATCTCTCCAGTGTAAAATAAAGGTTGAATTAAATGAAAATGAAACCCTGGGTAAACTCCTGGAGCTGCTGGTCTCTCTCCCCTCATCTGTTCACTGTGTGATAGTCCATACAAGACGCCAGGACTCAGAACTATTAGACATTAGCTCATGACGTGCTCGCTTCCCTCCATTGGCTTGAAGTCGCTAGCCTGGCCCCGCCCGCCTACCTACTTCCACTCAATTGTCATTTCCCTTCAGTAGTCAGTCTGGGTCTGCGGTATATTCGTGGGTTTTCTCCTGTAGATTTTTTTTTTTAGAATCAATTGGACTACAGCATGGTGTAGTGATAAGAGTGCGTACCATATTTAGGCTCAGTCCTCTTCACAGCAGACCCGGGTTAGAATCCAGCCCGGGTCGTTCTCTGCATGTCATTCCCCTCTCTGACACATTTAATCTCACCACTCTGTCAATAAAAGCATGGTAAAGATGCCAACAAAAATAATAAATATTTAAGAAATTCAGAATCAATTCCAAAATCCTGTTGGTCACATAAACAGCACTGTATGATCTCGCCCCTAGTTACATCTCCAACCTCCTCATTCCCTATTCCACTCAAAGATCGCCTCAAAATACATTCTATTTGGTTTTGTGAATACAGATTCCCCAACATTCTTAAATTAGTTTGAAATCATGAAAGAATGACTCAGTTAAATATGCTGTAAAGAAAAACACTATATTGTCAGTCAGTGTAATTCTATTAGATTAGCAGCCAGTCTACATCTCTGTCTAAATGTTAAATGTCTAATCTTGAATCTTGATGTTTTTTTTTGTTTTTGCTATGTCTAAAACGCAATTTCTAATGTCTAATCTTGATGTATTTCGTGCCCCTGTAAAACACTTTGAATGGTCTTGTGTCTGAATTGTGCTATATAAATAAACTTGCCTTGACTTTCTCAGTCTTTGCCCTTTAACTTTGGAACCATCTGAAAACCCACTTATACAGGAAAGCCTTTTAATACCTTAGTTGTTTGCGCGTTTTGTTGTGTTTTTACATTATGGGCAAATGGTGCAGTGCCCCACCAGATCCAGCAGATGGAGCTATGGTGAGAAAAGCTTGTTACACTTATTTTTCTTTCTTTACAATAAGTATTTTAAATTGAATACAGAGTAGTTAATCAATAGCTAAATTAACCTTTATAATTTTTTAATACCTTTATATTAATTAACGTGTATCATTTGTTTAATTCCTTTATAGTACGGCAACACTAACAGCCCAGAATTTCAAACCTTTAAATGGGACTTCCAAATAAAAATAATTTTTGAGTCTGAGATTTTGATTTGAATTATTGAGCTTGTGAGGAAGAAATTGAAAGCTGTGAAACATTTTTCTCAATTGTGATTCAGTCCATTCATTCTGAAATGATATGGTGCTACGGTGGCCTTCAAGGACAAGCAGCTAGTAGAAAAAGAAAACAAAAAAATAGCATTAATATATTTTAGATAATTTTCAAGAGATTATAGGCCCACACTAAATAAAACACACTTGCGAAAATAAATATTCCTTTTTCTACCAAGTCTGTTATACAAAATGCCAATATATTCTACACACTGCACCTTTAAACGATTCAAGAACAAAGAATGGAGCGACTCGTGGGTGAAAAAACAGAGAACTCGTTTATTTCAGTAAATAGTGTGAGGATCTGTTTACCGCTGTACAACACTGGTGTCTGTAAATGGCACTCTTTAAAGGGACACTCCACCCAAAAACACAAATAACTGCTGTCACTTCTGTGCGGAGGGGACACACACACGCAGATACACACGCAGACACACACACCAGCCTCTGGGACACACGGTACGAAATAAAACAGGGGTTAAAAAAAAATACTTAAAAAAAATCAAACTAAAGGCACTCGAAGCCACGACAGCCGAACAACTGAAACTACAGACGCCATGCAACTCACACTGATTTACACTGAGCTACAACACACACACAGGCATGCTAACACAACACTGCTGCAAACAAACAGGGGCTGATCTCACACACACACACACACACACTCAGAGAGACACATACACACACACATTCAGACACACACACGCTCCAACTAAGACACACACACACTCGTTCAGATGCTCATTCAAACGTTTTCTGTAAAATCTGAACGGTGCTTACAATGCTCTGAACATTAGCCTGAAGCTAACGGATGCTAACTGTGTTATTGTAACGTTATTGAGTCTAACAGGTTTCCAAGGTAACAGAAAGAACCAAGTGAATTCTGGGTATACATTTTAGACTGCAGGGCCGAACTACAGGAGCCTGGGAGGGTCATGAGTCAGTTTGACTAGTTTTGAGTTTTTTTGTTTGTTTGTTGTTGCGATTCCCAAAATGATTCATTCTGATTCTAGAGAACGGTTTGGATTTCTTTGTACCATTGAACTCCATAAAAAAAAAAAACATTGTTGTCATCATTGTTGTAATCTCCAGAAAAGGTTTCTCAGATAGATAGATAGATAGATAGATAGATAGATAGATAGATAGATAGATAGATAGATAGATAGATAGATAGATAGGTAGGTAGGTAGGTAGGTAGGTAGGTAGGTAGGTAGGTAGGTAGGTAGGTAGGTAGGTAGGTAGGTAGGTAGGTAGGTAGGTAGGTAGATAGATAGATAGATAGATAGATAGATAGATAGATAGATAGATAGATAGATAGATAGATAGATAGATAGAAATGCTACTGTCCTAAACAAAACAAACAGTGTCTTAATTTTACCAATAGTACAAATGAAAAACAAATTAAAATACCGTATGTCCTTATTTGTCATCTGATGTAGATTTTCAATTGAGAATGTTTGTGTTCCAACAACAGGCGTTCTAGAATCAGAATGTTCGGGCTACAGGAACCAAGTTTTCCAGGTTAAACTTAAAATAACCTTTTTTTTTTTGGGGGGATTTGCTAAAAACCTAACGTCGCTAACTGTGACATAGAAAACGCGCTGGCTGTCCTGTGTTGAGCTACTGTGAGAGAGAAAAGGGACCAAGCAACCAACCAATCAGAGCAAGACAGAGCACATCACAGAAATATAACAACAAATGAAGTCGGATAATGTAACGGAAACAGCAGCTATAGCTTCAGTCAAACGGGTTCATAATGTACAAGACACACCGCGATATATAAACATATAGACAGAGAAGGGAGCTATACAGAAGAGACAGATTGATATAAAAACAGATCAACTTTACAGCATGGATCCAGAGATAGGGGAGGGAGGGAGGGAGGGAGGGGGGGGCTGTTTACCTTTACCGAGGGGTTTGGGAGATATGCCAAGTTGTTGTTCAATAAACTGGTATTAAAGGAGGAGTCAGTGATTCTGGAGAACGCTTGTGGACGAAATCACTTTTTGTCAAAATCGGTGAATATCTCCTCATGATCCGCTATCTGAACGTACTGTGTTGTTAGCTGAAATATATA
>CM049397.1:36327197-36339697 GCA_026929865.2 Hyperoplus lanceolatus
GGGTAATAACTAAACCCCCCTAGTTTGGGCTGAATTTGGTCAATTAAAGCTGGTGTATATGATTTCTGATTGGTCAAAGTTAACATGAGCTGTACACTTTGACCAATCAGGGCGAGGCTCCTATTCTCTGTTCTTATTGGCTGTTGGGACTGTCCATTCCCTTTGGCACGACTTTGTTGGTGTAGAGCGTGTCAGGGAGGGACCATAGGGGAGGGACCAAAGAGAACAAGTGGAGCGGTTGAGGTATTTGGATTCGAAATCTCTATCCCAACTGCTATTTTATCTCCAAATCATAAGGAGACACATAAGTAATATACAAGTTGTTTTACAATGGCGGCCTGATCATTGAAGACATTTAAAGGGACACTGTGTAATGAGACATCATCAAGAAAGTTCTAGAAAGTTCTAGAATGCAACGCTCCCTGATAATAACAGAAGCTACAGTGGCCTTCAAGGACAAGAACAATTCTAAATTTTAAGCAATGCACCTGATGACATTCCAACCAACATGGATTCCTCCATATGACTTGCCCGCTCAATGGACAAAATGTAACATTAATTTTTGTAATTCTCTGCTCAGGAGGATAATTCAGATTTTTGGCAGAGGTGATTTTACACCAATGAGGACATATTTATGAATGAGGATATTGATTTGAGCTAATAACTTACTTAAAATGTTACACAGTGTCCCTTTAAGTAAACACATAAGACGTAAAATACAATTGGATTCTGAATGATGAAATGGAATGACTAGAGGTTAGTAACAGACTCACTTGTGTGGGTTCTTCTTCTTCATCATGTTTCCAGAGACGCCAGAATGTCCTGAAGCACAAACACTGATAAAGTCTCAAGGACACACTGACACAGTTAAGAAGCCAGAACGCATTGAGGAGGACTGTGGGGCATTAAAACACTGCACAGGTTAGACACGAGCTCGAAAACTAGATCTTAGGACGTCATGGGAAAATGTAGGGTTAGACAGTGAGCCCATAAAAACACTCTTTCTGCCTTTTCTCAGGCTAGGATGAACCGATTTAATTTTTTTTTTTTTTTGTTGCACATTTATACTACATAGGACCTCAGAGTTCAATACACCTTCATATTCTCACCGGTGAAGTAGGCCTTTAAGGGAGACTGGGGCATTAAAACACTGCACACGTTTGATACGCCCTCAAAAAACTAGATCTAAGGACATTTTCACACCTATGATGTCATACCTTGCTCTATCTGTAAAATGGAACGGGATTCATATAATGTAAACCGACAAACACCCAAAAAAGATATTGAAGAAAAAATTAGCTTTTGTTCAATAACAGCGGTCGAAAAATCATGGGAAATACAGCATTTTCCTAGCCTGGAAATCCAGACCCACATCTAGAGCGATAGAGGGTCTGGCCACGATCAATAGACCTTCCCAACTCAAGGGGCGGCTCCTACTCGTGCATTTCAAAGACCACTGCACGTGATTGGATAGCACTACGACCAATCAGAGCGATGCACAAGGTGACGTATTAAGCCCCGTTCGTTTAGCGTTTTACAGCTGGTAAAAAAGAACATTCTTCTTTCCTGCCAATGAAAGATGCGAGTGCCGTCTTCCAAATTGCTCTCTTTCTCGTGACATCACAGAAAGAGAAATATAGGGTTAAAAAAAAACGTACTTTGTAAATATTACTGTGATGTCACAGTAAAAGACATCACAGTAATATTTACAAAGTAAGTTTTTTTTTTAACCCTATATTTCTCTTTCTGTGATGTCACGAGAAATATAGGGTTAAAAAAACACTCTTTCTGCCTTTTCTCAGGCTAGGATGAACCGATTTCAATTTTTTTCGCACATTTATACTACATAGGATCTCAGAATTCAATACACCTTCATATTCAAACCGGTGAAGTAGGCCTTTAAGTGTCGAGGCCACAAACACAAGATTTAAAGTAGGACATTTTCATGACCAGCCTGTGTCCTCACCCTGTGTGTGAGAGTCACCCCCAGTGTCTGAGCGGGGGGCCGGGGGGGCGCGGGGCTCTTGAAGGGGGTCTTCATTCATTCACCTGGAGAGAGAGAGAGGGGGAGAGAGAGAGAGAGGGAGAGAGGGAGGGGGAGAAGGACGGAGAGAGAGACAGAGAGAGAGAGGGGGACGGAGAGAGAGACAGAGAGAGGGAGACAGAGAGAGAGAGAGACAGAGAGAGAGGGAGGGAGGGAGAGAGAGAGAGAGAGACAGAGAGGGAGGGAGAGAGAGACAGAGAGGGACGGAGAGAGAGGGAGAGAGAGGGAGGGAGAGGGAGTGAGGGAGAGATAGATAGATAGATAGATAGATAGATAGATAGATAGATAGATAGATAGATAGATAGATAGATAGATAGATAGATAGATAGATAGATAGATAGATAGATAGATAGATAGATAATCCATTGTAATCCATGGTCAAGTCTTTTCAAAGGATTATACAGTGGAACATGCTTTTTATTTTTCCTTACTTGTGAAGTAATTTTTCTGTTGTATTTTCTGTTTTGTTTCATATTATTTTTATACATCTGAATAGAAACCAGATTTAATTTGTTAATTCACCTGTAGAGGGGCAGCCAGGCAGGCCGCCGGTCCAGAGGGAAGGGAGGGAGTGAGGGGAGGGGAAAACCAGGAGTTAGACCGGGCCCTGCACACGCTGCATACAGGCCCGGGCCAGACTATCACCTGGAGACTCAGCCCACCACACACACCAGGGCTGGGAATCTATCAGGTCAGTCTGGAAGGAAAACATGCCAAAATACCAAATTAAAAAACATGTTAAAATAACTGAACACTTTTTTTATATGAATTTATGTCGGTTACATTCAAGCCATCGCCAAATGAGTTGACACAAAGTTGATTATTAAGCCTATTATCAGCTCCACAAAACTCTCTCTGTATTTCTCAGTATGGCAGCGTTTACAAACTGGTGTCAGCCCCCCCCCCCCCCCCCAACCGACACTGGTGCAGGAGCTCAGAAAAATCCCAAGAAATGTTTCAGTTGTTGATTCTACTGCTAAGAAAAAAAAACCTGGACGTACAGCAGAAGGTATAAAATCCATGTGAGATAAATTCTTGAAGGAGAAATATCAAAATTCACATTTTAGTAAGAATCGTGCAGCGAAGAGACATTCTGTTTCACAAGGTCACAGGCAAACTGACATTTAGGTAAACGTGTACACACACACACACACACACACACACACACACACACACACACACACCACACACACACACCACACACACACACACACACACACACACACACACAGAGTTTCCTGCTGAACGACAAAGACCAGCTGCACTAACCACAGAAGATGTAGTGCTGTAGTAACACACAGCATACTGCATTCACACTAGTCATCATGTGTACCTGTCCCTTGGCCCTGTGTCCCCTAAAGTCTAGGTTGCGTTCCGAATCGCATACTTTCTACTATATAGTTTGGTAGAAAATAGATTTAGGATGTCCCGATTCTTGTGGCCAGATTTAGGATGGTTAGAAGTACCCGGATGTCCTTCTTCATGCGGCCAAGATTGTTAGTGTTTGAAAACTGCATCCTATTTGGGCGATTCTGACCCACAATCCAGTGCACACGTGAAGTGACGTCACATCGACGAAGCCTCCATATGAAAACAAACGGGGATGAGGCGGATATAAAAGCAAGAGGCAAGATCAAGGCGCAATGTTATGATGAAATAAGAGAGTAAAGTATGTCCCAATAGTATGCCTACTGCATCCTAACTAGATTATTTTTATCGTCAGATGTAGAATGTAGAATAGAAAAAAGAAAGAGGAGGCGATTCGGAACGCAGTGATAGTGTTTTGTCCTGCTCCGTACACGGGTACCTACACACACACACGAGGTGGAGTCAGTGATTCTGAAGAACGCTTGTTGTCAAAATCACTTTTTGTCAAAATCTGTGAATATCTCTTCATGATCCACTACCATTTCAGAAGATAACAACAACACTGTCGGTGCATCTACATGAGGTAAAGCCTTCAGTGATGGCACATGGATTTTATACCTTCTGCTGTACGTCCAGGTTTTCTTTCTTAACAGTAGAATCAACAACTGAAACATTTCTTGGGCTCTTCTCGGGGATTTTTCTGAGCTCCTGCACCAGTGTCAGTGTGGGGGCGACACCAGTTTGTAAACGCTGCCATACTGAGAAATACAGAGAGAGTTTTGTGGAGCTGATAATAGGCTTAATAATCAACTTTGTGTCAACTCGTGTGGCAATAGCTTGAATGTAACCAAAATTCATTTGTATTAAAAAGTTACACACTATAGCTTTAGAATAATATGCATCCGGAGGTCTCAGAAGTATTAGTATGGTGGTGGTCAAGTGTATACTTGTTGTTTCTGGTCTCTTTGTTGTAAGAAAAGTGTCTCGTAAACCTTTTAGGGGATGACCAATCAAATGGTCAATCTAGCAGCATGCCCAAAATACCCAGAGACCTGATACACCTAATAGCATTCTGCAGTAAGCTATATATGCAAACTAAAGGGTCTTAGTAAAGTATGTATGTATTTATGTAGGCTAGTATAGGCCTAGTAAAAAGAAAAAGTATGCGATTTGGAAAACAGACTGTATGTTTAGCAGGTATGACCCCCACTCCCCTTCCTAAATAGTCTATGCGTTGACCTTTCAGGTGAGCATGCAGGTAACATTACTCTCTCTCTGTCTCCCTCCCTCTGTCCCTGTGTGTGTGTCTCTGTCTGTCTGTCTGTGTCTCTCTCTCTCTCTTTCTCTGTCTCTCTCGTTCTGTCTGTCTCCCTCCCTCTGTCCCTGTGTGTGTGTCTGTCTCTCTCTCTCTCTGTCTCTCTCGTTCTGTCTCTCTCTCTCTCTCGTTCTGTCTCTCTCTCTGTCTGTCTCTCTCGTTCTGTCTCTCTCTCTCTCTCTCTGTCTCTCTCGTTCTGTCTCTCTCTCTCTCTCTGTCTCTCTCTCGTTCTGTCTCTCTCTCTCTCTCTGTCTCTCTCGTTCTGTCTCTCTCTCTCTCTCTCTGTCTGTCTCTCTCGTTCTGTCTCTCGTTCTCTCTCTCGTTCTGTCTCTCTCGTTCTCTCTCTCTCTCTCTGTTCTCTCTCTCGTTTTGTCTCTCTCTCTCTCGTTCTGTCTCTCTCTCTCTCTCTCTCTCTCTCGTTCTGTCTCTCTCTCTCTCTCTCTCTCTCTGTCTCTGTCTCTGTCTCTGTCTCTCTCTCTCTCTGTTGTGTTGAAGAAACATCAGAGGTCACAGTTTAACCTGCATCATTACCTTCCCCCTCCCTCCCCCCCCCATCTTACTACGCAATATGAAGCTCGTGCGCACACACACACACACACACACACACACACACACACACACACACACACACACACATTACACATCAATGCGCCCCCGCCCCCCTCGAGTCCCCCAAAATCGGCCGCCATATTGCGCCAGTATTTACAAAAGCTGCAGCAGCCAGCATCGGTGCAAAGAAGAATTAGGAAAAAAAAGGCGCAAGCAAGCGAACAAAGGGAGTGTGTAGTGTGAAGTGGAGGTGCGACGCAGTTACCGCCGCAGTTACCTATTGCGCTTTCCGGTAGCTCGTCATCACACACACAGCGCAGGGTTACCGGCGGGTGAACCAACCGGGGGCTTTGGGCCGTTAGATTTCTTACCGATACAGCGATCAGCGGAGCCGCATTATCCCGATCACAGCAGCGAGTCTCAGTTCACATTGATCCGCTCTGCCGTGCGTTTGCGTCTCAGAAAGAGTCAAGAGAAATGAGCTGAATGGGTGAAGCCGGGAAAGCGAGGCGACACGGCCTTCACAATAAAATACGGGGATTTTTTTTTTTTATTATTTTCTGTACTACTGCTGTGTTCGTGATACAGAGTGGGGCCGAAAATAAGATTATTGATATTAATAGAGGAATGTTTGTATTGATTAAAGATAAAGATAAAAAAAAATAATAATAATAAAATGCTGGGATTTTGAATTAGTTTTTAAGAAATACAGAAAAATAAGAGCTTGCATTAAATTCAAATATAGATAAAGATATGTATAAAATAAAACGTAGGCTATAAAGACTGCCCATACAAACAATTAGCCTTATAACAAACGTTTTTTGATTATTTTTAAGAAGTTGATCAAAACCATTTTCTAAGTCCACCCTCTATTTATTTAAATATGTATTTATTTATTTATTTATGTATGTATGTATGTATGTATTTATTTATTTATTTATGTATTTATTATTTATTTATTTATTTTTATTTATTTATTTGTTTATTTATTTGTTTGTTTATTTATTTGTTTATTTATTTATTTATTTATTCTAATTAAACTCTTTACTTTTTGTGTTTTATACTCTTGCTTGTAAGTTTTTCACTTCTATTTAATTTGATCACGTCATGTATTATTGTGTGTGTGTGTGTGTGTGTGTGTGTGTGTGTGTGTGTGTGTGTGTCATCTATAGTCCCTTTGGCAGGTTGATGTAAGATAGACAAATCAAAACACACATCACACCACAATCACTAAATAAAATAACATTAAAAGAGATCACTATAAACCAGCCGTTGGCCAATAAACCAGTATGACTGTGTGTGAATGAATGGAACCTGGAACCCTGTAAAGTTGACCAGTTTAATACATTGCTGTCTGTCTGTGTGTGTGTGTGTGTGTGTGTGTGTGTGTGTGTGTGTGTGTGTGTGTGTGTGTGTGTGTGTGTGTCTGTCTGTCTGTCTGTCTGTCTGTCTGTCTGTCTGTCTGTCTGTTTGTTGTGTTGGCCTTTAACACAAGTTGAGACTTTGACACTCCTAACTTTGTTTTCTCATGTATATTATATGTTGTTTTGTATTGTATCTTGTACAGAATACTTTGGTCATCTGATGTCGTTTTTAAATGTGCTATAGAAATAAAATTATAGAAAATGATTATTGCTATAGAAAATTTTACTTAAATGAATTTAGTGTTAAAAGATAACTATTGATGTAAGCCTAGGTTCGTAATGGGTTTACAAACTGTTTTTTTTTAGAATATCTAAGATATCTATTCTTTCTTTCTTTCTTTCTTTCTTTCTTTCTTTCTTTCTTTCTTTCTTTCTTTCTTTCTTTCTTTCTTTTCATGCACTAATAATTGAAACCACATTTGCTTCTGCTGGGATTTTATTTTGGGGGGAATTCTATCCGGACGTGTGACGTGTTACGTTCGTTACCTTGACGATACTCCGAATTCTTCCACTGCCGAAGTCCCGCCTTTTCCCTCTTGCCAAATAGTGATCCGATAGAATCAAAGGAGCGCGGTTTACCAATGGCTGTTCCTGCCAAATACTGAGATTGTCCGTTGGCCTGTTTTTCCACACAGTTGAAGTGGAAACAACAGAAATCATTAAAGTACGAGTTGTAGGTGAGTTTTTGTTGTTGTTGGGATTTTAAATAGACCGGAATCGCGACTTTTAAACGCTGTTAAATGAATAAAACAGCGTCTGCATTGTAGTGTGAGCGGTTGTACAGCAGGGGGCGCGCACTCGAGACAGCAAAGTGGGCGTAACTGTTAATTTTCAAACCGACCCAGAGTCAGTTCTGTCGGTGAGCCGCTGGCTGACGTAATAAGGGGACGTAGAGTTTAAAGCGGATCTGGGAGCAGCTTTTATTTAGCTCATACGTCGGCGGGAAAGCGTTCGTTTGCTTGACTACGTTAATCCCACGGGGCGGTGTTTAGTCAGTCAGCTGAGCATACCAGTCCACAAGGCCTCCGTCAAGCCTTTTATTTTATTTACATGTTTTACTTCTTTTCATTTGCTTTTAAATGTCTTCTAATGTGTTTTATGTATTATAATCTTGCCCCTGTAAAGCACTTTGAATGGCTTTGTGTTTGAATTGTGCTATATAAATAAACTTGCCTTGTCTTGCCTTGCCTTGCCTTTCTTCTTTGTTTGTTTGTTTGTTTGTTTGTTTGTTTGTTTGTTTGTTTGTTTGTTTGTTTGTTTGTTTGTTTGTTTGCAGTTATTCTAAAACTTTTTGGGAAACTGTTCAAAATTGGATGTTTGAAAAAGTCACCTAAAAAATTTGAATTTCATGACATTAGTTTTGGAACTATTATGCTGGACAAAATAATTGATGTTTAACAGTTTAAAGGCGCAGTTTGTAGAAAGTATTGGCATTTGATTCTAGAGAATGCTTGTCGTCAAAATGTTTTTTGTCAAAATCAGAGACTAAGTTGTGTATCAAGACTGTTTATTTTTTTTAAGTAGCCTATATATAGCACATTGTTTAAATCCTAGTAACGTCCCTACATAAGCATATGAAATTGACAAATGCCTGTTTTCGCTTGGTAGCCTAGGCCTACATAATAAAGTTATTGAAGAGGAAAAAGCCTTTTTACAAAATAATTCCAATAAGTGTCCTTACATTCTATTTCACTTTCTTGGGGGTAACTAATTTGTATGTGAAAATAATAAAAAAAAAATATATTAAATTATATACCATCTATGGAAAATAGGCCTATAGTTTATACATTATTTGAATTATTTTTATTTTTTGTAAGGAGGTTGTTATTTATTCCACACTCCATACCGGTAGATGGCGGTAATGCATCTATAAGTTGTTTGCCAGCCGAATACATAAGAATAAGAAGAGGGAGCACAGGAATTTTCATTTTATCGGCGAGAGAAGAAAACAGACAGACGCAGATAGTTTGTGTTACCTGCTCCGTGATCGCGTCCATCCATGCTAGCAGCTACATTCACACACGGTTCACACAGCGGGACATCCTGGAAGAGGCCGACAGATCGCTGGAGGATGCCCGGATACAGAGACCCGAAGTCGGCGTGAAAATCGTGACGGGACGATGTGACATTAACACGGCCAGAGCGACAGGCAGCGAGGCCCAAGACGCGATGCCGGTCCGAAACCCGGTGAGCTGTGTTTGATGTATTTAAATTTAATCTTGCCCCTGTAAAGCACTTTGAATGGCCTTGTGTCTGAATTGTGCTATAGAAATAAACTTGCCTTGTCTTGCCTTGAGAGGAGCTCGGCTTGTTAGCACCGCGACCAACGGCTAGCTAACGGCCAGTTGAAACCGCTAAAACAATATATTAAAATACGGTTAAAATATGTAAAAAAAAATATAGAAATAAATTAGTTTAAGGTGAGGGAAGATAGGTTTAGTAGCACCAATGGCTAAAGGGTCGGGGACATGTCAAAACACAGCTATTAAAATCAAAATAGCGTCCAAAAACATATAAAAATACGTTTAAAAATATGACAGAAATATCAAAACAAATTAATAAGGTGAGGGAAGCTAGGCTTAGTAGCACCAATAGCTAATGACCGGTTAATAGGCTTAATACACATCAAAACACGCTAAAATTACATCACAATGGTGTCAAGAAAATATATATAAATAGGTTTAAAAATATGTAAAAAAAATATAAAACAAATTAGTTTAAGATCAGGGAAGCTAGGCTTAGTAGCACCAATGGCTAACGGGCCGGTTAACAGGCTTAATACACATCAAAACATGGTTAATACAATCAGAATAGTGTCTAAATAAATGAACAGAAATCTGATACTGTGAACCTCAAATCTCAACTGCTGAAGCCCTTACATCAACTAAACTTTCCATGATCATTCTCAGCACTATTCTGAAGGTTATTACAGAAGGATTTGTTCATATGTTGTTGTTGTTAACTGTCTGATTTATGATCAAATATATCAAAATAGTTGCCCCAAAACACATGCGTTTAAGGTCCTGAGTAACAGCGTAATAAATAGCCTAGGCTCTGTAAACTGGCATGTAAACAATAGCTGTCCACCGTAGCTAGTAACATGCCTTTTTACAGAGTCTAGGCTGTGTAATAACACTGTTTTCCCCCTTGCACACAGTACAGACAGGTAGCGGATCATGAGGAGATATTCACTGATTTTGACTAAAAGTGATCTTGACAACAAGCGTTCTCCAGAATCACTGACTACACCTTTTTAGTAACAAACAGCTCAGTTTTGTCCACTGAATGTGTCTTCTGTTGTAATGTTTTTATTAATCTTGTTATGTTGCCGACAGTCAAGGCACCAGGCAAACAGGAAATCTCTCCTCAAAATGAAACTTTCCACTGACTGACCTAGTTGTTGTGGGAAAACAAAACTCATTCAGCTTCACAGTCGAATAACATTGAGCACATTCTGTCTTTTGTATGGGCTTGTTTTTCTGTATATTGTTTAAAACATTCTGAACAATTTGTATAAATAAAATATATATAAAAATAAAAAAGAACACTGAGCACTGATATTTATGAACTTTAGCTGTGATAACATGATTTTTAAAGATATTTTTTGGGGGCATTTTCAAGATTTATTAGACAGTACAGAGTTGAAATGGGGAGAGAGAGAGAGAGGGATGACCTGCAGTAAAGGTCCACGGGTGAGATTTGAACCCGTGACAACTGCAACGAAGGCCGGAGCCAATATGGTACACGCTCTATCCACTACGCCACCGGAGAGCAGCCCTGTAGATTTGTGTTTTGAAGAGTTCCGGCAGGTCCTTAAAAGGCTTTGAATTAGTTCATCTCAAAATAAGACCTTACATGGTATTACAATGTCTGGAGTCAATCATTCTAAAGTCTTAAATATCCTGAAACATTGTAATATTGAAGAAGTATTTTTTTGAATTTGCAATTTAAAATGTTAAAGTAATTGGTAGCATGTATTTCTTAATTAATGTAATATTGGCTTTTTAGTTTGGCATTTTGAAACACCGGGAACAGAGTAATAACATATCAAAGTAAAGTCACAGCTACGGTGGGACCCCTTTGTTTCCATACCAGTTTACAAAGCCTAGGCTGTTTATTAACACTGGATTTATTAAAAAGCAGCTGATATGTGTTGGGGCGCTCTGGTGGTGTAGTGGTTGCGGGTTCAAATCCGACCCGTGGACCTTTACTGCAGGTCATCTCTCTCTCTCTCTCTCTCTCTCTCTCTCTCTCTCTCTCTCTCTCTCTCTCTCTCTCTCTCTGTCTCTCTGTCTGTCTCTCTGTCTGTCTGTCTGTCTCTCTGTCTCTCTCTGTCTGTCTGTCTCTCCCCCCCCCCCCCCCCCCCCCCCCCCCCTCTCTCTGTCTCTCCATTTCAACTCTGTACTGTCTAATAAAGCTTGAAAATGCCCAAAAAATCTTTCTTAAAAAAAAAGTAACCTGACGTGCATTTTTATTTAATTTTTTTCAAATCTTCTGAATCACTAAAATGAAAAGAATCTTTATGGAGGTCTGTAGACATGGGCCGATACCCGCTTTCAAGGTATAACACTGTCGTTATCGTTAGAATATAATACCGGCCCGTGCCTAGCTATGAGTGGGCTCCATCATAATACACTTGTTGTACATATAGTAAATAGTTTGGAGAAGTTAGAAAGGAGATGGTGAGGACTTTCCTGTTTCCCTTTTAACCTGTAAATGTTTTATTTGTATTAATTTGCTTTTAAATGCTTTATCATATGTTTGACATTCACTTTTCTAATGTTTATTCTTAATCTTGATGTATTCCTTGCCCCTGTAAAGCACTTTGAGTGGCTTTGTGTCTGAATTGTGCTATAGAAATAAACTTGCCTTGCCTTGCCTTGCCTTGCCTTGCCTTGCCTTGAGGAGATCATTTTTGATCAGATAGTAACAGGAAATAAGTTTAGTTCATATATTAATAGTTAATGTTTTTTAACGTTTTTCTGTCTGTGTCTGTCTCTCTCTGCCTGTCTGTGTCTCTGTCTGTCTGTCTGTCTGTCTGTGTCTCTGTCTGTCTGTCTGTCTGTCTGTCTCTCTGTCTCTCTGTCTGTCTGTCTGTCTGTCCAGGGCCGCGGTCGGGCCCGAGTGACTCATGCCGTGGTGGTCATCTTCCTGGAGTTCTTCGCTTGGGGGCTTCTGACCACGCCCATGCTGACTGTGAGGACACACACACACTTAGCACACACACACACACAACACACACACACACACACACACACACACACACACACTTACACACACACTTAGCACACACACACACACACACACACACTCACATACACACACGGAGCAGAGACACACACACATAGAACACGTAGGCATGCACGCTGTTACAGACACACAGACACACGCGCTGCCACACATGCCAACGCACGTACGCCGTTATACAAACAAACACACCTAGCACTCTCACTCACTCACTCACTCACTCACTCACTCACTCACTCACTCACTCACTCACTCACTCACTCACTCACTCACTCACTCACTCACTCACTCACTCACTCACTCACTCACTCACTCACTCACTCACTCACTCACTCACTCACACACACACACGTCACTTCAATAAGTTAGAGTTCACCGGGCAGTTGCTGACCTGGTTTAAACATGTCCCCTCTGCTAGTGGATAGAGTCATTCTTTTACTAAAGGATGGATTATTATTATTATTTTTTTTTAAGATATTTTTTGGACATTTTTATGCTTTATTGATAGTGTAGAGACAGAGGTGAAATGGGGCAGAGAGGGGAGTGACATGCA
>CM049397.1:36344697-36362197 GCA_026929865.2 Hyperoplus lanceolatus
TGTGTGTCTCTCTCTTTCTGTCTTTGTGTGTGTGTGTGTGTGTGTGTGTGTGTGTTTCTGCGTGTGTGTGTGTGTCTCTCGGCGCGCGCGCGCGCGCGTGTGTGTGTGTGTCTCTACGTACATGTCTGTGTGTGTGTCTCTGTGCGTGTGTGTGTCTCTCTCTCTGCGTGTGTGTGCGTGTCTCTCTGCGTGTGTGTGTGTCTCTCTCTCTCTGCGTGTGTGTGTGTGTGTCTGCGTGTGTGTGTGCGTGTGTCTCTCTCTCTGCGTGTGTCTGCGTGTGTGTGCGTGTGTCTCTCCCTCTCTGCGTGTGTGTGTCTCTCTCTCTCTCTGCGTGTCTCTCTCTCTCTGCGTGTGTGTGTGCAGGTGGTATTTTGCTCTGATTTCAGTCTCAGGGATCTTTGCTGTGACCTTCTCTGTGATCTTTGCGTACGTCGCTGACATCACAGAGGAACATGAGAGGAGCACAGCCTACGGACTGGTAACCAACACTACATACTATATTAATACATACTACATAATATACTATATATATAATACATACTATATTTATACTATACTGTTTATTCAGCTCATTTCAATCTGTCACTGTGCTTGTAAGTGCTATTGGAATTTAAAGGTGGAGTCAGTCAGTGCGTTTACATGGCACAACCACATTGGATTAAGACATATACCGAAGGACCGTGTCACTGGTCTGAGTGTACATGGCCTTTCAGGAATCGGATAAATGTCCGATGCATGGCTGTCTCCACTATGCTAGGTGGCGCTGTAGCCCTTTCAACACGTGGTTAAAGAGCCACGTCCGGTTCCCTTCCGGCAACAACCCTACTATTTTTTTACGTCGTCTCCTTCCACTTCCTTGTGAAATCCTCCGCAGGGATTCTCGAGCAAGCGCAGAACGAGAACTCCGATATGCGATGTCCGATCCCTGTATACATGCAGAGAGAATGCCGACTATGAACGAGTTATCTAGGTGTTCTTATCCGACTTCGCTTGTCCGTTAATGTGCCGATTTGTGTGCGAAGTAGATCGGATAAAGGTGTTTACATGCAGTTTACAAGTCCTGTTGAGGTCTTATTCCTTTATTTACCCGATTATGAGTCTGCATGTAACCGCACCGAGTGATTCTGGAGAACGCTTGTTGCCAGAATAATTTTTCATTCTAATTCACTGGCTCCACTTTTAATGCCTGAGACATGTATTTGAACTGTTTTGAACTGATTCCATACATGAGTTCAAAAGCAGAATAATATATTTTGAGAGGGTGGAATAGCAAACAAACAGCTCCTTCATTTCCAAAGGGAATATGTGGCTGCTTGTGAACAGGACAGATCAAATTGGAATGTATGTTAATGTGTGTAATCTGACCACACACACACTCTCACACACCGATGGCAGTGTGTATATATGTGTGTGTTACTGTGTGTAAGCTCAGCTGCTGATGTTCAGAGCTATGAGGCCTGTTATAATGACATCATCAGCCCATTGTGTGTATTCATAATGGATCCACTTCCTGCCATTCTGAACCTGGGTCACAGACAGGACAGGAAGTTCACACACAAATGGACTGTTGAGTGTCTGTGTGGTTTGTGTCGAGGCGCAGAGGCTCGTAGTCATCGTTTGAGTGTGTTTCTAAGTGGAGGAAAAGTGAAAGGTTAAAGGTGCTGTATGCTGCTCTCTGTCCCTCCATGTTTTTTTTTTCTGATTGTTCAAATGCTATTCTGAAGTCCACAGAGTTTCCGCTCTGTCATGCACTTTTCATGGTGTTATTTATTCAACCTTTATTTAACCAGGAGAAAAAACAACAGTTACAGACAAACACACAGGGACCAAATGAAATAGCACTAAAAAATAAAGCAAATCAATTCACACTGCAGCAATCCTAAATAGACCCATTTCTGGAACCAGGAAAAAAAACCTATTTAAAACACTGACATCTTATGGAGTCTAGCTCAATTTCCTTCATTTTCGACCTAAAGGCATTCAGCGACATTAATTCAACAAGTCCAGGGTCTTTCTGCAGCGTCTTCCATCTCATCACCAGCTCATTTGCTCTTGTCTATGAGAGACCAGTTAGTTCCCATGTCGCTACAGACTTTATGTTGTCCCCCTTCCGTCCCCATAGCAATCAAATATGTACACGAAAAAGATGCCGCTGTGTAACCATTGAGTACTTTTTGTAAACGTTCACCCCCAGGTGTATATATAGATAACAATATTACAGCCTGTGTAATAAACTTAACTTAGAAACAAATAAACTTATTTTCCCCTCCAGGTGTCGGCTACCTTTGCTGCCAGCCTAGTGACCAGTCCTGCTATCGGAGCCTACCTGTCCTCCCAGTATGGAGACAGTCTGGTGGTGCTCGTTGCCACGGTGATCGCTGTGATTGACATCGCCTTCGTTTTCTTCCTGGTTCCCGAGTCTCTGCCGGACAAGATGAGGCTGACCTCATGGGGCTTCCCTCTGACATGGGAACAGGCTGACCCATTCTCTGTGAGTCTGTCTGTCTGTCTGTCTGTCTCTATATCTGTGTGTGTGTGTGTGTCTGTCTGTCTGTCCTCTCTTTTTCTCTCTCTCTTTTTTTGGGGTTCCCCCCTCACAGGGAACGGCGACCCATTCTCTGTGAGTTGTTGTTGTTGTTGTTCTTTTTTTTTTTTAGTCTGTCTGTCTGTCTGTCTGTCTGTCTGTCTGTCTTAAAGAATCTTAAATGCATTAGTTAAATTAAAAATAATAAGGCCTTAAGTTGTATTAAAATGTTTTAAAGCTATAGTGCGTAACTTTTTCATTCTGTGTGTGTGTGTGTGTGTGTGTGTGTGTGTGTGTGTGTGTGTGTGTGTGTGTGTGTGTGTGTGTGTGTGTGTGTGTGTGTTCAGTCCCTGCGTCGCGTGGGTAAAGACTCCACCGTGCTGTTGATCTGTGTCACAGTGTTTCTGTCTTACCTGCCCGAGGCCGGACAATACTCCAGCTTCTTCCTGTACCTCAGACAGGTAACACACACCTACACACACACACACACACACACACACACACACACACACACAATGCATACACTACGCACATAATCACACACACACACATGCAATCTCACTCACTCACGCACGGACACACTCGGTACAAATCGTCAATACATCAGTGTAATTCTTGAGGACTTCATGACGGAGAAATAAGTTGGCTGACTGAGGAAGAATAATTGCTTTTCAGAATAAAAGCACACATACAAGTCGGTGCAAACAAACCGTATGCACACATGCTTAAAATTACACAAATCCTTTGCAGTTAATAAGTATTTTTGTTCAACTCTCTTATCTCACACACACACACACACACACACACACACACACACACACAGGCACGACACCACGTACATAAACACTCACACACACACACACACACACACACACACACACACACACACACACTCACTCACTCACTCACTCTCTCTCTCTCTCTCTCTCTCTCTCTCTCTCTCTCTCTCTCTCTCTCTCTCTCTCTCTCTCACTCACTCACTCACTCACTCACTCACTCTCTCACACACACACACACACACACACACACACACACACACACACACACACACACACACACCCCTGATCAGTATTTCTTTGTGTTTCAGGTGATTGAGTTTTCCCCGGCTGCCATCGCTGCCTTCATAGCCATGGTGGGGATCCTGTCCATCATAGCTCAGGTACCTCAGCCAATCACAGGCCTGTAAACAAACGGGACACAATACTGAAAACAACCCTGCGTTCCAAATCTCCTCCTCTTTCTTTTTTCTATTCTACATACTACATCCGACGATAAAAATAATCTAGTTAGGATGCAGTAGGCATACTATTGGGACATACTTTTACTCTCTTATTTCATCATAACATTGCGCCTTGATCTTGCCTCTTGCTTTTGTATCCGTCGCATCCCCGTTTGTTTTCATATGGAGGCTTCGTCGATGTGACGTCACTTCACGTGCGCACTGGATTGTGGGTCAGAATCGCCCCAAGTAGGATGCAGTTTTCAACACTAACAATCTTGGCCGCATGAAGTAGGACATCCGGGTACTTCTAACCATCCTAAATCTGGCCACAAGAATCGGGACATCCTAAATCTTTTTTCTACCAAACTATATAGTAGAAAGTATGAGATTTGGAACGCAGGGTAACTGAACGTCTGTTGTTTCATGTTATATTCTTGGACAGACAACAAAGACATCTCATTTCAGTTAGCCTTTAAACCTGCAGTGTGTAGAATTTTTTGGGTTTTATTTCCTAGCAGATTTTTTAGAAAGTAATTATAATATCCATAAGTACATTTAATTTAGTGCATAATAGCTGAAAACAATTTTTTGAATTATTATTTTTTTCCCTTAGAAAGGATCTCATATATGTCCATATTTCTGCATATTTTGGACCAAGGCCTAGTGCCGCCATCTTGAAAGTGTCATAGTTGGAATGTCATCAGGTGCATTGTTTAAAATGTAGAATTGTTCTTGTCCTTGAAGGCCACTGTAGCATCTGTTATTATTCAAAAGGGGTGGGGTTACCCAGGGAGCGTTGCATTCTAGAACTTTGTAGAACTTTCTTGATGATGTCATATTACATATTGATATTCACCAACTAAATATTGAGCTTCCTTTACGATGGTCTGACATTTTGTATCTTTTATAGGATTAGATAAATACTCCTGTGACTGAATAACACTTTTTTGATTTCACAAAGTTATTGTTTCAGTAGATCACCGTGAGTTTATAATAAATGTTCTTTATTCAAAGTACATTAACATGCCTCAGAATACCGACTATATCCTACCTACCTACTGCAATATGTAATAATTATTTTTTTCCCATTGTCTCTCTATGTCTTTCTCGTCCTCTCTCCCTCTGCCTCTCTCTCTCTTCCTCTCTCCCTCTCTTTCCCCCTCTATCGCTCTCTCTCTCTGTCCCTCTCTCTCTCCACCCCTCTTCTTCTCTCCCTCCCTCCCTTTCCCTCCCCCCTCTCTCTCTCTCTCTCTCTCCCTCTCTCCCTCTCTCTCCCTCCCCCCTCTCTCTCTCTCTCTCCCTCTGTCCCTCTCTCTCCCTCCCTCTCTCTCTCTTCCTCTCCCTCTCTCTCTCTCTCTCTCCCTCTAGACTCTGTTCCTAAGTGTTCTAATGAGAACCATTGGGAACAAGAACACGGTTCTCCTGGGTCTGGGCTTCCAGATCTTCCAGCTGGCGTGGTACGGCTTTGGATCAGAGCCCTGGTGAGTGGAGGGTTAAAGCTTAGTCAGTAATATATAACATAATACAGGGCGCTGCGGTGGTGTAGTGGATAGAGCGTGTACCATATCGGCTCCGGCCTTAGTTGCAGGGGTCGCGGGTTCAAATCCGACCCGTGGACCTTTACTGCAGGTCATCCCCTCTCTCTCTCTCTCTCTCTCTCTCTCTCTCTCTCTCTCTCTCTCTCTCTCTCTCTCTCTCTCTCTCTCTCTCTCTCTCTCTCTCTCTCTCTCTCTCTCCCTCTCTCTCCCTCTCTCTCTGTCTGTCTCCCCATTTCAACTCTGTACTGTCTAATAAAGCTTGAAAATGCCCAGAAAATTACTATAGAGAAGAAAAAAAACGTAGTCAATCATATTATCTATGGGGCGCTGCGGTGTACTATCATTTATCAGGTTTTGATTCTTACATATGAAATCATAACAGTTAAAGTTGGAGTCAGTGATTCAGAAGAATTCTTGTTTTGTCAACAACAACACTTTTATGATGTGTGTGTGTGTGTGTGTGTGTGTGTGTGTGTGTGTGTGTGTGTGTGTGTGTGTGTGTGTGTGTGTGTGCGTGTGTGTGTGCGTGTGTGTGCAGGATGATGTGGGCAGCAGGGACAGTAGCAGCCATGTCCTCCATCACCTTCCCGGCTGTGTCTGCTCTGGTCTCACACTGTGCAGCTCCAGATCAGCAAGGTCAGTCCCACAGGAAAACAGGTCTTCTTTAAAGGTGCACTGTGTAATATGACATCATCAAGAAAGTTCTACAAAGTTCTAGAATGCAACGCTCCCTGGGTAACCCCAACCCTTTAGAATAATAACAGAAACTACAGTGGACTTCAAGGACAAGAACAATTCTACATTTTAAACAATGCACCTGATGACATTCCAACTATGACACTTTCAAGATGGCGGCACTAGGCCTTGGTCCAAAATATGCAGAAATATGGACATATATGAGACCCTTTCTAAGGGAAAAAATAATAATTAAAAAAAAATGTTCAGCTATTATGCACTAAATGAAATGTACTTATGGATATTATAATTACTTTCTACAAAATCTGCTAGGAAATAAAACCCAAAATTCTACACACTGCAGGTTTAAAGGTGCAGTGTGTAATATGACATCATCAAGAAAGTTCTACAAAGTTCTAGAATGCAACGCTCCCTGGGTAACCCCAACCCTTTAGAATAATAACAGAAGCTACAGTGGCCTTCAAGGACAAGAACAATTCTACATTTTAAACAATGCACCTGATGACATTCCAACTATGACACTTTCAAGATGACGGCACTAGGCCTTGGTCCAAAATATGCAGAAATATGGACATATATGAAACCCTTTCTAAGGGAAAAAATTATAATAAAAAAAAAATGTTCAGCTATTATGCACTAAATGAAATGTACTTATGGATATTATAATTACTTTCTACAAAATCTGCTAGGAAATAAAACCCAAAATTCTACACACTGCAGGTTTAAAGGTGCAGTGTGTAATATGACATCATCAAGAAAGTTCTACAAAGTTCTAGAATGCAACGCTCCCTGGGTAACCCCAACCCTTTAGAATAATAACAGAAGCTACAGTGGCCTTCAAGGACAAGAACAATTCCACATTTTAAACAATGCACCTGATGACATTCCAACTATGACACTTTCAAGATGACGGCACTAGGCCTTGGTCCAAAATATGCAGAAATATGGACATATATGAAACCCTTTCTAAGGGAAAAAATTATAATAAAAAAAAAATGTTCAGCTATTATGCACTAAATTAAATGTACTTATGGATATTATAATTACTTTCTACAAAATCTGCTAGGAAATAAAACCCAAAATTCTACACACTGCAGGTTTAAAAGGCTTATAAGGGCCCGTGTCCACCTAACTCCTTTTTCCAGCGTTAAGCGCTGGCTGTAAGCTCGGGAGTGTGTCTACTGAGCGCTTTTTTCGACCGCTTTTTTCAAGCGTTTTATGAGCTGGGAGAGAGAGAGCTGTGATCAGAGGAGAAAAAATGCTGATGGTCACCTGTCAGTCAGACCTATCAACACTGGTTTAACTCTTTAGACTGGCTGTTTTCTATTTAAATCGTAAAAAGTACTTCTAAAATGCTTCAAGGGCTTTAATACAACTCACCATTTAAAGGTGTAGTCAGTGATTCTGGAGAACGCTTTTTGTCAAAATCAGTTAATATCTCCTCATGTCTGTAAAGTGTGTGGGCTGGAGAAAAAAAAATCCAGTGTTAATACACAGCCCAGGCTCTGTAAACTGGTGTGTAAACAAAAGTGGCCGCCCGTTCACAGAGCCTAGGCTGTGTATTAACACTGGATTTATGTTAAGCTCGCACACAGTACAGACAGGTAGCGGATCATGAGGAGATATTCACTGATTCAGACAAATAGTGATTTTGAGAACAAGCGTTCTCCAGAATCACTCACTACACCTTTAACCGCAGAAATTGAAAAAATACATTTATGTCAGTTTTGTGGAGATTAATAAACGTGTGTGTGTGTGTCTGTCTGTCTGTCTGTCTGTCTGTCTGTCTGTCTGTCTGTCTGTCTCTCTCTCTGTCTGTCTGTCTGTCTGTCTGCCTGCCTGTCTCTCTCTCTATCTGTCTATCTGTCTCTCTCTCTGCCTGCCTGCCTGTCTGTCTGTCTGTCTGTCTGTCTGTCTGTCTCTCTCTCTGTCTCTCTCTCTGTCTGTCTATCTGCCTGTCTGTCTGCCTGTCTGTATCTGTCTGTCTGCCTGTCTGTCTCTCTCTCTCTCTGTATCTCTCTGTCTGCCTGCCTGCCTGTCTGCCTGTCTGTCTCTCTCTCTCTGTATCTCTCTGTCTGCCTGCCTGTCTGTCTGCCTGTCTGTCTGCCTGTCTGTGTGTAGGAGTGGCCCAGGGGATGATCACAGGTATCCGTGGTCTGTGTAACGGTTTGGGTCCGGCGCTCTACGGGTTCATCTTCTTTCTCTTCAACGTGGAACTGACCGACATAGAACCAGTTCCAGGCAGGACCCCCCCTAAAGTAGAGGTACACACACACACACACACACTAAACACACACACACACACACACACACACACATACACTACAGAGAGAGAGAGAGACACACACACTAAACACACACACACACTAAACACACACACACACACATACACTACAGAGAGAGAGAGAGAGACACACACTAGCACACACTCAGACAGGTACACACACACATTGAAAGGACACTGTATACACTCAATCACTCACTTACACACACACACACACACACACACACACACACACACACACACACACACACACACACACACAATACTCTACCAGTGTTTGAGTTAAGCTAACCTGGATGAGAGACCTTTGCCCATTGCTAAACACCCAGCTAAAGGAACGGCTCTGTCGCCTTCTCTTGAGCCGGAGAGTGAGTTAAGTCTCTTGGTTCATTCCAATGGACATATCAAAAACAAATCAGTTTTCATTGCTTATGGTCTATGAGTGCAGTTATGGTAGAAATCCACCATTACAATGTGTGTGTGTGTTTGGATCAAAATGAGGTTCTGAACAAGATAACTGGTCATTTAAAAAAAAAATACTTTTAGATTTAAGAATTGACCATATTTCCTTTCAAATTTTCAAAAGAAAAGTTAAAAAAAAAAATTACCATAATGTATCATCGTCTATTGAAGTCTGTGAACCCCGGCCCTCCCTTCCAGACAGACAGACAGACACACAGACAGACACACAGACAGACAGACACACAGACAGACAGACACACACACACACAGACAGATAGACAGACACACACACACACACACAGACAGACACAGTAATATTAATGTATACTTCGCTCTCTCTCTCTGAGTCTATAGAAGTCTGTGAACCCCGGCCCTCCCTTCCAGACAGACAGACAGACACACAGACAGACAGACAGACAGACACACACACACACACACACACACACACAAGAGACAGACAGACAGACAGACAGACACAGTAATATTAATGTATACTTCTCTCTCTCTGTCTCTGTCTATAGAAGTCTTTGATCCCGGGGCCCTCCCTTCCATACATATAGACACACAAAAGTCAAAAGACAGACACACTGACAGACACACAGTCAGACACACTGACAGACAGACAGACACAGTAATATTAATGTATATATATCTCTCTCTCTGTGTCTATAGAAGTCCCTGATCCCGGGCCCTCCCTTACAGACAGACAGACAGACAGACAGACAGACAGACAGACAGACAGTAATATTGATGTATCATTCTCTGTCTCTCTAGAAGTCCCTGATCCCGGGCCCTCCCTTCCAGACAGACAGACAGACAGACAGACTCACAGACGGACAGACAGACAGACAGACAGACAGAGTAATATTAATGTATCATTCTCTGTCTATAGAAGTCCCTGATCCCGGGCCCTCCCTTCCTGTTTGGAGCGTGTGCGGTCATCCTGGCGTTCATCGTAGCGATCTTCATCCCAGACACTCGACACACTCTGGACGATATGAAGCTCAGTAAGTCTGTCAACGGCTCCAGCGCTACTGCACACGCTCAGACCGGCGCAGGCCTCTTAGCCACGCCCACCAGCGACGCGGAAGACATAGAGCCGCTGCTACAGGACAGCAGCTTGTGACTGACAGACGGGCCGGCCAATCACGAGGCTCAATGAGGCTTGTGTCCCGCCCCTAAACACCATACATCATTTCCATATTTTATTTTTTTTTTTTTTTTTTCAGACCAAGAAAGTGATAGCACAGTCAGGATATTTTAGGCGGCGATCACACTGACAGATGACAGAGAACGGCTGTGATTGGTTCAAAATACTTATTGTGTCATAAGAACCAGAGCACAGCCCATAGCCTCATCTGAGCTGAATTTCTGTAAAGTTTATCAAACTTTAAATGACAATATCTTTAATGTGGATTGTTTAATATGCCTATAACTCTTTTCAGATGCTTTACTATCATGGCACTAACTCCACACATTAGATAGATAGATAGATAGATAGATAGATAGATAGATAGATAGATAGATAGATAGATAGATAGATAGATAGATTTGAAACTTGATCATATCGTCTCTGCTGTTGTTGAGCTAAGACTGTCAAATCACATCAAATGTCTTCTCATAGGAAAGCCTCACAGGTGCATATTTCATCTTTAGTTAATGGTATTTTTTTCTGCCATTTGATTGGCCAATACCATACAGAAGCAGGTATCAGTTTGAGCATATCAATTGTGGTTTACTTAAAGGGTCACTGTGTAGTTTCAGAGGAGGGGGATTTGTTTACATTCACAGAGCCTGCAGCTAGTTTACTAAACATATTTTCTCTACATGTAATTCTTTAGTGTTGAATAATTCTATCATCATAAATCAAATTATTCTGAGAAACCTGGAACCAAACGTAAGACTAGAATATGTTTGTAAACCAAACTGTGGGCCCTGCTGCTGTAAACAACAACAGTGAAACAGTAACTTTTCAGGAAGCTTTCTAACTTCAAACAGTGTTCCAGGGATCACATTTTCCCTGTGAGGAAAGTTTGTTTATTCAGTTATTATGAGAATAAACCTTAGAAAATGTTTCACTTCCCTGACACACCCAGAGTTACATTGTGCACCTTTTCAACAGTTTCTGAAATCCATTGTTTTAAAAAAAAATCGTCAGTCTGGTCGCCGCCTAAACAGTCAGAATGTCCCAAAACTTGAAACTACAAAGAAGCTCCAGTGAGTAGAATTCAATCATAACACACTGTTGTTTTAATCTTGAGATCTGAGGGGAATATGAGGTCACCGCTGCAAGGGATTGTGGGATACGGAGTTCATCAGAGTTGAAGTATTTTATTTTTTTTCTTGCCTTTTTGCTGTTTATATTTTAACTGCCACACGATGACAGTTTATTCACGCTGGACTTATCGACTTAAGGACAAAGTTATTCTGCGATCGCACTGAGCATGTGCAAAGCTCCAACCGGCGGTGACATCATACCATTCTATCCTGCTGTGTGTGTGTGTGTGTGTTTCATCAGACAGTGTTTAGTAGTGTGGCGCCTGGACAAGTTAAGATTTCACTTCTAAATTGAAGGTAAAGATCTGTAGAATAATGTTGGATTGAGTGTCAAGAAAATAGATTTTTTTTTTTGCAAATCTTCCAAAATGGCCACAATCCAAATCATGAATTTTCAAAGGTCTTAATTTTTAAAATACAAAGAAATTTGCTCTGGTTTCTTTACACTTGAACTGAAATTAATCTATAGACCCTTAAAGGAGCAGTGTGGAGAATTTATAGAACAGAAGAAGACCAAGAAGAAGAAGTACTATAGACTAAATAACTAAATGCCATCTTCACCTCATCACTTGATATTGTGGAAAGACTTGAGACAGTGGTGGATGATCTTTAGTAACTAGCTTCTTGTCCTTGAAGGCCACCGTAGCTTCTGTAAATTCTCCCCCAAAGGGGAGGGGTTACCAAGGGAGCGTTGACATCTACAATCTCACCACTAGATGAAGCTAAATACTCTGGTATTACACACTGCACCTTTAAGTTAAATTTAGAAGTGAAAACTAACTTTCACACCAACAGAGATCTCGATTTCCTCTCCTCTCCTCTCCTCTCCTCTCCTCTCCTCTCTCACTCCATCTTGTTTTTAAATACTTGAAGTTTGTCGATTCTCAAAGTCCTGAACAAATCAAATGTCAAAGTTACTGATGTCGGTTGAACATGTGCAATGAATTCTCTGTTAAAGGTGGAGTCAGTGATTCTGGAGAACGCCTGTTGTCAAAATCACTTTTCGTCAAAATCAGTGAATATCTCCTCATGATCTGCTGTGTGTGTGTGTGTGTGTGTGTGTGTGTGTGTGTGTGTGTGTGTGTGTGTGTGTGTGTGTGTGTGTGTGTGTGTGTGTGTGTGTGTGTGTGTGTGTGTGTGTGTGTGTGTGTGTGTGTGTGTGTGTGTGTGTGTGTGTGTGTGTGTGTGTGTGTGTGTGTGGGTGTGTGTGTGTGCGCTGAAAAAAATCCAGTGTTAATACACAGCCTAGGCTCTGTAAACTGGCATGTTACTAGCTACAGTGGACCAACACACACACACAGTACAGACAGGTAGCAGATCATGAGGAGATATTCACTGATTTTTGACAAAAAGCGTTCTCCAGAATCACTGACTCCACCTTTTTTTAAACAACAGAAACTTTGAATCACAGAAGTTTGAACTAGAACCAAACGGTGCCATGTTGTTTTTATCTGTTGTTACTTTCTGTTAAGTTTTTATTTTAAAGGTCAAACTACGTCATTCCAAAATATCATTCTACACGTGGAATGATTTTCACTTTTGGGCAAAATATAGATGTATAGGCTACAGCTCTGGAAAAAATGAAGAGACCACTCCAAATGTTTCAGTGTCTCTTGTTCTACTCTTTAGAGGCATATGTTTGAGTAGAATGAACATTTTGGTTTTATAATATAAACTACTGACAACATTTCTACCAAATTCCCAATACATTTTTTGTCATTAAGAGCATTTCCATTAAGTAATGTAGAGATGAAGATTGAAGGAAAAATCCAGACTGGTCTCTTTAATTTTTTTCGGGGGCTGTATGGGTCTGTTTTTCACCCCAAATGTCCTTCGAGGGACGCCGTAGATTTATTTAAATAGTATCTCATTATATTATTTTATTAACCTTGAGCTAGTTTTTTGCTTTTCTTGCTCTCAAAGATGATGTCATTGGAAGCTGGGCCTGCGGTATATTTTTCTACAGTCCGTTTGAAAACTGCAGAGTCGTTGTTACTAAGTTTCCCTCAATCAAACACAGTAGTTAAAGTCGCTACGAGGAACTTTTTAAATATTTCTGAAACAGTCTAATGTTTCCCTCTGATGATCACAAATTACATGTAACGGCAAACGAGACCATCAGTGCAAATAAAGAACGCTATTTTTATATGGTTTTTCTTAATGCCTTTGTCATGGGTATACGCTCACCCAGGAACAACAGCTGGCGTGGTGAAAACACTACCGCGCCTTTTGTCCAAAGGGGGGCGCTAGAATGAACAAAAAAAGAAAGTTCCTCGTAGCACCTTTTTAAAGAACTGTGTTTCACTCTCTCTCACTCTTGTCTATGTGTTGCTGTGTGTTCACGTCTCATTGGAAAGTTTATCATAGTTTTTACTGGGAAAAATCGACAACTAAATCCTACAAAGTATTTTAGTGATAAATCTGCAATGACTATCTCACCGTTTTAGTCACAAATTGCCGTAAATCGTCCTGTCACATCGTCTCAAGAGTCTTAATCTAATACTTCACTTTCACATTCATGATCGTAAAGTGAAATATCTTTGGGATCTAATTTATAAAAAGCTACTAAAACAAATTAAACAATTATTATTTTTTGTTTTTGCCGATTAATTGAAAGCTTACGTTTTTCATTTGGGAACTTTTTATAGAAAAAATATGATTTTTTTTTAAACATAATAAAATACTGTAAAACTCGAGAAAACAAAATCCTTAAGTATTGTAGAGCGTCCCTGCTAAATCTGAGACAGGTAATGTACCGTTTCAGTAATTTTTTTAAGCCAAAAAATCTTGTGGTTCGAAGTGTTTTTCGAAAAAGCCCTAATTTAACACTTTACTTTCACATATAGGATCGCGAAGTGAAACATATTTTTAAAAAAATCAATTAAAACAAATGTAAGAAATATTTTTTACTATTTTTTTTGTCACGGCTCTGAAAGCTCACGTTTATGAATGACCACGCTCACAGCTGCACACTCTATTTAACTCCAATTGTTTTCCCATATGGGCTGAATTATCCACCGAGGAGTCTGAACATTATAAGAATTTTTCAAATGTAAAAATTCTGAGCTCCGTTTATCGCAGTTGACCTTTCCGATGTGACGTGAAGTTACTGAACTAACCGAAGCTTTTCAAACTGTTTTTTGTACGTCGGTCGAATAATAAATCTATATTATGTTTTAGTTGATGAGAAATTATTAGAAAAAATTAGAATTATTCATTTTGACGCCCCCCTTTCCCCCCCCCCCCCTGTATACATGATGCAGACCATTACTGCACTTTACGTTCTCTTTATCGCGTGCCTACGAAGCATTCTACAAACACGTTCATATCTGTTTTTATAGAGAAACTAAGACGCTGAATGACGTCCATGTGTTGTGTTCTTGCAGTTGCTTTTCTTTGATCTTATTAAGAACATAATTTTTGAATAATATCTATAATAATAATAATGATGATGATGATGATGATAATAAAGAGAAATGTATGGAATTTAAAATGAAGTCTGTGATTTTTATTTTATTTTTTTTATAATCTATGAAATGTATTTGTTTTAGTTAAAGCTATAGTGCGTAACTTCTGTCGCCCCCCATGAGGAATTCTGAGTAATTACAACAACCCTGTCGGTGCATCTACGTGAGATAAAGCCTTCAGTGATGGCACATGGATTTTGTACGTCCAGGTTTTTTTTCTTAGCAGTAGAATCAACAACTGAAACATTTCTTGGGTTCTTCTTGGGGATTTTTCTGAGCTCCTGCACCAGTGTCGGGTTGTAAAAACTACAGCTTGGGTCCAACGGCGGCGCTAGATACAACCATAGACATTATAATGTACAACAACTGAAAATTCCTTTAAGTTGAAAAATAACTTTATTAGTCAATGTTGACAATAAACAAACACACAAGCTTCACACAGAAATCCTGCTTCAATAAAAATCAGTTACACCACAAATAATATAAAAGTAAAAACATTTTCTGACAGACAAATCTGGAAATAAAATCTCTGAATGTTTTTGTATTAAAAGTAATTTGAATTTTTTGAATTTTATTTGTCAAATTAATCAAATCATTTACTTTGAAATACAATTAATTTATTTTTAATTTTTTTATCTGTCAAATTAATCAAATCATTTTCTATATTTTTAAAATACAATTAATTCATTTTTTTATTTTTATTTTTTTTGTACCAGGTGCAGTTTTATTAGAGAATTACACACATACAAACAAAATTTGCTAAATATATATAAATATACTGCAGAAGTTTTTCATTCCGGTTTTGGTCGTTTACATCTTCAACCATAAAGTCTAGATTATTTCAAATCTGTCAGTGTTCAAGTGAAAAATTATTTTAAAGCTGGGGTATGTGATTTCTGATTGGTCAAAGTTAACATGAGCTGTACACTATGACCAATCAGAGCGAGGCTCCGATGATTCTCTGTTCTTATTGGCTGTTGGGACTGTCCATTCAATTTGGCACGACTTTGTTGGTGTAGAGCGTGTCAGGGAGGGACCATAGGGGAGGGACCAAAGAGAACAAGTGGAGCGGTTGAGGTATTTGGATTCGAATCTCTATCCCAACTGCTATTTTCTCCCCAAATCCTCCACCCCAGCTTTAAAATACAAAAATATATACGGAACACTTTAGTTTTTATTCCAATTTGTCTTGAGCTGAAAATCAAAGATCTGAAAATTGCATCTACTCAGTTGTTAAATGTTTTAATAGATAGATTGAAACTCTGATTTTTGGAATGAAAAAATTATTCTAAAAACACTCAAATAAACGAAATAAATAGACTTACTGCCACATTGTCTGTGTGGTAACTCGCGGTACTGCAACTTGCAAAAATCCCCATTGACTTCCATTATATCCGCCTTCTTAACAAGGTCACTTGCTCTCTCTCAACATTTTATATTTACTAAACTTCCCTCGAGCCTTTTACACTTTATTTTATTTGTGAAATGTTCTGATGTTAAGTCTATAAAGTTGTGTCTGTCTATCTATATAACTATCTATCTGTCTGTCTGTCTGTCTGTCTGTCTGTCTGTCCATCTATATAACTATCTGTCTGTCTGTCTATCTGTCTATCTGTCTGTCTGTCTGTCTGTTTTTCTATAAGCGGGGAAAACGCTACTGAGCATGTGCAGTGGAAAGCTACAAAAAATCGTATTTCATTCTATATTTTTTGAGTCGTTTTGTAGTTTCCATGGTGACGGCTCCTCTTCACAGCAGACAGGAGATGGAGACCTTAGTGGTGGAGTAAGGGACGGTGTCTGGGGAGGGACAAATAACATCATTATATTGTTACAATAGTTATAGTGTTACAATTATCAAGTTTTTTGTCATTTATGTATGTATCTAATTATTCTTTCTATTTTGTGAAACATCATTATTTTCTGTTTCTTTTCGAGATACATTTCATTAAAATCAAATTACCTCTAAATATTTACAGTTTGTTGATTTACTACAATGTCTCGATCATATCAGATTCATTTGATTGATATTATGGAAAGTATCAAAATCACTTTCTTAACCTTTATTTCTACAGGTAAATCCCATTGAGACCGAAGACTCTTTATCAAGGGAGACCTGTTTTCCTTTCCCACGTTACCATTCACACACATTCATACACCGATAGCAGCAGGCTAACTATCGACATTCACACGAGGCAAGGTGGGTGAAGTGTCTTGCCCAAGGACACAACAACTATGACACAGGTGGCAGGGCGGGGATCGAACCTCCAACCCTTTGATCATCAGCCGACCCGCTCTAAACTGCTCACTTTGTCAAAATGAAAAAAACTTGTGTTAATACACAGCCTAAGGTCTGGTGAGGGACAAACAACATCTCAACTTCAGTCTCAAGCTCAAATTACCTTTAAAAAATCCCATTTACAATCAGAGCATTTTTTTTATTTACTACGCTGTACAGATTATATCAAGTTAATAATACAAATATTATGGAAAGTCTGTCAAAATCAGTGAATATCTCTTCATGATCCACTGCCTGTCTGTCTGTACTGTGTGTGTGTGTGTGTGTGTGTGTGTGTGTGTGTGTGTGTGTGTGTGTGTGTGTGTGTGTGTGTGTGTGTGTGTGTGTGTGTGTGTGTGTGTGTGTGTGTGTGTGTGTGTGTGTGTGTGTGTGTGTGTGTGTGTGTGTGCGTGCTAAAAAAAAGCTGGTATTAATACACTGCCTAAACTCTGCGGGCATATAATCAATGGGGGCCCACCGCAGCTCTGCAAACCTACCAGTTAGGGGGCCCCCCCCCCCTGGCCTCGGCCAGCAGTGCCGGGTGTGTCACCGTGGTGTGTGTGTCACCGTGGCCCTTTGGGCTGTGCTCTGCACTATCAGCATAAAATGAAAAAAAAATAAAATAATAATATTTTTTTTGTGTGTGTGAGCATGCGGTGTGTGTGTCTGACCTCTGTCGTGCAGTGTGTTGATGTACGCCTCCATGAATTCTTTCTCTCTGCTGTCCTTCTCTTCCTCTATCGGTTCTGTCCATC
>CM049397.1:36367197-36372197 GCA_026929865.2 Hyperoplus lanceolatus
GCTTTCCTCATAGACTGCTCCATACACTATGAGCTAAATCCCCACGCTTTTTCCACTGACCGATCAAAGATTGCCTTCATGATTTCCCACCTTGCCGGCAGAGCCAAAGCCTGGGCCTCAGCAGAGTGGGCCCAAGATTCTCCTGTTTGCAGATCACTCACCGGATTTGAGACGGCGCTGCGAAAGATCTTCGACCCAGTAACTACCAACCGGGAAAAGGCTCAGGAGCTGAGCGGACTGAAACAGGGTAACAACTCTGTGTGTGACTACGCCATCCAATTTCGCACATTGTCGGCCGAGATTGGCTGGAATACTATGGCTCTATACGACGTGTTCTTAAAGGGATTGGCGGCTCCTATTCAGGATCTTCTGGTTCCTCTGGATCTTCCCCCGGACCTTGACTCGCTCATCGCCCTCGCGATCCGGACGGATAACCGAGCTCGTCAACTCAGACAGCAGCGCACCTTGAGACCATCGCGCATGCAGACACCTGGCTGGTCGACCACTCGGCGACCTCCACCAGAACAGCCTTCTTATCCTCGCCTAGAAGGAGAGGAAGAGCCTATGCAGCTGGGGAGAGCCAGGCTATCACCGGAGGAAAGACAGAGGCGACTACAGGAGGGTCGCTGTTTTTACTGCGGTGAACCCAGGCATCTCGTCTCCACCTGCCCGGCTAAAAGGACCACGATGGTGAGTGAATTCAAGACTACAGACACCCCCTCACGTATTCTCACCACAGTGCAGGTAACACACCACGCCACCACTGAACTCAAGGCACTTATAGACTCAGGGGCTGATGAAAGCTTGATGGACTGGGAATTAGCTAAAAGACTGGATCTTAACATAGAACTTTTAGCTAGACCCATCAGAGCTAAAGCTCTTAATGGACATGAGTTGTTTACTATCACCCACATCACAACCCCCCTCAAAATGCGCATTAACGATCACCAAGAGAACATTCGTTTTTATGTATTCACTTCCCCATCTCAGACCCTCATATTGGGACAGCCATGGCTCTCACGTCACAATCCCCACATAGATTGGAGAACGGGTAAGATTGTGGGATGGGGAGGGGACTGTGCGCGTGACTGTATGAACATTTCAGTTCGGGGAGGGGGAATCGCAGACATTAATATGGTCTCTGTTAACCCCACCATAGATCCCAACTACCCGGACCTGAGCTCTGTGCCGTCTTGCTACCACCATCTCAAAGAGGTTTTTAACAAAGCCAAAGCGCTATCACTTCCTCCTCACCGTTCCTATGACTGTGCCATAGAGTTAATTCCGGGCTCCACCATCCCCAAAGGGCGCTTGTACGCGGTCTCAGGGCCCGAGAGGGAAGCTATGCGGGAGTACATCGAGACCTCCCTGAAAGCCGGGCTAATCCGCCACTCATCATCCCCCGCCGGAGCCGGGTTTTTCTTTGTCGGGAAAAAAGATGGTTCACTACGACCCTGCATTGACTACAGCCCACTCAACGACATAACAATTAAGAACCGTTACCCGCTTCCTCTCATGTCATCTGTCTTTGACCAGCTTCAACAGGCCAAAGTATTCACCAAGTTGGATCTTCGCAACGCCTATCACTTGGTGCGGATCAGAGAAGGAGATGAGTGGAAGACCGGTTTCAACACCCCCAGTGGCCACTATGAGTACCGAGTCATGCCATTTGGTCTCACAAACGCTCCTGCAGTATTCCAGGCCATGATAAATGACGTATTGAGAGACTTTCTTGACCACTTCGTGTATGTTTACTTAGACGACATACTTATCTACTCCCCGAACCTGACCAAACACCAAGACCACGTAACCCAGGTGTTAAAAAGACTATTAGACAATCAACTCTATGTCAAGGCTGAAAAAAGTGAATTCCATGCCGAAACTGTCTCCTTCCTGGGCTTCATTGTAGCCCCTGGAAGAGTACAGATGGACCCGGCTAAAATTAGCGCTGTGCTCGATTGGCCCACACCTGATAGCCGCAAAAAGGTTCAGCAATTTCTGGGTTTTGCTAACTTTTACAGGCGGTTTATCAGAGGCTTCAGCGCAGTAGCTGCTCCTCTCCATGCTCTTACCTCCACGCAGGTGCAGTTCCACTGGTCTCCAGACGCGGATGCGGCGTTCCGGACCCTCAAGCAACGCTTTACCTCGGCTCCCATTCTCACCATGCCAGATCCTCAACGGCAGTTCGTGGTCGAGGCGGACGCCTCCAACGAAGGGGTCGGGGCAATTCTCTCACAGCGATCAGAGCAGGACGGTAAGATGCATCCTTGTGCTTTTCTGTCCCGGCGGCTATCCAAGGCGGAGCGAAACTATGATGTTGGCAACAGGGAGCTGCTGGCGGTCAAACTCGCCTTGGAGGAGTGGAGACACTGGCTCGAGGGGGCTGACCATCCATTCATCGTATGGACTGATCATAAAAATTTGGAGTACATCAAGAAAGCCAAGAGACTCAACTCTCGCCAGGCCGGATGGGCGCTATTTTTTAACAGATTCTCTTTTTCTCTTTCATACAGGCCGGGGTCCCGAAACGTCAAACCAGACGCACTGTCCCGTCTCTTCGACCCCGAGCCTGCTGCCAAAGACCCAGAACCGATCCTCCCACGGTCATGTGTGGTTGGAGCACTGACCTGGCAGATAGAAAATGAGGTTAAGCAGGCTAATGGTGAGGCTCCGTCACCTAGTGATTGTCCAGAGAATCGTTTGTTTGTTCCGGTTGAATTGCGCCCACAGGTGATCCACTGGGCCCACACCTCGCTGCTTTCCTGTCATCCGGGTGTTCGTAGAACTATGTTCGCTATCACCCGGAGGTTCTGGTGGCCCTCCATGGAGCCGGAGGTCCAGGAGTACGTAGGGGCATGTTCGGTCTGCGCTCGCAACAAGACGTCCTCCGGGTCACGTATGGGTCTCCTGCAGCCTCTTCCCATTCCCTCCAGACCGTGGTCCGACATCTCGGTGGACTTCGTCACGGGGCTCCCGGGTCTCACAAGGTAACACCACTGTCCTCACGGTGGTGGACAGATTTTCCAAAATGACTAGATTCATTGCTTTACCTAAACTGCCCTCCGCCAAAGAAACGGCGGAGATAATGATGAACAATGTTTTCAAGATTCACGGATTTCCCAAGGACATTGTTTCAGACCGGGGCCCCCAGTTCATCTCCCGGTTCTGGAGGGAGTTCTGTCGGCTCATCGGAGCGAAGACCAGCCTGACTTCGGGTTATCACCCGGAGGCCAACGGCCAGACCGAACGCCTAAACCAGCAACTGGAGACCGGCCTCCGGTGTCTGGTCTCTCAGAATCCCTCAACATGGAGCAAACACCTGGTCTGGGTCGAGTATGCCCATAATACTCTGCCCACCTCGGCCACAGGTATTTCACCATTCAAGTGTGTGTTTGGTTATCAGCCCCCTGTGTTCGCAGACAACGAGCTGGAGGTGTCTGTACCCTCCGCCCATGCCATGGTTCGCCGCTGCCACCGCATCTGGGCAGCCGCCAAGCAAGTGTTAATTCGCCAAGGGGACCGGGTCAAGAAGACGGCGGACCGCAAGAGACGGCCCGCTCCGGCCTACCAGCCAGGACAGAGAGTGTGGCTCTCCGCCAAGGATCTGCACCTTAAGGTTCCATCCAGAAAGCTGGCGCCGCGGTTCGTGGGTCCGTTTCCTATTACCAAGCTCATCGGTCCTGCAGCAGTTCGCCTTCGCCTGCCCCGATCCCTCCGTGTCCACCCGACCTTCCATGTGAGCCGAGTCAAGCCCGCTAAGGAGAGCCCGATGGTTCCAGCCGCTGCCCCGCCGCCACCCCCAGAGGTAATAGACGGCGGTCCGGTGTACAAGGTTAAGCAGTTACTGGCAGTTCGCAACCGGGGCCGTGGTAAACAGTATCTGGTGGACTGGGTAGGATATGGTCCCGAGGAGAGACAGTGGGTTCCGTCTAGACACATCCTGGACGAGATCCTCATCACAGATTTTCACAGGGACCACCCTGACCAGCCTGGGCCGTCAGGAGTCGGCCCTAGAGGGAGGGGTACTGTCACACCGCGGTGAGGTTGTCTCGTCTTGGGTTCTTGGTCTCGTTACTTCCTGTTTTATTTTGAAGATCTAACTCTCCTCTCGTTTCAGGTCACTTGCCCTTCCTCATGTGTTACCGGTCTGATTGTCTCACCTGATCCCTAATCGTTTCCACCTGTTCCCCATTATCCTCATGTGTATTTAGTCAGCGTCTTCCCTTTGTCCTGTGCTGAAGTGTTTCGTTTGTTTGTTTCTCCTAAGCCCCTGTTGTGAAATTTTTGAATTCCGTTCTTGGTCAGATTTTCAGAGAGACAGTATTTTTGAGCCTGTCTATTTAAGCACTTCTTGTATGAAGTATTTTAGAACTCAATAAAGTGAGTTTGATATCATTTTTCCTCTGCATCTGAGTCCTCTTTTGGTCCTGGCCTGACAACCACAATCTAAACTATAGCTTACCCTTCACACTTTGTATGGGTAACAAGTGTTTTGTTATAAACCCATTGTGTAAAAGCCTAGAAGAAAAATACAGAGGAGCTAAATATTTTCAATTTGACATGAAAAACACAAACAGTCGTCTCACCTCAAATTCAGCAGTCTAACTCCAAGGAAGACTATGTAGGTGACCTCTGATCCCAATTCTGGATATTTACATACCAAAATTTCACAGACAGCGCCTTCTGGTTCCGAGATATAACGATTGTGACAACCAACCCGTGTGACAAATTACCCCGTTCTCCCTTATCTATCTACCTAAAGGGTTAGAGGGTTAGGGGGTTAGGGGTTAGGGGTTAGCCTACCTGTCCATGTCTTGGGGCAGGTCAGTTAGCTGGTTGTTAGAGGGTTAGAGGGTTAGGGGGTTAGGGGTTAGTGGGTTAGGGGTTAGAGGGTTAGAGGGTGAGAGGGTTAGGGGGTTAGGGGTGAGAGGGTTAGGGGGTTAGAGGGTTAGAGGGTTAGGGGTTAAGTAGTTACCTGTCCATGTCCTGGGGCAGGTCAG